>KB671477.1:54584-214989 GCA_000349105.1 Anopheles epiroticus | reverse complement strand
GATTGGAACGTAACGTCCGAGAACACCCGGGATAAGGTGCCCTTCCATGACTGGGGGAAGGAAATGTCCCTCAGCCAACATGGATTGTAGCGTCAGCGAAAAGAATTTTATTATTATGTACTACAAAAACTTAATTTTAAGCAATACGGCCTGGCCGTCTCTACTGAATAAATAAATAAATAAATTTTTCACTTTTTTTCGATTTTGCAGGATACCCACATGTATGGAAAAATACCTTCACTATTTGGCTATTATAACAAACAGATTTACCTGCTGTCATCATGAACACATCAATTGTTTTGCTGCTTAAAACCATACTTCTCGATCGTAACAGCTATTTGGATGCCATTTTAAAAATTAAATTCAATATTTTTTTTTCTGGCCTAATAAGATTTAATTAACATAAATTTGCTATGATTTTAAAGTTTTATGAAGGGTAGGTCAAATTCATATTGATTAAGATTATATAACGTCAAGACTAGTTTGTACATGTTTTTAGCAAATGATTTTTTTTTTTTTAATAATTAACTTGACAAACTTATTCATCCGTAAAGCTTTCGATCATCAACCTTGTTTCGAGTTCATTGAGATGCCGAAACACACAATTTTTCGAATCCTCCCATAAAATGCTAAAATGAGTTACTTGAAACGCGCATAAAACAGTGCGTAAGACGCACCCGTGCACATAGTTCTCGGCATCGCAAAAGTGCGTGTATTACATGCCAAATTAAATTTGAATGTAGCGCATCCATTAGCGGCCAGCTTGGTGGAGGCGGGGTTGGAGAAGGATGGGCTTCCTTCTGCTTGTGCCACGAAATCACGCCATTAAGTACTAAACATGCACTTTATGGCATTCGCACAGTCCATCCGACAACCGAACGCCGTCCCTGAGGTTGATGGAATGCTGCCGACCGGCACCGCTAGCGGCACAATAAATTTGAAATTCAATTACTCTCCCTCGTCCGAATCGGTATCCAAAGGCGCCATGATTTATCTTTTCCCGGTGTAAGAGAGAGGGAGGGAGAAGCTGCGAGTGAAAGAAAGGAGAGTGGAGGAAGGTGGGAGTTCTCCACGCTCAAACGTCGACCGGAAACGAGCGCTTTACAGTTTCTAATAACGAGCCTCCATTTATCCGATTTTCGACGGAGGCCCAAACGCAGCGCCCTTTCCGGTACGGTTTTACAACTCTATCACTTTGGCACAACGCACTTTTCAAAAGTCACCAGCTCCAACCCCCTACTGGGGGAGGTACATGGTATGGGATGGGGCGAAGAAGGCGTGGAAATGCTGCCACAAAAATGATTTCACCACTCGTAATCAGCCAGCGGAACGAAATAAGCATGCCACGATGATAAAGTACTGCATAAATCTTTAACGCGGCTTTTGTTTGCAGTGTCTCGTTTAGCAACCACACCATCCTCCCATCCCCCCCCCTACTCTCCCATTCTTGCCCCTCGGGCGGGGCGGTTGCGGTTAGCTCAATTGCCCAAATTGCTCGAGACAAACATTATCGACTGCTTGGGCAACGTGCGTCCGGTTTCCGCCGCGTGTTGTTGCGTTAGCGTCGCAAGCGCTTTTCTTCCTGCAGCACTGTCTCTAATAAATATCCTCCCTTTCCCCTTTCCACTTCCATCGACGTGGTTCCAATGTCCCTGTAGTGGCATAATAACGACAGCGCAACGCACGCAAGTATCACATTTCTTAAGGCCCGAACACGACGCAGGAAGGCTCGCGACATGGTGGTGCGTGGCATCCATTACTCAGGCCCCCGCGAAAAATCCTTCCCAACAGCGAAACGCAACAAAACCAAACAACCAAACGCTCGGCAATCAAAGGCCGTCCATCGTGTACCCCTGTACGCTGAATTAAATACGGCAACGCCCGCCCAAAGCTAATGGGTTCCACTGTTCGAACCCAGCAACGAACTGTGCGCCACCACGTTTGACACCCCTGTGCCAACGCGCCAACGCGCCACCGCCTAGGCAATAAATAATTTAAATCGGAATTTATGCCAATACAACCTAGTAAATTCGAGGCTAGTCTGCCTTCTCGCCGGGCCACGCCTGAGAGCTACCCAAAAAACATCGTTTTTCGCACGACAGGGAATCAATTCGCGGGGAATCCGAGGCCTTGCGCGTTTACTTTTTGCACTGCCCGGTTTCAGCGTTTGGCCGGTGGGCCACAGTAGTGGCATCATCCGGGATGCTGCGTACCTAGATTTATCCTGCCAGATTATAGCACGGAATTAAAAGAGAATTTGTCCCGTCGTAGGACGAAAAACTGTCCACGACAGTGGCAGCATCGCGCCGTTAGCACGCTAATGCCTGTCAAGCTTCTCCCTCCGAGGAAGGTCTGGGGTTCGAGGAGGAATAGGAGGATTAGCTTTGGAGGTAAAAACATTGCCACAACGACATTACTCTCCCTGTGGCCGGGCTGTACGGTCCACGGTAACGGCCCGTTGAATGAAAGGTTGAATGAATGAACGAATGGTTGCAAATGAATTGAGTTCCTGGGTGTACTAGCGCTGCTATCGTCTAGTTTGCACTACGCTTGGAGGGATGCAACGTTGGTTTGGTTGGACAATGACAAAGTAAAAACAAAAAAAATCGGTCCGCAAAACGGGACGGGATGCGCAACAATGCTGGTTGCTGTTTCGTTGGACGCCCCTCTGCGTTGACTTTGCGAAAGGTTGATGAGAGGTATACAGGAGGCCCCCCTGTCTCCATGGGGACGCGGATGGCCGGCCGGCACAGTTACTGCTAATTTTCCACCCATCCAGTTGGGCATCGTTGTGCATTATTGTTGATGACAGGAGCGCACCGGAAGCGTCGACAGGGAGCACCCTTGGACGGCTTCAAGCTCAGCGCTCAACCGGCCAGACCGAGCGACCAATCTCCCTATCGTCAACGGTCGTGGTCATTAATTATTCTTTAGTATTCACCGAGCGTAAAATTTAATCCCTTCGCAACATAAATTCTCCACCACCAAGTCAAACATGCCGTCGCCGGAACCACATCCCCGGATCAGGGACAGGGGTAGCTTTTGGCAAAAGTTTTACGGCTACCTGGTTTGTTGTTATTCCCTAGGACCGCTACACCTGGTGGCCCTGTTCCTACTCTGCCGCTGCGGATGCCACAAAACGCACATACCGCACGTGTCTGGAGCGTCTTGCGCGGTGAGCTTGGGTGTTGGGTGAAATTATATTTTATCTGTTATTAAAATTATTACTACCCCATCGAGGACGACAATTTCATTGCAATGCGAGGCAATAAATATAATATTCAAAGTACACATTAGACGGCGCCAGCTGAGGTATCGCGGCCCACTGGAAGATGCCAACAGAAGCCAAGCCGTGCATTCTTGCCATCCGGGAAGCGGATGATGATGATGATGATGGTCAACCGTCGTTCGGTGATGGAACTTTCACGGAGGGGAAGTGTCACAGACTCCTTTGGGTTTAGGGATAGAGAATAACAAAGTCTTACGATAATTTGGTTTTATTAACCGCTACGTCTGGAGTCGGTGTGCACTATCATTCGCTTGTTGCTATTAAGATGGGTAACTAACACGTGTACGAGGCTTTTCATATGTTGTAGTAGTTAACCTGTTTGAATGAACATATTTGATATGTATTTTATTATAAAAACACGTAAAGTGAAAAAAAATCAAACATTCGTCAGTTTTTGAGTGCATGACTATTTGTATTCCATGGTTTAATTGTAGAGTTACAAAAGGCCTTAATGAAAAGTAACAAATAAATTGAAATCGTAAATGAATATGCTGGTAACGCCGTGATCCGGAGTCTCTCGTTAAAACACAAAGCAGAAATGCCAAACTCGCGCGAGTAGATAGATCATCAACGATCGTCGTTGTCGCCAACCGATTAGTGGTCATCGACTACATCTATATGCACAGGTAGCTTAACGATAGGTAGCAACAGAACTGTTAACTGTTAGAATTTCACCAACACTATAATTGCATCGATAACATGATTGATCATAGCGCAACAGAGATCCGGTAGAATACAGCCAACATGCGGAGCAAACCATTTTAAGAAATCTGTACTAGTTGCAAGATATTTCCAGTTCACTAGTCCACAAGATGGAACATCAATATGGACGATATGACCGCAAGGATCAATCGTACCGTTGAGTTGACTGGCTATGGAGAAGAACTGAGCGTTACCTCGTCTAACAGCGTGAAACCCAAGGCCTTTCAGACGACATCATGCAGCATTCGGTGGAAGTCTCACCAGACAAGGCGACATATGGCATATCGTATAAGCTTGCACCGAATAGTCCCAAGTAGTGCAAGCAGAAATCTAGATTCTTTGCGGTCCTGTAATCCATTGAAGTGTTTCTTTCATTGGCCTTCTAAATATAAAAAAGCTAAAAATTCAGCAAGCTTCTTTTGGGTAACATCTCTGGACTAAAAGATTCATGCCAGAGAAGAGAAGCGTATAATTCTTCAGTAACACTGTGTAACTGAACAATCGTGACTTTCGTTGCGATAGCTATGTCGATTTTAATAAATTTCTGAAACTACAGTGAGCCAAACGGAATTCCGGACCATTTCAAAATCAGCAGTTTTTTTACTACACATCTTCCAATGAAGCAAATGCAAAAGAAACGGTGCAAAAAATCGTCGCCACGCGCCGCAACAAACAAACAAATGCAGAAGGTCGGAAAACCGGGCAATTGGATATGCACCGTAATCTGACTTAATTTTATTATTTTATCATGAATTCAATATTTTGCACAGTTATCATTAGCTTCTAGAACGGCTTTTAGACGTCTGCGCATACTTGTTAATTTTTTTTTTTTTTTTACATAATTCAGGGCGTATTTCTTCCCATTCTTGTTTTTTACTGCTTCTAGCTGTACCTTATTGGTTACACGGTATACTTGAACTTTTTTCATAAAATGGGCCCACAAATGTTCAATGACATCTAGATCAGGAGACTGTGGAGGTGTCTTCACAACTTTACAGTAGCCGCATCCGAGCTACCCTCGTTTACTCATTTTTTTCAACGCTTTCCTTGACGGTATACTTTAACATGTTTGCATGGTAAAAATTATCCATTATTCCTTTTACAAAATGCAGTTTCTCAACCCCGTTGGCCATGAGACATCCGTAACCAAACTTTATTGTTTTTATAAGGCACTTTCCCACGAACGTTTTCTTATCTCTGCGCCAAACACATCGCCGCCCATCCGAGCCAAAAATTTTCATTTATGTTCTATCGGTAAATAGAACCTTGAGAAAACATCTGTAATAATTTTATCAATTTTGTAGGAAAGGTTTCGCTTACCTTATTCCAAAATTCAACATCCTTGTTAACATAAGCTTTTGCAAACTTTAGACGTAATTTTCAATTTTTCTCGGATAACAACGGTTTCTTACGCGGAGTTCTGGCATGAATTTCATTTTTATGTAAGTACTTTCTAACTGTTTGTGCACAGACTTTAGTATCAAATGAGGATTGTAACATTTTTTCAATGTCTACAGCGTGGTGGTAAATAGGTTAGCTTTGATGATTCTACGAATCAATCTCCCTTCCCTTGCCTTAATTTTGCACTGAGATGAGTAGCGATGGGTTTTCGGAACCGAACCCACGACTCCGAACCGCTTCCGAGCAGCTTTACTACTACCTCGGCTCCGTCTGGAGCCGCTAGTCGTCCGTCCGGAGTCGTCCAGAGCCGTCAGAGCCGCCCGTGACCGTCGGAACCGTCCGGAACCGATAGTCAGTAACCGGAGCTGGCAGATCCTGAATAGTCACTGAAATCATTGTGTCATAATACAACACAAGCCTTACCCCAACAAGGGTTATATTGATAACTAAGAAAGAAGGCATAAGTATGTTTACGTTATTTATTCACTCGTTTCCTTTAAATAAAAATATGTGTAAGAAGCAAGTGAAAAGCATTATTGTACAATGATTCAACTCTTAATTTTGGATCAACTTATTATTTTTTATCCGATTTTAAGAAGTGCTAAAGTAATATTATAGAACAATAATTTTCTCATACGAAATACAGTCAGCCCGTTACTAACGAACAAAATTCAAAATTTCTAATAGAGCGCCAATTTAGTTTATTCCACCAGTTTATTTATATCATGGACGATTTGAAGCGCTTCGTAATTGCAATTCATTTCAGCCACAATGATTTCGGAGGCTATTAAGGTTCCGCCAGCTCCGGTTACCGACTAGCGGTTCCGAACGGCTTGAACGGCTCCCGATGGTTCGGCAGCCGACTAATGGCTCCGACGGTTCCGACGGCTCACACGGGTCCGACGGCTCCGACGAATCCGGACGGCTCCTGCTGCCGACTAGCGGCTCCGGACTGTTCCGACGGCGCACCATCAGTTAGACTCATTTAAGAATCGATGGTAGCTTTGTCTGCCATACCATTTATAGTGAAGAAGTATCCAACATTAAAATTGGACCAAATTTGGAAAAAATTCAATGATAAAAGACTGAACTCTCATCAAAGGAGTACATTGTATATGATAGTTAATATATGCACAAGAGCTGAAGTTTAAATATAATATGGCATCAAACCCTAACTGTGGGGTGTGTGGTAGATTAGAAGACTTAGAGCACAAATTTTAAAGAGTACGAGTAGGATTAGATATTGGGAACGTACGAGAACGAGTGACGGCTCCGTCGGTCCCGAACGGCTACTTCTGCCGACTAGCGACTCCGGACGGTTTCGGACGGCTCCGAACGGTTCCGGGCTCGAAGTATTGCACCTACGTTCCGCAGCCGCTTCCGAAATTTGTGGAGTCATTTGGAAGCGATTCCTGTATTTCAACGAATTTACCCATCTTTAGAAATAAGCAATTCTTTGCTGGTTTTCCAACAGTTTTCGTTGTTTTATACAATTAACAATGTTTTGGACCGTTGACATGCTTATATTGGTTAAATTACTTATCTCATGAATACTATTTCCATTTTTACAATGGACTACGATAATGTTTGTTTGCAACTCAGTAGTATCAGGCATTGTCAAGCAATAATAATAACAATGCTTCTTCAAACTCGATTAAATATCGACTAAAGCAGTGATAACATCTTATCTGGTGTCCAAAGTAGCATCTTAAATCATTCTCCTATGTTAATGAAAATACCAAGAAATAAAGCTTGCCGGTTTTCGGTCGGCCGGTGAATTTTGGACCTTCTGCATACCATTGTTTGTTGTGGCGCGTGGCGACGATTTTTTGCACCGTTTCTTTCGCATTTGCTTCATATGAAGGGGTGCGAAGAAGAAGTAATAAAAAAAAATTATGTACTTTGCTTCATGTATTCAAAAATTGAACACAAAGCCCAAAAACTACTCATCTGTGCCCGGAATTCCATTTGGCTCACAGTTTGTTTGAAGAGCCAATGATGATTCTATGTGCGATCGAAGGTTTGGCTTATTAATTTGCAATACGGGAACCCTTTAAAGTTGGAGCAGACGGATCGAGTAAAAAACTAAAAATCATTTCTAATTCCTTAATTGTACAGATCGACTACGCGCGTGAATGGTGCAATAAGTGTGATAAAGTACCAGATGTGATAAGTTTGATTCAAAATAAAACAAAATATTTTCCATAACCCATTTACCTCCGGAATCATTGCACTGGCACTTTTTTACACAAGAAACAAGCAGAACTATTCCTTAAAAGAGCACAATCCTGCACAAAACACTCGATCCCTGCCAACAGCTTACTTTTCTTGAACGATCTCAATTATTGACTCCTGAACTAGTTCATCTGATTTAGCTTACTTAATTCCCATACATACATAGAGTTCTGCCTATCTCTTCTTTCGTCCAGCCGGTAGTTCAACCGAATGTATTGTCATGTGTCGGACAAGATTTTCCTTAATAATGCCACCACAATTGTTCATTAAAACAGCAATTAAAAAATGCACCTAAAAAATATTGTGTTCTTCTTGTTTTGCTTTTTATTAGTCCGTACTTCATTTCATCTGTAACAAAATTGCTTTTATTTATTTCGCACGCAACCCGTCAGGGAATTTCATGAGTTCGACATAGTTTTTTAACCCGAGCGAACTGTTTCGAACGTCAGATTAACAAAACGGACCTATTTACATAATTCAGTCGGTGTGGCATCTTGATAATCTACACTTTACTGTTTATATTTCTGTAAAAGTGACCGTCGTTAGTACACAAAATACAGAACAGTCGAAAACATGCCTTTCTGATATGAAATGACCGTTTCATATCTGCGTTTTGTACTTCCTTTGAACCCTTTGATTGGATTCAAAACAAAAGGTTTTTGCTTTACGATTTGTATTAAACCATTCGAATTTTAATATTGATCGTAAATTGTCTTTCTTAACTATTCGTACATCCTCACCTCCTATCCTAACGTCCATCATTATCCATTTCACGCATATGTTGGTTCATCTTTACCCGTACCGACGAAAGGAGGGACTTCATCTGTTCATATTTTCCCGTAGAGTCTGGCAGATTCTCAAAGTGAATCACGTCGCTAACGCCCTTCGAAAACGCTTCCCCGCTCGGTAGCGTACTGTATGGCGTGAACGCTGTCAATATCGGCGTTCCAAGTGACATTCTCTTCAAGCCCACGCTGGCCGGTTCGTCTATGAACGGTAGTTTGTTCATCGCTATTTCACCGAGATCGAACGTTTCCGGTTCGGGAGGCCGCTCGGATGGCTCACTCTCGGTGGTGGTTATTTTTGGTGGCGATGGAGGTGGTGGAGGTTCGACAAAATTGGCCGTTGAGGCAGATGACTCTTTCACGGACTGTTCCGTTGCCAGCTTTTCCGCAAGCAGAATGTCATTCATGAAAGAACAATCTTCAGACAAAACGGTAGTGTTAGTTAACTGTTCCGATTGAGGTGGTGCAGGATCATCGGAAGGCTCAGAATGAGCAACGTTGCTCGTTGCAGTGGACGGTTCTTGCATGGACTGATCAGCTGCCAGATTCTCGGCAAGCAAAATGTCATTCATGAATGAGGTTTCATTCGTCATAATGGAGCTGTTGTCGAGCTGTGCTACAAGCTGCTTTTGCCGCTCCTGCAGATCAGCCAACGTAGGAGATGCCGGAGTGGTATCCGGTTCGGTTACAACCGTATCCTAGACGAACGAGAGCATACCATTAGCAACAGAATTCTTTGCATACCGTTTCCCTCCGGAAAATCGTCTAATACTTACATCCAATGTGATCACTTCCACAGGCGTCTCAATGAGAATGACGCTATCGTCGACGACCGGATCCGCCTTATTTGAGTCCGCGTCTGACGACAGTTCACCTTCTTCAAGCTCGTCCGTCTTGTTTGGGTCAGGTGGCGGAGGACTACTCTCCATAGCGTCCATATCTACTATTTCCGTATTCACCGTAGGATCAACGCTACTTTCTGCGTCCGGTTCGTGAGACACCTTGAGCTTCTTGCGACGATAACCTCCAACCAGCGTTCCCTCCAGCTGCCTTATCATGTTTTCGCGACTCAATTCCTCCGTATAGGGCGGCACTTTATAGTACTTCGAATCGTCAAACAGCCCCTCCGGCGGTGGTTCGTTGAATCCGGGATATTCAATAATTTTCCGTACATCGTACTTCATGCGCGCATTGTCCACCTCACCGTCACTTTCGTCTGAGTGCTGCACCGCATCTCCATTCGACCCGAACAACTGCAGTCCGGAATGTGTAATCTTGGCATCCTCGAGCCAACCCGGCGGATAACCAAACAAACGCATCTTGTAGACGTGGGTTGGAAGATCACGCGACCCAAGGCCCAGAGCACTTCTCAACCCTTCGCTTAACGTGCCGGGTCTAAAGTGGCCGTATCGCTGTTCCAGGTCCGCATGGTAACGATCTGCCTTTCGCTGAAATTCTTCTTTCTTTTGTCGGATGCGCGTGTAGTTGCGTGGCTCTTTACAATCCTTCAACGCATGTTCAGCCCCACAGTTCCAGCATGTTTGCTTCGGTTTCGGTCGCTTCGAGGCTGAACTGGAGGCGGGCGGAGGCGTCTGACCATCGAACACTTTGTTCATCGATTTCTTGTAACTCGGTATCTGGCCATTGTTCTTTTTGTTCTTCATAGGTGTAGAGTCGATTACGAACCAGCGATTCGTTTCCGATTCGTCCGGCTCGTGCACCTCCAGCGAACAACCATCCTTGCCTGGTTCGAATTTTACCAGCTCATCCGGTAGCTCTTTTTTAAACACAGCTTCTAATGCACTGCATATAGCTTTCTGTAGCTTTTGGTGCAGTTCTTTATTTCTGAACTGTATCGTTACCAGCGGCTGTTTTACTTGCGACTCATTCATCGCATCGCCGCCGTCGTTATCAACACTCACTACAGGCACGCTCGTTTCCAATATTTCCAAATCGCTATCGTATGTATTCAACGCTCCCGACTCTTTTGTCGAATTGCTTAGACCTGAGGAGTTTTCGTCCATTAGGAAATTTGTTTTCTCTGAACGGTCTACGGAGCGCCGCCAAAAGTGTTTTCACCAGAATGCAGTGCTTGCTATTGTTTACCTTTTTTGATATTTCAATCACGCTGGCAAACCGGCCGGAACTATCATTCCCATCCACTTTTAGTAGTGGTGTGCATTTGCAGTACCCGTTTGAAACAGCCGTTATTGTGAGGTTTCATATGTTTCTTAATTTATTTTAATATTCGTTTCAAGAACCAAAACCCACGTTTTCCAGGTTGAAAACACTTTTTTTTTTATTTCAATAGTGACGGCCAGGCCGTATTGCTTGTTGAAAACACTTATTGTACAGTATTTTAGAGTTTCAACTGGTTAAGCTGACATGTAACTGGTTTTAATTGCTCTGTTTACTCTAAAATCACACCTTAAATAATGCATAACTGAAATTATTTAATTCCATTTATTTTTTCAAAAGAATTCACACCCGCACCTCCTTAACCGAATATCCGGATCGGTGGTTATGAATATAGTACAAATGTGTTTTTATTTTAAAGTGAATACCATAACATTTTCATTAACAGTAAACAAAACTTATCTATTATTTGCAATTTATTTAAATTTCAATCCAAAAGAATAACCGTTTCAGTGTGGAAAAGAGAAAAAATCATCGTTTTGTATGTGTTTCTTGAGTTTGTTAGTGATTGTAGACGTAAGGCATTGCTTAAATTTATATATATTTATATAGATTTTGTTTGGCTACGTTAAATTTAAAATATTAAATGAGAAATTTAAATCAATTAAAGAAAAACGTATTTAATTGCACTTCATATAAAACAAATAAGATTAAGAATAAGAGACAAAATAGCGAACGTAAAAGATAGGGGATTGCGCTCATAGAATTTTTTTCGTCATTAAAGCTTACAAGTTTCACTAAAACAATCGAAATAAAATGATATTACTTACCCAAAATGCATCGAATAAATAGTTAAAAACTCAGGTTTGTTTTCCAAAAATGCAAAAAAACAATAGTAAGATCTATTCCTTTTTTATTTTCTTTATCACGTTGGGAATGTTGATGGCGATACAATCGTGTGCGTGTGTGTGGTCGCTTCTGGCACTCACCGGTTTCTTTACTTCAATAATCCCGCATTGTATCGAAGCACAAAAATTGCTTCAATATCGATCATTCCTTACTAATTGTGTTTATTTGCACAATCTCTCGCAACACAACCACATGCTCGTCATACATTTCGTTAGCAATTAAATTAGTTTTTCTACACGTGGTCGTTAGGGATAAGTAACAATAGGTTTTTTCTTCTCTCTTTCTCTCTCTACTCAATGTCTTTTACGTGATACAGTGTTATGGTTAGGTAATAAAATAATCAATTACCGAGCTAGCTATAGGGGACATTTCCCTTCACTAGGAGGCATCGCACAGTAATGTATGCTTGAGAAACAGGACAAAGTGTGTGGGATAAAATATATCTAAAAATGAAATAACTACCAGATAGAGACAGGGAACAAAGCAAAACAAGATCCTATCCAATCGAGGTTCAAAATTATGGTTTACATATGTTGAAGATTGAAATCACAGTTGGTGTAATTTGTAAGAAAGGTGGTGATGGAAATCGATGGCCCGTCATCATACGATCTGCAGCCCGGACGGGTGCAGTATGCCGTGATGGTGCTGCTGCTGGTCGAAATGGTCCTGCTCCATTTGCTCCTTGAGTATTTCCAGCTCCCGTATGCCGGACACGGTCACCTCGTACTTGTGCATCATCAGTGAGCGGTAAAAGTGGAGCGCAAACGCAACAAAGATCACCAGCACTGGAATGAGCACTATGCAGGCCGACCACGCAGCCGTCGTGTTGAGATCGTAAAACTTCACCCAACACAGGATGGCGATCTCGAGCAGAAATAGGATTAACCCTAGTAGTGTAGAGAATGCCCAAGCCGTCTCGATGTACCAATGTAGCCGTTCGTGAGGTGATTCGTGTACAAGCGATATGCTGTGCAGGTTGCACACTGTCTCGATGTTTGGCAAGATGCAGGTGCTGATCATGAGCGCTAGCATGTGCACCGCTACGAGGAGCGTGGTGCAGACGGCGAACGCTATCAGCATAGCCGATGGCACTTTGGTATTTTCATCCAGCTGCACCTCAACCATAGCGACCTAAAATGATAGAGTACATAGAGCGTTACATTATTAATTTTTTTTTTCAGACAAATTTAAGTAATGTTAAAATAAAGATAACAGATGTAAGTATGAAATGAATTTGCGAAACTATTGAATTTCATTCTACTTCAAGTTTCATTATCCCCACTTCCCTATCCATTCTACGCTGTAAAGATCTTTGTCCCTATATAGAGAGGAAGATCTTTTTTTCTTTTTAGTTAATGTTTTTCCATTTCTACTTTTTGGTTCTACTTTAAGGGGCAAATATTTTGTAATACACCTAACACATTCTGCAAACATAGCACCTTCTCTCAATGCCTGATAGAAAAATTAACCATCTAATAAAAATGAATAATAATAACCTTCATTTTACACTTGTTACCGAGCTGCTAATAACATAAATTATGCGTCGCATCTCCACATTAACATTAACATGCGAAAATAGAGTTTTATGTCACCGCCACCCGACACTGGGCACTGAGAACTTTGCTATTTTCGTCAGAATCTTCCACAAAGAAAAGAAGCTCGTTAATCATAATCATCTTGTCGGCACGATGGTAACGATTTCGTATAGTTTTTAGAGAATGGAATGTTTCCCGCCCAAGCGTACGCGATAATGTATCCGCATGTTCTGTGTTTGCTTACACGCGTAAACGTTTCTACTTAAAACAGCCGCAGCAAAACACACAGGCCAACAGCACCCCAAAAACCAACCACCATTCACCAAACGATCGCAAAGTTTATGATCGCTTGTAATTTGTGTTGGTCGCATTCGGGTGCGTAACGGAACCAGTCGCGGGAAGAAGTGAAAAATGCGTTGAGCCGTGTCGTGCATGTTTGTTGTTGGCAATGCAAATCGGTACCTTCTGCTCCTCCTCATCCTTCTCGGCCGCATACTCGAAGCGAGGGAACTAGAAGCATCACAACAAGCTACTTTCGGGGGTTTTAGAGGGGCGAGTGACACAGCCGTATGTTCTAGGAGGTTGAATAAAAATTCAGATGGCTAGGATTAAACTATTTTTAAAATAAACGGAACCAACCGCAAGCCTGGCGTGAATTTTCTCAATCCCCCAGCGTACAGACCGTGTGTAGCGGGCAAGTAGGTAGGCCTGGTGACCGGCCGGCGTTCCTTTTCTAAGACCAACCGAGCAAACGAATGCTTCCTGAATGTCGTTGAACGACACTGACACTGACAATGACCCGATCGAATCGGTGGTGAAGCAGATGGGACGGTTGGCACTTTAAGCGAATGAATGGTCGTTGGCCTCTCGAGGAAGGAGTTGAGCCTTTTCCTTACTCACCATCGCAAATCCAGACAGCAGGGCGGACGTTTTACTGGAAGCTTTTAGTTTCGCACGGCTCAGCTGTAACTTTCGCCAGGATAGGTAGTTTGGTGTGTGCAGGTCATCGCCCGTCTGTGACATTGTGGTCAGGTTGGATCGTCGCTGCGAAAGAAAAACAAAAACATGCACAAATTGTTATACTTATTCGATTGTTCATAAAGTACTAAGGTTGAAAAGTTAGCAAAGTGCACAATAAGAAAAGCTGTAACAGTGGCTTACAAACGCTTCCTGAGCGAAGAGGGATGACGCAGCGCCCCCGTGAAAACTGGCGGCCGTACCAAGGCCACTGAGCAGTCCCGTGTTTACACTGCAGCTGTTCGGATGCGAACTTCCCCCGGTCCAGAAGTCACCAGCGCTGGATGCACCAACACCACCGCCACCACCAACAGTTCCACCAGCGAACGCGGACGACGACGAGTGCGAGCGACTGGTGCGTACCTTCGGTACCGGCTGCGGACTAACCCTGAGTGCCGTCGCGGTTGTCGCCGTTACCGGATGGTTGAAATTGCGATACAGTGGCGAGTTGAGGCATAGGTTCGATTGCGAGCAGCTCGGATGTAAATGCATTGTTTCGCGGCCAAAAGGTGCGCACGATGAGATCGCACTCGAACCGGACGGACGCGATGTTGAACTCGGAATTCGTGAGAGCGTGTGGAGGACCGCGGACCACGATTTTCTCACCAGATTATTCTCACACAGCGCCGCACGCCAAGACGAACTCTTCCCTATTGCCTACAACGGTGCACGTGCAGTCGCGGGACGGAACTATCTGCAACAGTGCATTGCAATCTCGGCAACAGCTTACAGAACGTGGTTTGCTTTTAATAATTTATTTGTTCTGCTGCAAAAAGAACAAACTAGAAGTGTGGAACCATTGGTTTCTTATTTCGCACCTTTAAAACACAACCGAATTGTCACAGTTTGCCAAAGCGAGTTTCACACTCTACCTTTTTGTTCGTTAGAGTGCTCAATTACAACGGGCGCACGTGAGCATGGCGATCGTTCACTCAACAAGCGCTAGTCGATATTGCGCTCTCGGGCGAATAGAAACCTTTTCATCGTCACACAGAGAAAAGCGTCTCATCGTCAACCAGACACCAACACAACTCTAACTGGGGTGGAAAGAAAAATCTTCTCGCGGAAAGAAAAATCGCCACAGACACACGCTGCATCCACCCGTTGTTTCACCGCTTAATGGCATCCATGTGAGAAGGAAACGTGTGATCGTTGGTGCCCACCTCATACAAAGGGGACGCCAGCAAGCAGGCAAATAAAAATTCGTCCACCCACCTGCACACGTAGCACAAACACTCTTCGCTGACAAAAATATCGCCCCGAAGGCATTCCTTTCGGGTTGGGTGTGTACTACCATCACCACCAACACGTTTCCTCGCCAACCCGGCGGACACAACAAGTGTTGGAAAATGAATGTGTGTTTTTGCAATACCGAGCACCCTTTTCCACGACGATCGACAGGGCAAAAGAGCAAAAGACACAAATCAACTCCAGCCCGTTTAGACCACCACTCAGGCGAGAGTCGTCGATTCGCACATTCCACGATGCCGTTCAAAGATGATTGAACGAACAGCTGGTTCGGTCACAACCTTCCGCTATTGGAATTCGTGCCAAAAATTTGTATTTCGGTTTGCTCCAGGAATGCGGTACAAACGGCGTCTTACGATAAGGAAGGAACGCATTGCTCATGTAAAGGGCATATTGATAGAGAGCAATAAGGAAGATAAGAATGTGTGTGCCTAATTGCTGTTGTTTAAACAGTGTGTTATTAACCGAAATTTGCTTCTAAAGCATTTAAATTGAATGTATACGAGGAATTGAAATTGAATTGAATGGCTGTAATTTTAATAACACGGAATATCTTAACACATCATCGTTTCACAACACGATATTAAATTTCCACCTTCTCATAGTGTTTCTACAAAGCCGCACAATTATACAACACAATGCACTTTTCATCCTCTCACTCATTTTCTCTACAATGGCGCACAACAGACGTCGTATTTAAAAACTCAACTACACGCGACTTGATGCACCTAGTGCACACCCCGATCGGTTCGATTCGCTGTGTAAGTGCATTGATGCTATCGATAATACTGCACACCGAACTAATTCGAAAGGTATATGGTTCCACAATCAATGCCGCCAAGTCTGGCGTACGTCCACCACACCAAACAACACACAAACACCCATACACGTTTTGGATGCGTGAGGTAATATTAATATTCCATCGTCCCTGTGCGCGGTTCAAGGTCTTTTGTTTGCCGCCGTCGTCTAATAACTACCGTGCTGCCGCCGTTCTCGTCCCTAAGGCGACTAAGGGGCGATCACCAGTGCTCTTATTTGGCAAGGAGCACACGCACGGCACAGCGAAGCGCATACAAACGCCCGTCGTCGCGATAGCAACCGTACCAACGAACTACCGACCAACTAACATACTGAACTTCAATCAGCTCATGTAACCGAACCCAAAGAACAGACTATCATGTGTCCGCGCGTTAGACTCTTTATGCTACATGAGAAACCAGCGGACGAGACCAACTGAATGCTGGCGTCATCGTCGTATCGATCGTCGTATCGTCGTAGGAAGGAACTTGATGATCGTTTACCGAGAGTGAATTCGCAAGTGCTCACGTGCTCACTGATGATGATAGTTCCTTTGTGCCGCACTGCGGAAAACTCGGCACCGAAGTGTAGATAAACACGCACACGATTGATGACGGTGGTACGCACTGACGATCGCGGATAGAGCAATTACGATCAGTGCAGCATCAAACAGATGGCAGGGCAGATACATGCTTCCACACGTGGCTGCTGGAGCTGCTGCTGCTGCTGGGGCTGGTTGGTGAAAGGAGTGATAAGTGAACCGTTTTCCCAACCGTACGGTAAAACGTCCGCTTTTACCCGAGGTGCACGGCGAACTGACCTGCCCTTTTGTTTATTTACTTTCACCAAAACTTTGCTACGGTGGTGTAGTTCAAACAAAACATCATGGGAAATGTATCGGGAAAATGGAGACGGAAAATTCCAAATCATTTCCATCAGCGGGGGGAGAATGTTATGAAAGATGGTTTTTTTCTTTTTGGTATGTAGTTTATGGGGTTGAAGCATGGGTCCCACGGTCACGGACGTACGGTCAAGTGCTACCTGCTACGGATGGTAGCAATTTGTCGATGGGCGCATAACGGTCGAGTGAATCCATTTAATCAATCACGATTTGATAGCGGACATTTTCCGTGTGAGTTAGCGTGCACAGTTAGCACGATGCACGATTTAGGAAAGTGAGTTATTTATTCAAAATGAATTTTAAATTGCGTGTGGCTCACATGCAAACTTTTCTCTGTATGAGATCATTTTTTAAACAAATACAACCAACAATTATGGGATAATATTTTTGCTTCCTGGAACCCTTAATCTGGCGAATCTTTGATTAATAAAGAATTTCAAATTATTATCTGAAATAAATGTATAGTACTACCAAAACTATACTCATATGCTAAACAGACTTTTGATAGATATACAATCAAAGTTGTTTAATTAATTCAAAATATATAATTCAAATTGGACAATCGGCCGTTTCGACACCAAAAATGCAACCCCTTCTATTACAGCTGCGCTGAATGATATGTTTTTTGGTTGGTTCCGATAGAAATGGCCACAAAAAAAGTAATTCTAATTTATCAACCAACTGATAACCCAAATGCCCCGCTTTGAAGCAAATAAAGTGTTGCATACAAAACCCGGTAATAAGCGGCCCGCTCGTCGCACTATCGGCAAACGGCGCAACGGCAACACACAGGTAAATATTTACTTTCCGATGAATGATCACGATCACGAAGCGACCGTAAAAGTGGCCCATACAAGGGTAGGTAAAAGCGGGGCCGCCTGCAGTAGCTAAAATGCGTCATCCCAATGGCGGGTAAGCGAAAACTAGCTACGGAAGAAGCAAAACAGGTTCACGAGTATTTAGCACTGGAAGGAACCTTACCTTGTTGTGCGTACTGCAAATACTGGTTCGGTTGTTCCAGCTGGAAGCGCCGTGGCCACCGTGCGGCGTAAGACTGTGGGTGCTGTTGTTGCCGATGCTTCCACTGTGGCTGTTTCCGTTGCTGCCGAGATGGAGGTGCGCGTGATTTAGTCCCGTCCCGTTGCCAACGTTCGGGTGGTGATGGACGACTCCGTTTCCGTTTCCGTTCGGCTGATGACTGAGGCCCGTTTGATGTAGCTGCCCGGTGCTGAACGTTTTTGGCGTTACCGTCGTCCCGAGCGTGGTTGCGAGTACCGTATCGATTCCGGCCGTACTGGTACTCCACACCGACACTGTACCATTGCTAAAGGGGAAAGTTAACAACACGACTCCATTGCGTTGAGTAACAGAACAAAGGGGGAAAACACTTTCGGTTGAACGGTTCGAATGTATTTGGTTGAGCGTGTGCGTGCTGGGCTTGCGAACAGGAATGTACCGAAGATGCTAATATCTAAAACCACTAAAGCACTCTAATTGACAACATCCAAATTGAGAACGAAAAACACACAAAGCAACGGAATTAAGCTAGGCTGAATGTTTATATTTTTCTGACGTGTGTGGTGTACGGCTGGAACAAACAAGCACCGAGAAGCGGTCAGTTCATGTTCGTCTTTCGCTAGAGATCCTCCGACTCAACAATTTGACAGGTAGGGGTAGCCCACACCACAATATATTCCACATTTAAAATTACCTTTCTGTCCTTGATAATGACTAGCAAATAGCAATCGACAAAAATAATCCTCATGATAATGTAAATACATGTTCTTTTTTATGTAAGCATAAAAAATAAATACAAAAAAGCAACGTGTTCAACCGACATTTGAAACTGCTCCATCCGATGATTCCAATCCGATCCGGAACCATGCGTACTGCACTATGTATTGCATTATGGGAATATCTGGTCATAATACATATGTCTCATTTTAAGAAGCCTTAACGTTGGTCATATTTCAACTGATAAAAATATAAAAAATAACAGCTACATATGTAAATTTATGTTGAACATTAAAATAAATGAATCAATGAAGAGAATTCAGCTCTCATTGAAAATCCCAATAGAGGGCGCTGGCTGTCAAATTCAAATTGTAATTCAGCGAAAACGATCGCTTGGCTGACAAGTTTCAAAATTATGCTTCTTCTGTGGTTTCAGAAATGTTCCAGTAAATAAGAAAGACTTATTTTAACTTTTATTAAAATGGTCATAGCAGATCAGATGTGAACAAAACTTCAATCATTTAAAGTATCTGTTTATTATTGTATCCTTTTATAGCCTTCATCTGAAAAACCGTTAAGTGATAGAACCGCGAAAGGACATAGAGATACAATAAACGGTACTCTCTGCTTTAAAATGTAATAACTTTTGATAACCCGATCCAATTAGGATGAAATATTGGAGAGAAAATCAAGATCAATATTGTTTTTGCTGAAACGGTCCCGTACGGGCATTGTTTGCGCTTGCCTTAAGTTTAGTCTAACCATCGCTTTATAGAGCCTGATATGCAAGTACGCAAATTTAGGATACAATATTGAACAGTTTTGTAGGAAGTTGAAATAATTTGTAAGGTTAACAGAGTTTTGCTGTTTTATTTTGTATCATTCAAACATGCCTTTCAGAACCTTCCATGTGTTCCTATTCCAAATAAAACCCTATCAAGCACACACCATTCCCAACGACCAATCCACATGCCTTCGCACGCACTCAAAACTAATGTAAGTTCCCGCGACACCTAGTCATTAAGCCACGTCTTTCATTATCTACTCGCCAACGTTAGACAGGCAGGCAGGAGAGCCGGGAGAGGAACCGTAGAAAACGAAAGCGCTTCGACCTACGAACAGGTTTTTACGACCAAGTCATTAAGACCAGCTGTGTGCCGCACCGCCATGCATGTGGTACAAAAAAGGGCGAAGAACAAGCGCAGCTCGATCCAGCCGCTGCAACTCGGGGACTTTTCACTCTCATCCTCATTTGCACTCATTCCGACCGGGGAGGTTGCATCGAACAACGATTGAGTCAGCGGTGCCGGGCGAGCGGACTGCCGATGATAGTAATCAACGACTTCGGAGCCGCACACCGGTGGTCGGTTAGCAATAGTGAGAAATGAATAAAACATGTTCTAGCCGCCACAGGCAGAGCACCCATCTGCGTGTAGGGAAAATGCAAAAAAAAAAAAAAACGAATCAAATAAGTTCAAAAGGCAACAGGTGTGTGCTGTAATAGGTCTTATAGGACCGGCTAGAGAGTTGCGAGCTGTATGTAAATTCGTACCGGAATTCATCACTCTAATTTGTCTAGCTATCCATCATTGCGTGCGCCCAGGAGCAGAGTCCAGAACCCGGTGATGGCAGATAGATGTTAATGCCGGGATGAAGTAATCAGGTCATGACACGAAAACCACTAATCATAAACGGAACTTCGTTGGAAGTGTATGTGAAGTAAAATTATGACGGAATAGGCACACCACACAATCGACGCTTTAATCAGCCGTTTAGCGGTGGGAAAAACAACATTCTTGAGGGGACACAGCGACCTTCCTTAACTCTTCCACTGGTAAACATCGTTCTAAAAATAAACATTCAAGCTTTTTACGAATGCCAACGTGCGCCACCAAACCGTGACCCATCGTGCACACGTATCGCACCGTACCGGTCCTGTCCCCGAACCGAAGGTGTTTAACGGTGTAATCATTCGTTAAGATTGCTATCTCACGAAATCGGAGTGCGCGAAGTGCTCCCAGTGCGAGCTCTCGTCCAACCAAAATAAGCAAATACAACAAACTAACCACAAATAAGTTCATTTAGGGCTGCGTGATTCAAGACCATAAGCCGGTTAATTCAAATAGCTCGCACCTTCTCCCCATCCCCGCCCGGCACGGACAGCAAATTGTGTGATGGTCGAGGACGGGAGGACTCTTATCGCGTCGACAAATAATGTCCCACACGCTAATCCGGTCCCCGGTATTGCAACAATGGAGTTGAAAAGAGCAACAAAACATGAATGTGCAGTCTCCCAGGGCGGCTCTGATTAGTCAAGGTTGCTAGAGTGATGCATCCATTCCAGTGATAGGCGTATTTATCGCCGTAGTCATAAGGTCTAGCGGTGCCATTAAAAACATAATAATCTTTTACGTCCCTTACCATATCAATGCAAACCGCTTTGAAGACAGAAAAAGATCTCCCATTTGATTTGATTGTGAAAATGAAAAATGGATCATTAAGCGGCGGTGCTAAATTACCCCAAGACTCGGACTCGCGAGTGAATTATTGAACATGGAAACCGCAACCTCATCTCGTATGCCGTGTACACCGTCTCTAATCCGTGCCAGTTAAGCGCAGTTAAATCACTTCACCACCTCCGTGCCGCGCAGTGCCTCCTGCCTCGGTCACGTGTTTTTCGTCAGTTCGACGAAATCTGAGTAGAAATCCCCAATCGGAGACATTCAAGAATACGTCCCTCGTGCGAGAGTAGCATTTATTTACAAATTCCGATCAGCAGAAGCGGCATATTGTTGTGGTGTTCAATAAGTCGTACCGAAACGTGCGTCCACAACGTCCACCCAGGTGCATCAACCCACCGCACTCGCCTGTCAGCTGGTCGTGCGGGGATGTCGGGAAACTGCAATTAAAGCCAATTGATTGCCCCAGTCGATATTGCCGTCGCTTGCCGGACCAACGGTTCGAGTAAGCAACAGTGTTGGCAAATACCAGGAACCGGGGCGTTCAGGATAGCGTGCCATCTGTCACGAGCGCCGGAAGCGATTCACCCTAAATGCAGCGGAACTCACCCCGTCTGCCCCGACCCAACGAGGGCGCGATGACACGAGCAGATGACACAAATCAGGAAGTACCGCATTAGCGCCATGTGACACACGGCTTATGGATTTTCCGATGTTCCTCGCAAACGATACATGGCCACTGCGGTCATGGCAGCACTGGGCGGTGGTGAGAAGCTGAGAGATGAGTCGTTATTATCGCCTTTGTCACCTCCGTATCACACGCTGTGCCCTTTTTTTGTGTTACCCCGTCGCCACCCATCGCTTATGACAAATGGACACGCGCGTACCTGTCGCACTACTAAGCCGACACGTGACACTCTCTTACAACACGCGCACCGAGGGAACGATTCCTGCAAAACAACCAAACCGACGACACAACCTGTACGAAATCGGTCTAGTTCGCTTCCTCGCAGCACACGATAGTGCACACGCCGCGGTTCTCGGCCCACGCCCGGCCCAGCTTTAAAGCAGCTCTCTGACGTCCGTTCGGTTCGCATTAATTCACCACTACGCAGTTTCCACCGCTCCAAAAGGTGCCCCAATAATGTCGCTTAGTAGTGGCCAGTACGAACCACTAACTGCTCGCACGTCAATCCGTAGGCAGGCGGCACTTGCTTGGAACCCGTACTGCACGTTACACGTGAACGAATCTGCATAACGATTCTACAGGTTGTACTGGTTGGTTCCAGCCACTCGTCGACAACCAGAAGAACCTGGACCCGTGTAACCATTGCAGCTTTTGACGGGGGCGTCTTGCTTGCCTGCTAACCTTGAGGCACGAACAAGACACGGCACGGCACCACGGCAGCTCCGAAGGGAGTCGAATAAGGGTCGAAGCGCGATCGATCAATAATTCTTCCCAATTGAATGATTTAGCTCTAATTGACGCAAATAAAGCAGTAGTGAATGTTGATTTCTTCAATTCCGTCGTATGTCTTTGGACTACTTGTTTTTATGTCATTCTTAAGGTATTTACATGAATAATACGAAAAAGCTAGTTGTTGTAAGGCAGATTTATGGTGGTAGAAGTTCCGACTTCTGCAGTCGGACTGCTTCCCATATTTGGACCGTTCATCATCATCAGTTGTAGCAATACGGCCTGGCCGTTACTACTAAATTTAAAAAATCATCATCAGTTGTCGAGTTCCTGTTGTAGTATGTACTCAAAGTTATAGAAAGCCTCGTCTCCTTAATCGCTTCAAGAAGGATTGGAAAGGTCTTGATCGAATATCGGCTGCGTTGGCCCGAAAACAAATAAACAATGAAGAATTAAGACATTTTTCTTCGATTAGCAATAGTTTTCAAGAACAACAAATAAAGTAATAACTGCCCCAGAATTTTACAAAAGCCAAATGGATAGTAATATCAGAGATATACAGGGATTTTCACGGTATAACCCAATTGTCTGAATGATTTACTTCATCACTGGCTTGAACGACACAAAAGTCTATCACTTGTACACAAATCAACCGGTCCCAGCAACACTGTTTCTTTGAATAACACAATTATCGTTTTTATTTGAACAAACGTCAAATCAAAAGTTGTTCATTTCCGTACAACTTTTCTTTGCTAATTTTGCCACTAGTTGGATACAATGTTAAAGTAATCACATAAGTAACTACATTTTTTTTACAAACGCAAATGCATACGCATTAGATGAAAGGAAAATAACGAAAACCATTAGATTTGTGACGCAAAAGTTTAATTGTAAGAAGTTCCTGAACATTTTAATACAAATTAACAGTTTAAGATACACTTCAAAAATTGTGTACAAATAATAATACAATAAATTATACCAAGTCTATTAATATTAAGACATTGTACCAATGTTTGTTGCAAATCTTTCGAGCATATGAGATGGAAGTACCTAACCTCTCCACCCTGAGCTTGTGACGGTTCTCAAGATCGGAGGACACAGCACGTACCTTGGCAATAGCTGCTTGTACTAGATCTTGGAAATAAGATTATTAGAATGGTCTATAATGCTTACAAGATATACGATTTGCTACGCGAGCATGTTCGACTACACATAAAATCTAAAGAATTATGATTCAGTATGCTGAGAGGCCCCATCGAGAAATTAATTCTAATTCTAATAGACAAAACGGTTGGATGATATTTGCCATGTGGACCAATTTCTAGCTAAAAACGTATATTTCAAATACTAAACATAATCTTTTACAAAACGTAAAATGTATTTTTTCCTTTAATCTTTTTTTTGTGTTGCATGCCCGCACATACATAATCATCTTCTTAAAGACCATAATTTACGATTCGAATCTAGCATATCATTCTACACACTACTCTAACTATACTCCTGTATCTCTAAAGAGAAACTATTCGTAAAGTCAAAGAAAAAAATGGCAAATTCAAATTCATAACTAACTACATAGCTAATCAATCACAAGATCTCTTCAATCTATCAACAGTTATTGTGCACAATGGAAAAACTGTTATGCATTAAAAACCATCCGTGAAAGGGCTAACATAAAATTATCCAGAATTTTAAGAGTTACAGTGCGGCTTGGTCCAAAATCCGGAATAAATAAAACTTATGTATGAACAATGAAGTATCATATTTTTCAAACTCTTCATAAACCTTGTCCATCATACTTGTGTGCTATGATTAAAGGATAAAATATAGATCTCCTCATATAGCGCATCTTCTAACCGCTGATTAATATTAAAGCTACCAAAAAAGCCTTCAATTCTGTGTTATACGGCTAAGATATAAGTGTAATGAATAAGTATTATTTATTATAGTATTATAATGAATGTATATCTGATGCTAAGATATCTTTAATCTGTGTTGAGCTTGACAAATGTTTGTAGCATAAATTTAATAATTTTTTTCCCTCAAAATAAGCTTCAAAAGTTGATTTTAGGCTCTCTTTAGTACAGTTTGTTAAGGGATGTTTTGATCTTTTATTATATCAATTATCAGTTTCCGAAAAATGTCTTTCAACACATAACCTTCAAATTTTCAAAGGACCCTCAAACACTTATTTTAAGAAACTAGGGATTGCCAGCTAGCAAACGTTATCGGAAGCCCATTGGTTTGCATACCTGCCCGGAAAGCAATATGCAATATACTTTCGGGTAATAAAATAAATATTAAATTAAGTCCAAAACAAATTTCTCGTCCCAACTGTGGCGAATTTAAACCATCTCAATTTGCAGCAAACATAACGGAAAAACTTTCGTTCTCTATCACCTGAGGCCTTGGTCCCACCGAACGCCTACGCACAGTTCTGTACGCCTACACGCGCCGGAAGTTGGAGCCGGAACGGAACAACGGAACAACGAGTGCCAGGAGGCCAGGGGACGGGAAACAGAGCGACGACAAACAACATTTACCAACAGCATTCTTGCCAATCATTCTTTCTCGAGTTGCCAAGGCTGGCTCGTCGCCGGGTTACCGCGGCCGATGGCTAAAGGCCGCCCGGCTGACGACGGACGAGACCATCGAGATAGCATCGATTCATTGTCAGCTGAGCGCGATGGTTCCTTCCGTCATGGTTGCGATTACAATGCCTCGTTTACGTGCGATCTGCTCCTTAAATGGTATCGCATGCCAACACAGTCTGCTTGTGTGTGGCTCGATGGCATCGGCTCCCCGGGGGACTCATAAACTTTATTAAATTTTACGTGTTTCGGTGCCGTTGTTCCTGTCCCGTTCGGAGGGGATAACGACGATGCCTGCGCTTGGTGAATGACACACTAAGCTGTATGCTGCTGATTCAATTGTCACCGTTGCAGGCTGTTCGAAGGCGACCATCGTTGTAACTGACCTTGGCGCATTGCGGGTGTTTGCGTTGATCTCAATGCGCGCCCGCCGCGACGAGCCAGCGGTGGACATACGGTTCTGAAGCATTTAGGCCCTCACAACCGGAAACCATCCCTCTGGTCATCAGCAGGGATACAGATGCGAGTGAAGCATTTCTTGCTGACCTCGAGGCGTATCGCGAGCTCAACGATGGCTTATGGCCTCTGTATCATTGTAGTTGATTGATTTTAACAGTTGAGGTCTTAAATAGTGGGATAAAATATTGAGCGTTGAATGAGTGGTTGACGTTGATTGCATATTGCAAATCGATAAAGGAATTTGATCAAATTCCAATCATGCGTTTTTTATAATTGTAAAAAATACAACGGTTGTGGTTTAAGAGGAAATTTATGATATTTGGAAGGGTGTGACTGAACTGGTCAACTGTTTCTTTGGCAATGTGTATTGATCTGTCCGGTTTGTAGTTCATTGAACATGCTATAATTCTTTTTACGATTCATTCCTTATTCATGCGTTTATCTGCTTTACTTGAAGTGCCGTCGGTGGGCAAATTAATGTATCATAATTCAGATGTAAAGTAAAATACTTCAAAACGATAAATTCATTCAAATTCCAACAAGCATATTGTATAGTTCCTCTTCTATACATCTTTCATGAAGCTAACGTAAGCTTGCACAAGTCTACTTTGTTAATAAGCAACTACTTAAGCTTCGTTATCATTACCGTTACTAAATGCTCATGAAATGTTTTCTATTTGTGTTCTCACTCATGTTAGCGAAAAATTAACTCTCCACGTGTAATTAAATAAAGCAACGGCCTCTCCTCAGGTCTTACTTCTCGACAGCGCAAGTAATGAGGCAGCGTCCTCACCAATCAAATAAAGTTTCGGGGTATGTTCTATTTTGGGTGCCATGATAAAGAGCCCAGTCATTGTACAAACCGGTTCGGTGGGCGTACTTTCCGTTTCGACCGTTCCGTTCCTTTATTGCCAACAACGCTACCAAACAACGGCATACGGCTCGAAACAAGGAAAGCCATGACACGAGAAAATTGCAACAAAAAGCACGCATTGAAGAAACTGGTTAATGCTACAAATTTATTGCTGGTGTCGAATCTAGCTGTGTGTACCAGCTGAGCTGAGTGGAGAAGCTATTTCAACCATAAGTTAGATAAGGGTTTTCCCGGCCGTTTCTGTTAATTGTTAGATTTTGCTAACATCTTTCCAAGATCGTGTGGCTCTTTCCGTGGTCTAAAATTTGAAAAAAGCTTGTGACATACAACAGTTTATTGAACTTTTATCCCAAGGGCATTTTTGAAACACTGACGGCACAGGATCATTAGTTCATCTAGCAGCAAAGTGTGGAAAATGATTAAAAATTAACTACTCTGATAGATGAAAGTGCTTATTATGCCGTGGTAGTGGTGATGGAGGTGGTCGAATAGACGAACAAGCTCATATAGCAACCCTCCAATCGCCCTGCTGTGGATGGATGTGGCAAGGGTTTCCCAAAAGAAAGAAACCGTAGCTACCCTGTTCATTTTCACACCGACGTAAACCGCAAACCGATGGCAGGGGAAAAGGGACAGATTCTCCTCGGTTCGACCGGTGACAATGACAATTAATTTGGCCACGTACTGATTGCGGTACAGCCATTAGTGCGGTAAACAGTATTATGCAAGCCATTTTATTGCTATCAACGCCAAACGTCACGCAAAATGATGCACGATTAGGGCACGCCACAGCTTTATGGTGCGTTAGTCTCCCACCATAGGCCGTGTGCGTGTGCTTATTGTTTCTTGTGGTTCATGCAAATTATGCGAAAACCCAAGCACAGGTAGCGTTTATCATCTGCCAGTGTTTGCATTATGCAGCAAGCCGTTTTATCTCTCAATTGAACGGCTGGGAACGGCTTGTCGGAACTGGTATCACAATGTTCTAAATGCTCACAACATAATTATGATACGTTGACCTAGTTGCAGCTTCGAAAAAAGGGCCTGCTTGTAGTGTAAAATATTCATAGTACATACGATAATTAGTGTTAGTTCCCAACGTCACATTCGCCACAATGTTAACGTACATTGTTTGATTAATATGTCAAAGACTTGCACATTATTTTACGGCTTAACTCTCTCTCTCTCTCTCTCTCTCTCTCTCTCTCTCTCTCTCTCTCTTTGTGCGATTGCTGGAGGTACAACCCGAGCTCTCGTGGTTTTGATTGATTTACAGGGCATGTCCACGGCAAAAGACCAAAACCCCCGCATGCTTTGGTTCACTTAACAAATTAATACATTTGCAAAGGGTTTGCTCCGTCCTCGGGCTGCAGCCGTTGAATATTCACGCCGGACTCTTTCCCTTGCGCTTCTTTGCTTGTGTGCTTACCACGCGCCACAACAGCACAAAACGTATTTTTATGATTCACCAAATGTTCATACCCATGTCCAGGCCACCCCTCCGCAAAGTGCCCTCCTACATACCATACCAACACACGCTCGATTGTGACTTGACTTTTTACAGAGCTTTTTTATTGCCTCGTGCCTGGTGCCGGATGCCGGGTGCGCTTTATGCAACCGCGTAAAGCTTTTTTTGCTGGAGCGCGCGTTGTAAAAAGGGCGCAATTTAATCCGGTTAAGTGATTTTCGTTTCCACACCATATCTGCGATGGCTTCTAGCGATCCAATCAATTCTCGGTGCCAATCTTAATGTCTGGATGGGAAGCGTTTTTTTTTGCGTGTGCATGTTACGAGTGGATTTGGCCCTCTCATTGACGTTGATCGAAGACTCTAGTGCTACGGAGTGGATTGAGCATTTGAACATTTGAAGTTTGAACATCGACCGCTCGGATGGTATTCCCAAAACTATTTTACAAAAAGGCACGATTAGCCGCTGCATGTGATTTGAAAGCAATATGTGGATTGTTTTTTATATTTTTTAAGGTGCAGCTAACATATAAAAACTTAAATTATAGGAACTTTCTTAAAATTATAGAAAATAGTTTATTGAAAAAGCAAATACAAATTTTGTTGTTTGTTTTTGAAAATGTCTCTTACAACTTATAGTGAGAATGTTTTGTTAGGTATATAGGTAGGCGTTTTGAGGATTGATTCAGATCCAGTTCATTCAATAAAGTGATCATCTGAACAGATCAATTGTTATTAACTAAGAAACAATCACACAAATAAATACAGGCTGACTACAACGAGACGGAAAGAATTGAACCCTGAGCGAGTAAAATCGTCAACTATTGTTTTCTGATATTGAAGCGTTAATTGAAACTATTTAGCCAGCAAAACTAAATCATTCTTTAAAGTTCTGGGATAAGTAATTGTCTCTGAGCAAGCAAAAGAGAGAGATAAAGAATGAAAAGATGTGTCCACTAGAGAGAACAAAGTGGAGTGAACAACAGAGAAAACAGTTTATATGAAACAGGAAAATAGCCTACGCAGTTTAAGTTAATAGTTAATAATGATGACCCGAATTTTCGAATATCTTATTCATATGATGTTTACTCTCTTGCTCACCTCACGGATTTGATCATTTAACGCTTTTGTTTTGTTTTCCTCAGACCAAGCAATCGGTGTACCGGATTGCTAAAAAAAACTGATCTATCATTCACCTGCTCACTTTACTGATTCGGATCATTTGAACAGATCTAGATCTAATCACTCATCTCTATGAAACATTCCGAGACGGCCGAGGCATCGTCGTAGAATTGTACCGCTTTGGCCGTTGCTCAATGGTTTCAGCTTATGCGTACTTTCAGAAAATGGTGTTTGAGAATGTTCGTTTGAGTTAGAGTGAGATTGCTTATAACTTAAATGTATTCCACAAAACGACTCGCAAGAATTTAGACGATCTATTGCATTGAACTGCTTCCATAAATTTAAAATTTTCTAAACATTGTCATTGGAAGCAAAACGTGCAATACTTTGCAAACCAGTAAGTAAATGAATGTTGATTAAATGATTATCCAGCTCCTGGAGCTTTCGATAAAATAAACCGGTTCGATGGTCTGGTGGTAACGGCGCAGGCCTTTCAAAAGGCTCGTCGTCGTCGATTCGAATCTCATTCGAACAACTGCCGCTCCCCCCACCCCATACGCAGGATTGACTATTTTGCTATGGTTACACTTAATCACAATCCCCCATACGCAGGATTAATCATCATGATAAGGATGGGTACAATCAGTCACAGAGGAGCCAAAGCATAATAGTGTTCTGGTTAAGCCTTGACCCCACAGGGGTTGTTGTAGAAGAAGAAGAAGAAGAAGGTGATGAGACATGAGTTTATAAGTGTGGGATTCAAACTACTCAATAGACATCTCTTAGAGGCTATCCAGCTAAATCTACCAAAATTGAGGGTCAGTTGCTGTTTTTTTTGGTCAGATTGTATGTTAGGGGTACGTTTCAAGTGATTTTACAATAAATAAGTAGTACTTTTTGCATGTGCAGCATTGTTTAAGAGAGAAAGTGCTTCAGACATGGCTTAAAAGTAAGACATTGATCTTGGCTCTACGTGACTTCATTTTGTGAATAAATTGTTACCGCTCCGAAGACGACTCTTCTAGTCTAATGAGGTGTTTAAAAAAACTTTCAAAGCAGCACCCACAAATTGTTTCGATAACTGTTTGATTCTAATTGAGCCAATTTTGAGCGCAAAACGGCCAAGTCAATCAAACGAAAATAAAAATAGAGGATTAAATAATTACTTAACCAGTTTTAACCGATTCAAGCTACTTTTGTAAGCCTGACATACTGCTGGGGCAAATTTTGAAAGTTATGACAACTTAAACAAAATCTGTCGTAAACCAAAAAGCAAGTAAACAAAATCAGTGCACATTCAATAAAGCTCAACAGCAGCATGACTCACGAAACAAAACTTTTGGTGGATAATTAATAATAAATCACAATTTCACTTTATAAATCCGTTCCGCACCGATAACCAGTACGACGTCAGCCGTTTTCACGTTTCATTCCACCACTTTTTTCTTTAAAAAAAAAGAAGTTACCGATGCTCTAAAATCACAACCGAAAAATCCAACAGCTGAGGAGGGGGACTCACCCCCAACAGCACGAAACAGAACGGAAAGAATATTAAGCTTTCAATCGTGTTCGCATTACACGGTCCCTCGAACCGTCCGCACGAGACGTGTGTCTTTTACGCGCCATTTAGATTTGCCCTAAATGAATTCCCTTTGCGCTTCCACTCTCTTGCTTTCTTCGGTCGCGGGCCAAAGCAAACTGGCCAAAAGTTACCGTCGGGTAAAACAATGGATTAATGATCCCCGCAGACATTGATGGACCCGGGAATGGACTCCCGCTATCCTCAATCGCTCTCGGCAGAGCGCAAGCGAAAAAAGGGAAAGCCAGAACGGGCCAGAAACACACGAGAAAAAAAGATAATTGCTGTTTAATGATTCAGAAGGCGTACATCGGTGCTGAACTTTTTTTTTTGTCCACTGTCCCTTCCATTTCAGTGTTCTTCCAGCTCTATCAGCTCAGATTACCATTTCCATCTGTTCCCGCGTACGTGCGAAAGTATTTCGTCAACCTTTTCGGAGCATCTTCGTTTCTCCATCTTTTACCGATTGGATGCTTGATGGAGTAAAAGTGGCTTGCAATTAGCATGTTCAGGATTAAAACCTACCTCGGTGACTGTTCGGTGACTGTGGCTAATTGAAAAACTAAGGTCATCAACGGCAAAGGTCGAAAGGGCCATCGTATTACGCAAAGCTTCACAATTGTTCAGTTGACAGTTTCGGAATTCCTGTTGAAAGTCTTCCCCACCGATTTGGAGTTTGCAATGAAGTACCTTATGCAAGAACCTCATTGTCAGAGCTATAGCTTTTGTGAGTGTGATGATAATTAACTCCACTCCAAGAGTTCTGTAAATCCCGGAGATGCGTCCGGACGTTTGGGACGTCGGGGATCTTCTCATAAATTACGGCGAATCGGGACGTGATTTACCGCACCTGAATCCTCACCGTCCCGGATGCAAAGCAAGCATACGACAGCTCGGGCAACGACAATGAAACGCCAAAGTGGGCAACTACTTTGCGGCATACCTGCACGCAACGCTGCTCATCTAATTATAAAGCACACACCGCACAGACTCGTCAGGCTGGTTGCTGCACTTTGCATCTCCTCCATCACTTTGCTCGTCCAAACTTTTAAGCTCTGATATCACATTAAACGAGACAAAAAGTGGTAGATTTGATTGAAGCAATTATAGCATTACTGGCTAAAGTCGTGTACTATCACGGCGCGCTTCTACTCCAAACGGGCCACGTGAAACTGTAACAAAGCATGTTTTCGGAGTATGGGAATTGGTGGTGCAACTGCTATCTACTGCGTCGCATCATCAAAGTGGGGCTTCATTGTTGAATGGAGCGGGTGTCGATGAAAGTTACGCTGCACTTTCCTGCCTGCCCTTCGTCGCCCTGCCCTTGGCAAAGGGTTTGCGTTAAGTAATGTGCTTCGCATGAAACAATTATCAAGGGTGAACTTTTGTCTGGTACGCCACGTGTGTGCGTGTGTGTGTATGTGTAGGAGTATGTCGGATTGTGATTAATTATTGAACTTTGAATCATCATCTTTTGACATTGCGATGAGCGATTATGTATTGGGATGCAGTTAAAGATAAGACGTTAAGGCATTCTCAGATCCGTTTCAGGAATCAAATGTATCAATGCATTCATATGAAAAGAACTCATATAATTTGCATAGATAACATAGACATGCACTATTAAAACATATCTAAAGTGCAAATGTCGGTTTATTGATGAATAATGAATGCAATGTGAATAGATGAGAGTAAGTTCAAGTTAAAGTAGTGTCAAGAATCAAAATATAACAATACGGCCTGGCCGTTGCTATCGAATAAAAACAAAAGAATCAAAGTAATATAAACACTAAAACAATCCGCATTGCCAAGTCTTTTAACTTTCATACATTAAAAATAAAACATATCATTTTTCTTCCAACGATTATACATAATGTGTTGTGCTTCTAAACGGAACATGTATTCAAAGTAGCAGCATTACTCAAAATACAATCTGAAGTATTGTATCGCATTAATCCTTCAAGTTTAACAAATCTCTTAAAGTTATAACTACTGCTTGATAATATTGATATCAGAAATGGTTCCATTTTCATTTATTTTTACTTATTGTTAGCGTTGAACGATTTAAGATTTGTTTTTTTGCAATGTGGATAACCGCAGTAACCATAAACAAAAAAATAATTTTTCAAATGATTATTCACGGAATTTCTCTTAGCTGCGACGATGCTCAGAACAATTGTTGGTCCCATACGTGAGGAGAGACATTGCTGGAGCCGATTCAACGACGAGCTGTACGAGCTGTACAACGATCTCTCCGTTGTGCAGCGGATTCAACTCGCCTGGCTCCGGTGGCCTGGACCCGGACGACCCAGCCCGTAAAGTCCTCTTAGGCCGTCCACATGGACAGAGGAGGCGTGGTAGGCCCAAGCTTAGATGAGAGGATGGCATTGAGGCATCCGCCTTCAAGGCCGGGATAACGGACTGGCAGACGACGGCGCGAGACGGTGAACGGTTTCGGAGTTTGTTGCAGCACGCCAAGACCGCCAAGCGGTTGTAGCACCCAATAAGTTAGTATTCACGGAATTAATTTTTTTTTTCGGTAGTAACGGCCAGGCCGTTTTGCTAGGAATTAATTATTTGTTCTTTAAAAGACTTTCTTATTGGGATGTAAAACGTTTTTACTAGTAATTTAGCTTACATAAGAGACAATTTTTCCATACTTTTCAATATTCATCAGCAACTTTTCCCTTGCCACGCAATTATATTAATTATGTAGATCCTTTGCTTACCGCTAAATTAAAACCAGTTTGCTGAGGTTTCATGCAGCCTTTTTATGACAGCTTAAGACGATCCTTTTCTACATGTGTTCACAGTACACACGGTCTAATCGATTCACTATTACAAACACCACAGCAGCACACGCTTAGCACAGTCGAGACCAGCAAAAAGTTTACTTACCCTGGCCGTTTCTTCCTGCTTGGATCCAGCATCTTGATGGCAGTTAGTGGATGGTTCGATTCTTTACAGGACCTACGTTCTAATAGTTAGATCGATTGTTACAACAACACCTTTTATTGGACAACCTTTTACACTCGCCAAAATTTGATTTCTTTAGAAACTTCGAATTGCTTTCAAGCAATGTAATATAATTTGTCAATATGAATTCACGTTCGTTTGTAATAATTAGCACGTAAAATACATTATGCGTTGCCACCGGTTTACATTTATCACCATTCGTGTGCTCGTCAAATATTATGATGGTTTCACTTGTTTATTTTCACAATAGACGTGCTTACTGCTTACATGGCTGCTGGTTTATCGATAAGGCATTTCCAACGGTATTTACACCACACCTACGCACACATCAGACTGCCCAAACCCGGCCACTTGGCTAGAGGCCGCTGTCACTCAGGAGGGTTTCGTTTTTACTGCTATTTGGTTACACGGTTACACGGTAAAGCTTTGCCGGCTTTTTTGTCGTATTTCTGACGACCATCCACCGCAAGGCTGGCGTTTAAGATAAATCTTGCGAGCGCGTTCCTGTTGACAGGCAGTTTAGTGAGCACAAATAAGGGATTGCTACTGCATTATCTTTCCAGGCACAGACGCGGACGCAAATACCAACAAAACAAAAACACTACGGCACTGCTGCAGATGTCGCGTTCCACATTCGCACTCGCACAAGTGGCGCTCACGACGGTTGCTTCGCGAATGAACCGGCTTCTCAAGAGATCGTCGGCGGTCGGACGCGTGATTTCAGCTGGCGTGAGATTGCACGCTTACAAAACACGCGGCAGACGGACGTGATCGTGGATTCCACACCTACAGGCATAGGCCAAAGTCTCTCTAATAAACAACAACAACAACAACCTACAGGCACGGCTGCCCAGCGTACCTGCTCAGACAAGTGATCGTTTGTGTTCATTTCTCGTAGCGATCGCTTTCGTTCACTGTCGAATAGATCGGTCGATTTTGCGTGCGGATAAAGTTGATCTCGATCGTAGGACAGGTCGATCAGGGAAATTGATTTGATCCATTTCTCACACACTGATTACATGTGCTTGAATTAGGTCACCAGAATTTTCATGATTTTCAGCTGTGTAAACCTAAAATGATTTAAAAAGGTATATTTATAAACAGAAGCAGAGTGCAACGATGTAATATATTTATGTTTAACTTTTAACATTCTAAAGCCTTGTATTGAAGATTTTGTTATTTAATTAGATAGATTTCATTGTAAAAAATGTGTGATATTATATTTTCTGAGTTTTAGTCTTTCGTGTAAATCGTGCACTCATAAAGAAAGAAAAAAACAGAAAACATCTAAGTTTGCTGCAAATCGCTTCCCACCAACTTTACAGAACCAAACATTGCTCACGCTCCGTAAAGCAACAGCAACAGTGGCAGTTGAACCGTGAAAGGTCACAAACCTATCGAAGAAACGGAAGCCTTTCGTCTTTGCGAGACAAGATCGTGTTCAATACCGCCAGCAAGCTGCCGATGAACGCGATCCAGTCCCCAGCCAACCAAGCACGGTTCACGCAACAGCGGTCAGGTGTTCATCTGGCCCCCTTTGCCTAACATCAATTATCGGTTCGTTTTGGTTGTTTCGCCGCTATGAATAATCCATGCACGCGCAATGTCGTTCGAGAATGTTTACAAACGCCAATGTAGTTTGTTGAAAAAGTCATTTTTTTTTGCGTCCAGCCGAGCCACAACCGCACATTGTTGAGGTTTTTCGTCGGTAGCTTTATTGTTTTTTACCCTGCTGTGCGATTTTACCGGCTGGAAAGGTTCTCTCCCGTTTGGACATGTTTATGGTTGGAAATGTTTATCGTAAGAAGTTGGGGATTTTTGACAGCTTCAACAACGGGGTAAGAATTTCAGGTTGTGGTTTAAGTTTAATTCTTCTAATTAACCTTACATAGAATTCATAAACAGATGTAAATGAATGATAACATTTCCAGCAATAATCAAGGTTGCAATTAAAATTTAATCTCTGTCAAGGATTTTGGAGCACTGTTGGCTAGTAAAAAAGGCAATTCGCCACTCACCGTCACACAAAAAAAAAAATCGCAACACCTCAACCTCCAAATACCATTGGATTTCATCCAATTACAACGTCTGCGGTTGATGTAGAATTGACCATGAATGGACAGCGCTGGAAGGAATCGAAATAAATGCAGCGTTAATTGCGCACCTGACTAAGGCAAAGTGAGTATCGGTTCATTCTATTTCGACGATGCATCAATCAATCACGGGCATGTGCTCAGGTGTATGCTAGCTCAGGTTTTTCTAGGTGTATGCAAATGGGAACGTTGTGTAGCTAACATAAAAAAATCATTCTGCCAATACCCGGAAGGCAAATTGGAGTTTATGGACAGTCTAGTTTCATTCTAAAAACCTTATTACTCGCGTTAGACAATCACCGAAAGGATTAAAATACAATCTGCATGTAAGTCGCAAAAAAGATTACACATTTCAAATGCACTTCCAACTACGTTTTCACCGACATGTACATACTGTATTGAAGGTTCAACATAACCTTTGCGTGAGGGCCGCATGCTGAGAGCATGCATACTAATGAGCGGTTACTTGATGAATGTCTCATTTATACGTAGGTTATTAGCCACAGCACTTTCCAAGGGCACTTCCGACGCTTTCTCATTCTAACGCACTGGAAATGCACCCAAGAGAATAATGGCCAAAGATGAAACATTATTGTGAGTGGCTGTTACGAGATAGCTAGTTTATATAATTTTACACTGAATAATGATTCATTTCTAGGTCATCGACAGCAAGGTGGACAAATGTAACGATACCGGGCTTTTTCTCAAATTGCTGTTCAACACTACAGCAAGCGCTAGAGATGCATTCCAATTATAAAATAAGCTCATAAACTCTACCTGAACAGTATCTAGTCTGTTGCTCCCTTATTTATTTTATTTCTACTGTTACTTATAGCCCATGGGCCATGGGGCAACATTTCAGCAGTCAAAAGTATCAGGTGCCATAAGCAGGGGAAAACAACAAGCACAAAACCACATCAAGCAGATGATACGTAAGATAAATCTGTTTCATATCGCGCTTATATCGTGCGTTTAACTCTACTACCAGCTTTACAAGAGTAATGTAATGCTTGAAAGTAATGAGAAACACTAACATTAGCATGCCAACGACACCAACATTACCATGCCTGACCGCAATTCCTCATCTCCGTCTTGGTGGTGTGGTTTTAATCGAATTAATGTTGGTTGCGAATGAACCACGACGTGTCATCAATTGACCCGAGTGACATCTTCAATTGATTCAGAATTGTTTTCTCGACATGGCGCTTCACTTCCCGCTCTCAGGGCTGGTTGAGATGTGTTGAATTGAATCATCATCACATATCACCATTCACATATCATTCATATTCAAGTAATGTACACATTTTTAAACAATTTATTTCAAAGATGGCGAAAGTGTAAAAGATCCAAAAGATTACGAGGTATCCAAAATTGATGTTTCCGTAATTAAATAGAAACAAAGAAATTTATTAAGCTGAATTTCTAACATATTTTTACTTACATTATTTACTGTTATTTGGTAGTAACGGCCAGGCCGTATTGATGAAAGCTAAGTGTTAAAAATTCAATTTTTTGTAATACTTCATTTTGACGCTTCAATTTATAATGGCTGGGAGACATTTCCTTCTCCTAATCATGGAAGGGCACTTTATCCCGGGTGTACTCGGACATTTTGTTTCAATCCGTTGTAAGAGGTCCAATGATCCAAGCAGGTGTCTTTATCGTTCCAGCATTTGTGGTTGTGATTGTGTTCCGTTTGTTTCCATTTCAGTGTGTCCGGTGGATAGGAAACTTAATAATCAAGAGAAATTTAGTTTTATTGCAAAAACGCATCGCAAATCTCAAAAACCTAAAGTAACCTTTTGAAAACATTCTGTCAGAACTTTATTCATGAACCAGTGCTTAAACCCTGAGTTATACTATAATTCTGCGATTTATCTACGTGCACGAGTGTTTCATAAATACTGAACATTTACTTATAAGACTTTAATAGTGCTTTTCTGATTCACTTACAAACCAAAAAAAAGGTCTTTAAAAGGTCGCTAATTAAAGTAGTGTTTATTTTTCCTGTTATTACGCAGCAGTAACGAATCCCTTGAGTTTCTTGGTTCTTTTAGTATGTATCCCCATTACATTGGAATATGGAATATGGAAGCATTGTGTGGTGGTCAACTGTTGACCTGCCCTTTTCGCATTTGGAGTCCATACAACGCAAAATCACGCAGTTTGCACTGCTCTCTTGGGACCGGAACCTCGATTACCACACTCGATGTTTGTTTCTAGGGCTGCCTACCTTAGATGAGCGATTCCGCCAAACCAGATCCTTGCTTATCGCGGGAGTCCTCGACGGCCGAACTGAGTCTCCGTCTCTACTGGCTGATATCAATTTTAATGTGCCTTCCAGGTCATTCCGGCCACGTGCAATGCTTACCAGCTCCAATCGAAGAACAATGTTTGGTTTATGTGACCCGTTCCTACGCCTGTGTAGAGCGTTCAATGCTGCCAGTTAAGGTTTTGAGCCGAGTAACAGTGTATCAATTTGAGTATTGTATCGTATGTATGTAATCTACGTAAAAACTTGTAAGCGCTAGAACGGGATCGAGAGGGCTTATATGTCTATCGATCGAACAATAAACATAAGCATAAACATAAAATCGACCATTGTAAACGATTTTTCGAGGATAAGATGTTGTGCTTAATCTTTGAAATTTTTTAAATGTATCTACGTTACAACATCAACAATTTTTAACTTAAAAATAAACAATTGTATTGTTCTGTTGTAACTTGAGAAGATAAAAAGCTTCTTGTGTTTGTTTCATAAAAAGAATAATCTGTGAATACTTAAATACATACTTAAATACATGCTTAAAAAAACTCTTTTTAAAACAAAATTAAATACAAAAAAGACTGTAAAAACTAACTTCATAATACTTTTAAGTAAACTAATGCACCTACTTGTCACCGAAGTAAATTGTATAGTAACAATGAAATCTATTGCGCCTTGTTTTTTGTTTGAACAAATATAGATTTATTATGAACTAATCAAACCTCTGCTCCTTACTGTGTATTAAAAACAACAGTTTAAAAAAAATATTTCAGGTTGTTTGGAAAATATTAAACTATCAAGGTATGAGAAACATTAACACAAATTTATGTTTAAACTATAGCGATTTTAGTTATACTAGATTTTAGTTGATACTGATTTAATTAATGTCATCCTATTAGGTATCACAGAAATTTTCAACCTAGAATTAATAAAAACTTTTAAACATATATGAATAAAACCAAATGTTATACAGCAATAAAATTAAAAAGCATTTTTATGGCTTTATTGAGACAAACTCCAACATTGTAAAAACAAAATATTTTAAATGTTACATTATTTATTACCAGTCATATTATTGCCAAAAACAGCGGTTGGATGAAAATGCTAAAGGCGTCTTATAGGTATAATGTAGCATGTCTTACTGATAAAGAAAAAGAAACGTTACAAAAAAATCTTTAACCATGTTAAACTATCCCTTGGTGCTATGTTTGTTGATCCAACGAACTTTTTTCTCCATTGTGCTTGGTTTTCATATTCGAAACAACGAAAAAGCGAAAGAGAATAAGCCTGTTCTCGAAATGGAAACTCCTGCACGAAGCACAAACTTTTCGCAAACAAACAGTAAACTTTGCTTTTGCCTGATGCGACAGAATACATGTTTTATATAACTATTTTTTTTTTTCTGATGCCTACCCTACACACCGGACACTGTGGACAAGCGGATTAACAAATGCTCAGTTTCCGGATGAGTTTCACAACCTCCATTCCCATCACGACGATGTTCGGTCGGGAGTGGAACAGCCTGATCAAACAGATGAAACGAAGCTTCAACAAGCAGGAGCTCGGTTCAGCTCCTGGTTCTAGCACGGTAGCGTCGTTGGACTTGGTCGGACACTGGCGAGTGACGCTCCTTTACTTCCCATTATCATCAGCATTAGCGAGTCTCTTTCACACTGAACTATGCAACTGGTGGGTATAGCATGCTGCAGTGCACAGTATCGTTGAACGACAGTCTTTTGCTCCACCAGCTGCAGCGCACCACCCACCGCCCGTTTGTTAAAGATGAACTAGAGAAGGAGCAAACTTTACTGCTACCGAACATTCCGGGCATATTCTGCGGGCGAGGAAATGCAGCAAGACGTCGGTCGGCACACTGACATTAGCCCGGAAATTGTAAACAGTGGTAGTGCACACAGCGTGGAATGCACTTTCACTCCCACCATGGTGGGCTCCGGCTGCACGAAAGCCGCTGGATTTATTCGGTAAATATGCTGTTCCGGGCGGACGTGACAGAACCGTCCTGCTTCGCCTTAATGTCCTTTGGCTCCCGCCTCTGTCTGCAGTGTGGGAAGCTCATTTTTCTTCTGTCCAACGAGCGGTGCAGCGACGGCTATTTGCTATTCAGTGGATGTTTTCAGCTTACCAGCAGTCCCATCGGCATCGAGACCAAGTCGCTACCACGCTGGGGGAGACGCTCGCTTACGAGCTGACCCTGTTGCGCTTCGCAGATTTGTTTTTTTCTTCTTTCATTTGGTTCAGTTTTTTCTCTACACCCGAAGGCAAGCAACTGGTGCCTCTTAATGCGTAAAGTATGGGATTTTAACTTTGTTTCAGCCTTTAAGACGAGGAATAAAAACAGAAATGAACAGAGAGCTACGGTATGCTGTTTCAATTAAGACATGATCTTTATTTTTTGATAGAGTGCTTCGAATATTCAATAGTTCTTGTTATCAACAAAGAAGTGCTTTATTTATAAAATCTGTCCAGAGAAGGATATTTTAATCGAATACTTGGAAGCTTTGTTATGGTAAATTCATACTGAATGAATAAAGCATTCTAGTAGCTTAACAAATTAAATCAAACCACAGGCCAATGCATCCATATTACAATTGCGATGATAAAAACCATTCAAATATTAGTTTTGCTTGCTGGTCTATTGAGCATAATTGTTGATTTTTAGTTAGATGCGACATGCGATATGCGGGTTACTAGTGTAGCAACTACAGTCAATACATATATTTAATCTCGTTCTGCTTTGATTCGAAATTGAAGGTTTGTTGTTGTTGTTGTTGGAAGTAAACCGAAGGGAGTAGTAGTAATAGTCGTAGTACTAAAAAACTATACAACTTTTATGTTCAAAATACCTGTAGCAAAAATGACTCAGGAAGATAGACAATTTGAATGATTTAAAGTTTGTTAATTTCGTAATAGAAAGTTTGTTGTTGTTACTAGCAAACGAGTAGTAGTAGTAGTAGTAGTAGTAAACAAATTTTCAATTGTTTATTTGTTTTTTTATTACGGTCTGGACGTATTAACCCTTTTAAGGGAATGTTAGTGACTGTGTTATGGGATTGGTTAGATTTAGTAATTTTTAGTGTGAGAAAATGGACTAGTCTATTTTAGAACCTATTGCTTAAATGTAAATACTGTTGAAATGGATAAATTCATAAATTATTTATAAATAATCTACATCGAAAACGGCTAAAATGTCACGAATATGGGTGAATGGGGTTTTTTTAATGTCGTTAATCGAGCAGAGGAGCTGAGACCGAGTGGTTTCGTATGTTTGACATGACCATAATAAATGGTCAATATCGTGGTATCCGTCCCCACGGGGGCATTCCTTTGTCATGGACAGTCCAATGCGTTGAAGATGAGCATTCAAGCTATAGTGGTTTGATATCAGTCTCGACATAGTTTTGATAAATGCTCGTCCTACCTTCAGCCCTCGAAACCAAGGATTTATTTTTCAAATTTTCAATTCTTATGTTGAAAATCCCTGAAACAAAAATGACTCAGGAAGACAGACGATTTGAAAGATTTAAAATGATCTTCAATATAAATAATAAATAAAAGATCAAGATAAATAATAATAATAATAATATGTTTTTGATTTGATTTGATTCAATATGTTTTTGATCTTCAATGTGTTTATAAGTATTCAAACACTCATGATGAAAACATGACTTATTTATATTTTGTTGCTGTCTTACTAAAAGTGTTCTAGTAAATCAAACACCAGATACCTAACAAAACCGAATCTACAAAGTTTTACCAAAGACTCTCCTGTGATTTTGAATTTTGTTCCCCAGTTTTTCTTATCAAGCATGTATTTTATCGTTTAAAACACAATCAGTTAAACATTCAAAATCTAAGTTAACACTAGATATCCATCCATGTCATTTTATATATTGGTTAGTAATTTTTAGTTCGATGTTGTTGTGTAGACAATGAATAGGTTTACTTAAACAGTTATTCACCGCCTGAATTCATTTTTGTCGTTCTAAATAAACAAATTTTCGAACGGTTCGGAGCTAAAAATTTTCGATAACTACAGGTCATAAAAACTCAACAAAACTTACAGAAGTAAGATCCACGGTACGAGCTTTAAAAAGAACAGATGTACGGATCAACAAAATTTGCAGTTTTCATACGATCAGGACACCGCAAAGCATAGGGTTTTTTTAATTACCAGTTGATTGATTGAGTCGGACCAAAGCTTGTGAAATGTAAGTTATCCCACGCATAGAACTCACAAAAACATGTAAACATCGTGTCGCGACTATCACCAACACTACTGAAAAATTATTTAAGAATCAAAATTTTGTATATAACATCAGCTTCACTTACAACCAGAACAACTACATTCGTTTGTTTCTCCTTAGGATGTGATTGGAACTGCAGCCTAGGCACTCTACCATCATCCGAGCCTTTATATTGTTATACCTTTTTGTCTACTTTTGAGGCATAGGTTCCTATCCACTGTGAACACTTACTTTAACAAAGTTTAACGATCAAAGTGAAACAATAGCTCTTTTAATTAGATTAACTCTCTTATTTTGATTCCCTATAGCAAATAATTAAGGAACTCAAGAAGATTTTGTTTGACGTCATAATCCAATATGAAACGTAAACGAATTTTTACATTATTGCTGTAAGTAATTCTTACAACACGTTCTACCATTTATATACACTTTCGTTTGATTGAACATGATCTCCATGTCCTTGCATAGAATTTAAGCCAAAAACAAAAACTCGTTTTAACTGTTTTTATTATGCATTCCACAAACTGTTCATTGTATGTGATTTGAAAATTTTCCGTTCCTTATTTTCAACTGTTGAATCCCTGTTGTTTCACCTCATATAATCCCAGACTAATCCCGCTGCTTGTTCGTTCTGTGCCCATTGTGCCAATAAATGAAAGTGCAAATTGCATCGCACCAACGGTGACCTCATTTTCATTGCACCACAACAAAAACACAGACGTGCACATTCTCCGTACTACTGTCTTTTAGCGAAAAGCTGCGCGTTTTCTTTCCGGTGTTCGGAATTTTCCCACACTTTAATATGCATTTGACCGTCGCTAACCATCGAAGCCAAATACGGGCGAACATCTCGCACACACAACGTTCCGCACGGACACATGTGCACACAAACGCGTACACGGCGAAGGTGCAGAAAATCTAATTTAAATTCATAACGAATTTTCATCCTCACTACTGCCTCTTCCGACAATTTGGACTATTTGGTTGTTATTGCAGCCGCTGAGCAGACGCTGAGGTAGAATATTTCGTATGATGTTTGCTACTGCTCTAAGCGCACGATGGAAGATAAACGCAGGGGTGCTGTAAGAAAAAAACACGAAGCTGAAATGAATGAAAAATCCCTTCCATACCGTACAAAATAGCTAAACAAGCAAAACATACAGGCTGCTCAGCACCGAGACGAACAGGAACTTTGACCAGCGCAACAAGCCAGTCGATGGATTTGCATCGCTTGGGAACATGCGAATGTGGAACAAAAAAAAAAAACAAAAGCAAAACTCAACGGTTGTTTGCCCACGTACCGGTACTGTTGTAGCTCACCTCACTGATTCAAACGCTGGTAGCACGATTGCATACCGTTAGGCGCTTTCGTGGTAAAGCACGAAGGTGAAAGAAATGTGTTCTGCCAAACAAACGCACAACACATTTCCGCATCAAATTGTCTTTTCCGGCCGTGCGGTTCCGTTTGCTTGCTTTGGACCTTGGAATCCTTCAGTGTTCAGTCCCATTCCTGGGTGTATCATACGTTAAGGGACCGTACCCTACTACAATGTAGAGGAAAACCAGGGCAGTGTAGGGAACCTGAAGTCAAGAATGAATACTGAAAAAACAAAGCGTACGAAATTAGGATGCCACAATATTACGGGGCGCATGGTTTGTTTTATGGTTGTGTTTTTCAGCCACCAGCTCTTTATGTGGTAATGAGTTGATATTGTGTTTGATTACATAGCGACGAGAAATAGCCTAGAAGGCTGTTCCTATCACAGTTAATTTAGAGCTAATATTGTGTGTTTGCTTATGCGAATGTGAGTTTTAGCAAGTAAATCAAAAGCTTTTTGTTGGTAAGATTCGTTCCTTTCAATTTAACCATTATTAGACTCCTTTCATTTTACAATAAAATAAAGCAAGAGTTGATTGTAGTTATTACGAATAAAAATGAACAATAAAAATATTCGAAATGCTTTATTTAATTGAATTTTAGATTGGTACTTCTTACAAACAGGTTTTTTTTGGCAATTTGGATGCGTTACTGAAGAATTATAGATATTCCGTGGTTTATAAATATCTTATTCCAATATGTTTTTTTTTATTGGTAGTATCGGCCAGGCCGTATTGTTCAATGTGAAATATTATTAACAATGACAAATGTTACAACAATATAGTTTTCAGTCTTAAACTAAACTTTAGAACATATTATAATCCTACATGTTTTAATATTGTAACATTTTATTCAATTTCCATATCACTTATATTATCGTAATACATCATCATGAAAAAGAAAGGTTTATGGATAAGTTACTAAAATAGCACAAACAACAAGGATATTGAAAAACAAACCATATGGAAATTTCGAAAATGTAAATCTTTATTTCCAACAACAATTAGTCTGTTTTGCAATTTTGTTATTGAGTTTGAATTGCACAATAAGCATGCGGTATGAAAGACTACATATAAATTGTTCAACTAATAAAGAAACGATAGCCAAGATTATCAGAGCAAAGGAGGATTAGGCGAACAAAATATGTAACATTCTCCTTCACCTCTAAAATTCCACTGTCTTCCTGGTATTTAAAGTGTAGCACTAAGAGAATATTCTCTTAGGATCTGTTCTAGATTCCATCTTATTATTAATGTTTATCAACAAAGAACAAAGAGTGCTCTAAGATTAGCCGTTTAACTTTGTTTGTTTACGTATTAGTCAAATTCGCTTCGATAAAATGGAAAGAATCCATTTGACTTTGAAGAATTCATGAAATTGCGTCAACAATACTAAAATTGTGTTTCCCCTCTACAAAGCTTTTTTTTATTCAGTATTAACGGCCAGGCCGTATTGCTTCTACAAAGCTTTCAAACCTAAATCTTATATAAAACACAATTTATATAACGACGGATGTTTTCCATATTTGACATGTTCTTCTGGAGCATCTACATACAGTGTTCATACAGATTTGTATGTGTACTTTGTTACATGCGATTGTTTCTGCAATAAGGCCAAACTTGTTCCAGTTCTTAAATAACTTAAAAAAACCTTTTTTGTGACGCATCATTTATTGTCTCAGGTACACACTCATTACAATTGCTAATCTTTCAAAATTGATGTATTGTGACATACGCGCATGGATTTTCTCATTGTGTTGTGTTGTGCTATTGTTGCTTTCGTAGCAGAACATAAATAAGTTTAATTCGCGTTTCGAGTCATTGGTTCATCCTATCATGTAGGTAAATTAAATCAGAAATTTTAAGTCCGTTTGATGGCTTCTTTTCATATTAATTCTTGATGATCATATTTTTCTTCACCTTCTTTGTATGCTGGCTGTTCAAATAAAATTGGTACAACATCAGGACTTGGTAAAAAGTCTACGCCATGTCCTTCTGATGACAAGACCATTCTATATTACTAAATTAATGCCTATAAAAATGGTAAATTAAACTCATAATCCTTGCCAAACCTTAAATATGAATTTCAAGTTATATTTAAATCTTAAAACATGGGCTTTGAATATGAGAAATATCATTTAAACAAGTCTGGAAATCTCTAAATAATCACAATCTTTGATAAACAGACACTTGAAACGCATTTCAACGATATTGATGTACATTCATAGGCAATAGTTTACAACAGACAATGAACTGCCGATAGTCATTTGATCGAGCTCCATTGGCCACACGCATACTACCATAGTTCCGCAGCTGAACGATTGAACAGCCTTAACAATTCCTTTTCCAAATCCGCACGTTTCTAAGCGCCACTTGACTTGAAACTCCCGCCCGTTGCATTCCTGGCATATGAAAATACCACCAAGAGAACCTCCAGCCACACCAGGCGTCTCCATCGCTCGTTGCACGGTGGCTTGTTTCGCAAGCAACAGGATATCTCAGCAGCTGGCAAATACTTTTTCAGCGCAAGCTAACGCCACGAGAAAACGTGTCCGACCTGTCTCTTAACCTGGCTCGGTACTCGCCAGAAACTCTCGCATTTGGTGGTGAGAATCCTCTCCTTATCGTTATACGAAAAGCCATTCGGTCGCTCTCACGCAAAACAGTTTCTCTGCATTCCAGGTCCCCATAGTTTTGGTTTACCACGTTGCGAGATTGTTTCAATCATTCTGTACTGGAAAAGACAAAGAGTTTTTGAAATCTGCTGGCATTTTGAGTAAGAAATGAGATAGAAAATAGCACGTTATAAAAGCTGCTATAACAGCTGCACGTTATAAAAAAAATCGAAAGTAAAATTTATAAAGCATTTATATAATAATTTATAAAGATGAAGCATAATTTGTAACACAATAAGTATAATCGCTTGAAAAATGGAAAATAAAAATGGTTATTTCACTTTCAGGATTTTATTTCAATATTTTGAAATATGCGCTTCATGCGATACATTCTTTAAAATCTTTGTTGTATTATTGGTCATGGTCCCATAGTGCGAATTCCACCGTGCCACATCAGTTCATCTCAGTTCGGAAGCTCCCTGTATCTCTCTCTCTTTATCTCACGCATAATGCGCTCTCCGAGCACGGCACCAGGCAGTCGACCTGGCATGCACACGTGCACACAGAGACACGAATCCACACGTACGCGCGCAAACACACATACACACAGAGCGTACATCACCGTTCCAGGGGGTTCCGTGGGAGGCCGCCGCCGAGCAAACGCAGGGCCAAAAGCGCGCCCGTTCGGCTTTGGCTCAGTGCCGTCGGAAACTGTGGCGCGTACGGACCGCGCGTCCGATTCGGTTATCGCGTGCTCGAACACATTCTGCAAAACTGCAGGACTGCAGCTTTGCTTTGCGCATCATCCCTAGACAGGTCGCCCGTCCCGTGTCACCCTGGTGCGGAAGGTACAGTCGGGGTGAGAGGAGCTTGCGAGGAGGGGACGAAGCAAGGGAAACTGGTTGAGGACGGCGACCGGGACACCCAAGAACAGCCTCAGGCGGGTGATGAAGTGGTAAAGTACGGCCGCACGGCCGAAACAGGATGGGTGTACGTGTGTGCGCGTGTGTTTCTTGTGAGGAAGTGGGGAACACGGTCAGTGTCTAAGAGATGTGTGGCTAGCAGAGTGTGTCATCGGATGAGTGTGGGATGCTTTTGTGGTTGAATGGGAGCACTTGCAGAAACTGCAGAAGACACTTTTCGTGAGCCATTGTGGGTGACCTCCGTTGTCCTGTTCAAATAATGAGACGCACCTGTACCCCGTACCTTTGTGTGCCGTGCAAAAGGTCGCTAAAGGTGCGTATGTGTGTCTGTGCGTGGCTGCTTGCGGTTGTTTGTAGCCGTGTGTGTGCGTGTGTGCGTGTCTGGTTGGTTAGTCGGTGAAAGTCAGTGAGGTTTTATGGATATAGCTTTTTAAATTGCCCTGTTCTCCTTGAACCTTCTCAACCGTAACGGGATTCCAGCCAAACGGACATTCCTTCGTCATTGCTTTTTGTACAAAAACTTCATTTGCAATCGCAGCACGAAAGTTCGGATCAAGAAAAGCATTCTTCTTCAAACATTTAGATACATTGCGAATTGTAACACTCCAATGGCCGGGAGCGATAGAAAATGGACAGCGCAGACAGATCGCTTACTAGTGTTCTAACGGAAATTAGGAGAAACTGAAGAGCAAGTTGCAGCTTACTGTTTTTTTTCGAAAACTCAGACCACTAACGGAAAACTTCACACAAATCAGTGGTCTTGCATGGGAGCGTCATAGTGCGGATTGCCTCCAAAATTGAAGACTTTCCGACGGACCGTACGTTTCTGTGTGTGCAACCGAGACAGAAGCATGGGAAGAGTAAGGCAAATGGAATAAGTAAAAAATTAACATCTACGGGTAAAAAGGAAACAATCCGGGAAGGATGGTGAGAGCTTGAGCGGAAAGGAGCAAATAAAGAGAGCAAGAGAGAGAGAGAGAGAGAGAGAGAGAGAGAGAAAGATAAAAAGCGAGAGAGAGAATGAAAGGAAGCACATGCGTGTGATCTCGGGAGAAAAACCGGATGCGCTCGGGGAGGCTGGAAAAAGGTCACGGGAAACGACCAGAAACGCGTGGGTGGCAGGAAAATTGGGCCCGTCGAATGATTATTGATATTAATTAGCATATGAGATTTGTGTCGACAAGTGAGGGGATGGTGTTGAGAGGCACAGGTATTTCACCTCCCTTCATTGTTTCAAGCTACACTACGGGCAAGATTGGAGCATTAGATTAGGCTGTGCAAATGTCTTGCGAAACGATTCGGCATTCAAAAAGTGCTGGAAATGGCAGCTAAGAGGTTAATGAGTGTTGGTTTTCATTAAAGATTGTGCAAGACAAACTTTTCAGTTAGAGTAGAAGGATGAACAGTGCAGTGCTGGGGTGAAGTGCTTTATGGAATGGTAATTAGAACCAATTTCTGTCAAAACTTTCCCTAATCGAGTTGAAGCTACTTGCACTCTTTCGGTAGCGATACTTTGACTAACGCAGCAGCAGTTCAGCCAACCCTTCAAATGGCATTTGTTTGTTGTGAAATAATCATCTCAAACATTTGAGGAGCATACCAAACACTTTAACTAATTCATGAGAGCAGTTTCGCTCAACACTTCTTGGTGAACATTTTATAATGTTTCATTTCTTATATTTAAAGCGAGATATTTACGCAGCTCAAGCAGGCCAAGCTCAAACCCAGTGTTATAGCACGTAACCTATATTTCTTCCCACAGCTGAGGATAAACTTTTTACACTAAAAGCTCATATGCATACGACATCTAAAGGAAATGTAGAATCAGTCGCATTCGTGCTGCGTATGTTCCTCCAAACCGGACGTAGATGTAGTACGATTCTATGCTCAGCCGTGCCGGAAAAGCTTACGTGAAGAGCCTAACGACATCGTCCCGACAGAATACATTCGTTTCTGAAAGCATGAAGGCTTTTATGCACAAGTGCGTATGACAGAATGGTGGCTTTGTTTTAGAGGAAGAATCACTCGGGAAAGAAAAAGCACACACAAAAACACACACCCTTCCCAGATAGAGCAATCCGATTGGAGTCAACTGGGAGATGGACCGATCCGCACCAGCCCACAATGAAGTCCAAAACGACAAAAAAAATAATAACAACCTTAGCGAAAGCGAGTTGGTGATGAGCCTCACCATCCAACGTTCTTTTTGGTGGGTGTTCTGCCATGGCAACTTTTCCTTCTCCTCCCAAAATGGTGTTTCAATGGTTTCGCTACCACCCAGCTCAGGCTATCGCTGACTGACGCAACAGGATTCTACTTTGTTGCGATAATACACGGCACAACGTGAGAAAACTTTACCGTGGAAAGCTTTACCAGGGGGAGCTAGCGAACGGAAGCCAGTTCGTTCCGTGTGCCAGGGAGGACATCCTCATCTCCAACAAGAGGCTACAAGAGACGTCGTCGGTACAGCTTTCAACCGTACCCGTTGTGTGTAGCGTCTTTAGTCGAGTAGAGCAGAGAGTTGAGACGGGAGAGCAAACGCACAGGGAAGGATTGCAGAGAGCGAACAGAGTGAACAGGAACACATCAAGCTCCAGGACGGTAGAGTGTAACTGTGAGGGATACAGAGGGATTACTGCTGTGTGTGTATTTCAATCATTTGGCGAAAAAGTTTTCTGCCACGCTGATAACATGCACAGAAAGCAGAACAATCCTTTTCTCGTGAAACAACTGATAACATGTTCGGTAAGGATCGCGGTACGGTCAAATCACTAGGGTAGCTACAACATAATCGATATTAATACGGTTTTGAGGTGCTTTTGAACTTTTGCAGCTTGAGATGAAGATTGAAAATAAAATATTTGAACGTTTGTCATGCGTTCTGGATCAATCGCTTGAAATACTTAATGGAGAAATTAACTCTTTTCTGAAGAACGTAAGCTAAGAAACATTATTAATATTTTAATCTGCCTCAACAGATACAAATTATAGTAGACTAAAACATTCAACACATCTTGTGTTGCTACTTGAACAAGAAACATTAATTTTAGCTACAGAGACCATCGTTCTCAATGCTCTTTTCCTTCTTGCCCCAAAACAAAGCGTTTATTTTTATTATTTAAAACAGCTTTGAACATAAAGAGATTGATTGCTACTGGCAAACTGGTCCCTCAATCGATCTTAGTCAAAACATAGCTTGTACTGCAACCCATTACGTTACATTTGCATCCATTAAGATCTTCGTAAATCTTCTATCGACATTCTCCTTGAACGATAATTTTCCTAAGCTTAGGCTGCGAGAGTTGTCAGTAGAATAATTTAGCTCCAATCGATTTTATGAAAATTTTGTCGAGGCAAAAGCAACGTACAGAAATGCTTGAACCACTGTGATCCGAATGAATAATCAATCGTACATCGTAGCTTGCGCTACTCCTGATGTTTTGAATATTTATGCCATACATAAACGCTGGGAAAAGTCATGCAGACGATGCATACCCTTGAGAGAGTTCGTACAAGCTATTTAATGGACGGAAAGGGAGTCATTCGGGAAGCATAATCAGCAGTTTAATTTATTGTACTTTGTCTAGTTACAAAGTGAGGCTTTAAGCAACGAAACAGTTGTATTGTATGTCATTAAGACCATCCTTTTTTTATTTCTACGTAGAAGGAATCGTGCCGTATAAGAGTAACATATTGTTTTTAGTAAATATGCCATCCTATTTAAAACGCTTGAATCCTGCAACATTTAATCGATAATATAAACGAGTTCAATATGCTCTAAACAATCTAATACCCCTAACCACCCAAGAGGGTTTCACAGAGAAAACAAAGCATAAAAATCAATCGCTACAAATGAATGCTACACTGTCGGCACTCCGCAAGGACTGCAAACAATTCCAATCAATACTCGGAAAACCCACCACCCCGAAGCAAAAAGTGCACAGCAAACCATTTGCAATCGCAATAATGTGCAGCTGAATGGCAAAAAGTAGAGCGTGCCGCAATGTGCAAGTGACAATCAATGCATTGTGATACAGGAAAATGGCACACGCCAAGAGAAGCGATGTTTTGTCACATCGTGGCCCGGGAGGGCGTGGAACGAACCGTTGTGAAGCAGAAGGAGTGTGTGTTCATTATAGTGCGTGAGTGTCCAAGGCATCGATCTTGCCGCTAGCATGGGTGGGTTCTAGGGTGGGGAGCAAGCAGAAAGGTGATGTGAGGGAGCGGGAATATAGATGTGTCGTAAATGTGAGGATGATAGTAGGCCCATTTATCAGCGCTGATATTCTGCTGACAGCGTACGAACGATGGGCTATAAGTGGTGTAGAAGAGAGTAGGTTCACAAGAGAAAGGTACGTGTGTGTCTGTTTGTATGGATGTGTGGGGAGGAATTTGAGTCCTTTGGTTATGCAATGGAGACGATCAGTATATAATGTCCATTCATAGCTTCCCGGTCTCTCAAAGTTGATAATACATGCTTTTGCTTCTCTTTGTTAGTTGATCCATTTCAAAAATATCCAAGAGTTTGTTGAAACGTTTTCGTTGTTAACTATAGGCTTGAAAAAATTTTTATTTTATTCGGTAGAAACGGCCAGGCCGTATTGCTGGTAAGATCAAGTAAATATTTTTTTCTAAGCTATATCGACGTCGACGGTTCGAATCTCATTCGGATCGCTGCCGCCCCCCATACGCAGGATTGACTATCCTGCTATGGGTACACTAATCACACAATACCCCATACTCAGGATTTACAATCTTGATATGGATGGGTACACTCAGTCACATAAAGAGCCAAAGCACATTAGTGCTCTGGTTAGGCCTTGACCCTAATGGGTTGTTGTGCCACCGAAGAAGCTATATTTACTATCTTATCCTACTATTCTAATTATATAGACAGGGTAGATGCGGACCGGTGATAGCGTCGCCTTCCTTCGACGAGGATTGATTGTCCAACTACGCTGTATTGTTAAGACTCTTAAAGTCCAGGAAATGCCGCTTTGACCTAGGAGGTTGTTTGCTAGTAAGAGAAGACAGAGCATAATTACTTCCACAATGATTACTAATAGGTCACCTCTATACATCCTATTAGCACCCCTGCATTACGTCGATACTCCGCTACCTTGCTCCAAGGAGAAAGAATAATGTTTAGGAAGGAAATACAGGGTCCGCCATGTAACTTTTTTTTTAAACCCAGATCTGCCAGATAATTAGTTTTGTTATTCCGCTGAACGAAAACAGTGGAGTTTGTGTTTGTATGTCTCGCTAAGTGGACTCACGATCGTCTTGAAACCGCCAAAACAAAATCATCTTTTCCTATATTCCAATCCAAGTACATTTTCATCTTGATGACTATGTCAGCAAGCAAAAATGTCCGATTTAGGGCAACAAAATCTCACACTTAATTGAAAAATTGTCGATGCATCCACCACGAGTTACTGTTTGGTGTGGATTTTGGACGAAGGGCATGATTGGACCATTTTTCTTTAAACATAAAGAAAGTGAGACGATAACTGTCAATGATGACCACTGTAGGACCATGTGAAGTGAATGTTTATTCGCATCAACATTGAAGAGTAGGACCTACGGCACGTACTGCATAGCCAATGTGACAATTGATTTTTTTTTCCGCAATGTTTTTAAAGACCGAAACATAAGTCAAAATTCTGATGTCGTTTGACCAGCAAGGAGCTGCGATTTGACTCCTTTGGATTATTATGTGTGAGCAGCCGTTGAAGATCAATGTTACGTCAACAAACCACAAACTATCGAAGATTTGAAGAACAACATTCGCGATACCATAGCCGAGATTGAGCTGCACAAAGTTTAAAATATAATATAAAATGTGACCGATACTGCATGGCTCGCCGTGGCAGCCATATGATTTTTCATCCTTAAGCGGATAGATTACGCTTCCAAATAAAAACAAAATTCTTGAAGTATTTATTTTCATTATTCAAAAACATATTTTTAACGGACCCTGTTTATGTCTAAAGGTGGCTTTGACATTGAATATTATTCCTTAACCATCTTACAAGACTATTTTTTTATTCGCGTAATTACGACCAGGTCTAGACTTGCCAAGACTTACAAGACTTGATGAAGAATCTTTTTCAGATTATATCTACATTAGTGAGACTAATTATCATTTAAAATATCATAAGACATAGTCATTGAATAATATCGTTACTGACGCTTAGCATCTTATACATTCAAATATCGTCCTAAGCAAAGTTTTAAATCACCTTATCAAATTTCCATACCTGACTAACTTTGGACGTTCCCTCATTCATTTTTAGCTTATTTTTTTATCAATTTGTAAAGAGATTAGGAGACACATTATCTCGAATAGATCTTTTAAGTGTAGTACAGAAAATAAAGCCATTGAAAGTATTTTCTCAGTAAAGCAAATTGTCGAGAAGTGAAAAATAACGTCCCATAAAAAGGTAAACCCACCGCCTATTTCGCTCAATGATAGTGTATTAAGCAGGGTCAACATTAATTCTTGTACATGCAAAAAAAAAAAAATTCCTCCACGGTGTAACCCAATTTGTTTTGATTTGAAATAGCAAGTAACGTAGAAGCTGCTCGCCCAAAGATATTTCGTCACCAGCTTCGCCACAATAAACCATCATCCATCATGACCATTGTTGTGCGATTTTCCCCATTTCTTTGCGACAGGTTCACAATGGAACATTCCCACACACTCGTCCCATCCACCGTAGGCACTGCACAAAATCGTTAGCTTCTTTTACGTACGAACCTCATCTGTACGGCACACAAGAAAACACCCCAAAGGCACTATTTTCGATCGGTCGTATTTGGTACAGTGGCCGGATGCTCCGAGAGTAGGGCACGGGTGAAAGGAAAGAAAATGCAGGAAACATCTAGTCCACAGCATCGAACGAAATAGGCATAACGATTTGAACAGTTTGTATAACAAGGGACAACCAAAAAAAAAAACGTTAGGACATGCTACAAACTTCCTTGAAGGGCGGAAACACATTTGCAGAAAATCGAATTCGACTCTGGAGCGGAAATTCCTCGCTCCGTGTTTGCGTGTGACAATGTGAGTGGTGCGGTGAGTGGCAGTGCTTGTTCCGGTGATTTATTTTTATTTAAAAAACCAATCACTTCCGCCCGATGTGCGGTGTGGTTATTTTGTTGCAGTTTGTTGGTGAGTGATGTTTTCTACCTATGGCATTGTGTTCTCTTCCGTTTGCAGTGTGAGAAAAACTCGTCTGGTGTACGTGATGCAAAGTAGGTACAGCGCGACGAGCTGGCGATGGAGAATGTGCTAAAGTGGAATGTGATGTGATGGCTATCAATAATAAGCCAATTTTGGAATGTCGTTATTGATGGTTGTGATGCTAGCGGAGCGAGCGTGCGAGTGAGCGTGTGTACTGGAACAAGCGAATCTGTCTGGCCCATTTCACGACCCATTTCACACGCAATCGAAGAGGATTACATAGTGCCGTAAATTGGGAGTCTTGTGAATAACTATTGGAATTAAACGAAGTCGCTAATAGCAAACGGAGTCGTTCAGCGGAAGCAATTATGTAGAAGGTAAGTCCAGTGTATCGATCGATACGCACTACGTTTTCTTTATGAAGTCTCTTTTACAATGCAGGGAGAATATTCCCATTCATTTCATAGCAGATTTTGTTATGTTTATTTATTCGTCCATCAAATCGATATTGGACAGGGTGGATTTTGCTTTTAAAAAAAACCGAACGAACAAAAGGATTTCAATGAAAACAAAATATCGACAAAAACAAAACCAAGTAAACTTCTCAGACCTTGGGCAGATAAACAATGCTAAAAGTAATTTTATAGTCTCACATTTTTATTCCACCCCGTTTCCATTTACTATCGATAGCGATGGCACGACCTGGCACAGCAGCGATCGGTAATCGGAATCTGCAACTGCCCATAAATAATCATGGATTTACGAGGTTCCATTAGCTGGGACAGAGCGAAAGTAAATCATTCCTCAGTGAGGGATTTTTACTGCCCGTTAGTTGCCCGAAACAATGCAAACAGTATTGATTTCGGCATCGGTTCACCGCTGGAACTGCTTTCTTTCGAGTTTTGGTTTGCTATCGTGTCCCGGCATGCGATGCGATAATTGTTTGATTAATTTCTCGGCTCATTCATAGGGGCTGCAGTGGGATATTAAATTGAGGCTTTATACCACGTCTGGCGTATTGGAAATGTTTTTTTTTTTTATGGATTTGTTTACCGGAAGCTTATTTTATTATGAATTGCGTACTGATAGAGGGATTTATAAATTGTTCAACATCAACAACATCTATACTCGTTTGACAAAGTAATCATAGTTTAATTATAATTATAAAAATACCTGAAAAATGGCCTGGCCGTTACTCCTGAAAGTAAAATCAAAAGACCTTGAACAAAACAAAATAGTTTAACACCAATAAAACAATATTTTTCGTGGTTTTGTTTGTACTTTATAACAGGGGTCGGGAATCCGGCACATGAGACAAATTAGGCCCGCCAGCTGATTTCATTCGGGCCATGAGAATATATTCGATATTTTTGTTCAAAATTTTTGTTCGACAGTTTTGAGCTTTTTTACGCGAAATTTAAGCAGAGTATACAGATATTTCATATTAATCTGCTGTAAGACGTTACCGGGGAGGTTTGATAATAGTTTTTAAAACCATGGTTGGAAAAAGAAGCGTTTTTAAAGGAAATAACTTTTCTCAATCATTGCTTTACAACGAAAAATAGTTTTGAACATTTTCTGTAGTAACAGACAACTTAGGTTATCTTTTATACGCTTAACTCAATAGCAAAGTAAATCAATATTAATAAGCGATATGTAATCAATTGTTAAATTACAAGGCAAGATTCAAGTTGCTCAAACCCTTGAAGAATTATATAATTATTACTATTTCACATGGAGCAAAACATTCAAAAATTTTATGATAATGCCATTTTCCAATAGCTTTGCTTTGCCCTAAAAGATCTAAACTTGCATTTACGCATAGCTAAAGCATTTACGTAGAAATGATCTAAGTAGCGCTTTGCAGATTTGAGTTCCAATAAAAAAGCCTATTATTATTTCAAAAATTATTTTATTCATACGATAAATTAACTTCCTGTCGAGCTTCCTGTAGCAATATTAAATCGTTTGCCAAAAGCTATATTTCATTTTTTGGCAGTACATACTTACTTACTTACTTACTTACTTGTCGGGCGCTACGACCGCTTCGCGGTCTTCGCCTGCCGTAACAAACTCCAAAACCACTAACGGTCTCGCGCCGTCGTCTGCCAATCCGTTATCCCGGCCTTGATGGTGGACGCCTCAACGCCATCTTCCCTGGCCGAAAAAAATGTGCCGATTTCTGTTTCATAACACAAAACACATTGAATGATTCTCATTGTTTATCATTTATCATTTACGGCATAATCAAAGAATCCCAAAAAAAAAGTGATAGCTCTACATTTTATTACAGTTTATTAAAACATTTACGTTAATTATCTGTCTTCAGCTCCACCCCATTCCTCTTTTAAATTTTACTTTTGGTCGTCCCGTTCGCTTATAATCCCGTTTATAATTCTAGTAACAACCGTCCAAAGAGCTACGGTAATAATTCAATTTCGCTTGGATGGTCTATAACAATAAACAGATTTAAAATCGAGTTTCAGTTTATCTCCCGCCACCGTAAGGGTGGTGAAAACTGCCAACCAGCACTAGCTCAGCACACGCACACCTCTTGCACCGACTGCTCCCACTGAACGACTCGCTCCCATCCTTTCCAGTAACGACTGTTAAACCTGCTGCCTAACAACCGCAAGATAACACGCCAACAAATTCACTTATAGCGTAACTCGGTGTAAGAGCAGCATCAGCGAAAATTCCTAGCCAGGGACGGAACTGGCGGCCAGTGCAGAGGCAAAACATTTCGCTCAAGACGCTCCATTGCCTGCTCGAAAACGTGGGTTCAATTTCGAGCCAATGTGCTGCTGACATGGCGCTCATGAAATAGCATAAACGACCATAAAAAAGCCAATGCTCCCTGAAGCATTAAAAAGGGCAAACCCTTGAAAGGTTTGTTTTTTGCTTGCGGTTTTTCCGCTTGTCTACTTTTTACGGCAGCTAGCAATGGAACATTTCGGGAGCGTTGAATTCAACACGTTGATGTGTCCATTTAAGTTTAGCCTGACTAGCTTTTAAGCTTAATGGTGTTGGGACTTGAGGAAGAATTCTACCTACGTCATGCTTTTCCATGCACAAGTTTATTTAGGAATGAAATGCGTTCGTAAGTTTGCAGTTTTTTGTTATATTTTCGCAGTGAAAGTATTTTTTTATCTAATGTTTTTACTTCTTTTCTGTCCGATCGCGTAATTCGTGTCAAGACTCTGAGCAATGTTTCCACCAATCAAACAGAACAGCTCAATTTGACACGAGCATCGTGCAATCACGAGACAAAATCTTTGTTGCCATGTGTCTAAAGTTCTCTCCCATAACAATCAAGCATAAGTTTCCCGACCACCCCACAAAAGAATGAAAAGATGACAAGTTTCCCCTTGTCAACCGAACGTCTAACTATTTCCTTGTGTCGGCTCTTGCACTGATTGCAAGCTGTTTCTATCGTTCTGTCTAAAATAATGACTCCGTTTTGGTCGTTATTCTGCTTTCTCTCTTTCGTCATCAAAAATTGCTCCATTCTTTGCTTAGCTAACATCTCCAACCAACTCATATCATCTATCAACCGAGGCGTACATCTCGTTCTCCTTCTGTTCGGCTCCAACGTGCACTTAACGTGACTTGAACGAACGAACACAGTATACAGAAATGCCAACAAACGATCCAAAAATAACAAAAAAGGGGGAAAACTAAAGAATGTACGGATATCATCTCTAATTGAATGGAAAAGCCTCCGGTAGGACATTACGGCCTGGGCCAGCCCTTGCCTTTGTACCACACTCATTTGCAAAACTTCCATTTCCATGCTGCTGCTATAGTTATTTGCATGGAATTGGGCGAATTGAAATTGTTGTTCTTTTTTATGATGGCCATTCACAATACGGCCAGGCCGTCACTACAGAAGAAAAAAAAAAATATGATGGCCATCGCTTTTGTTCTTTTTCACCAAACGCAATGACAAAGTTTGCAAGTCAGACATTGTTTACTGCAATAGTCGAGCTTTGGTCGAGATATTGTAACGCACACGATCTCATCGGATTTTCAATATGCACTTTTTGTTTCATATCAAATCAATTACAACGATCTGAAAAATGGCATGCTAGGTGTGTTATTTATTTAATAAAATTGAAAAAGCATAGAAGGCTTATGTTGGCATGTCGGTACGAAAATTAACCATTTAATGTACAATGCATTGAAACTATTTAATCAAAATTAAATTGGTTTCAAATGCTGAGCATAGAATGCACGATTAAAAACAGCGAACTATTTAATTACGTTCGTCGAGAGCTATTTTTTTTTTGCTGAACTAAATAGCCAATGGAATTTTCAAACAAGTGGCTGATGCAGACAGTCGAAACGTTCTCGTTTCCAGCGCACGGGCATCATCCACGATTAAGCGACCACGATTCAAAATACTCACCCATTGCACAGGCCTTTTTGCTGTAGCGAAATGTGCCACAGGACCAATTTGGGACGGGCTCAATAAAGGCGTCCCATAAAGACCGATCTCGTGAAATGAGAAAACTTAACAAAAGCTCTCAGTTGCGATGTTTGCGTCCTTCGCGCGCTGGCACGCTGTGTGCAGTGGCGATGGCCCCAAAACGGGCAAAGCGTACAGCGAACGCAGCGGCGAACAAACCCGAAAGGCTGCCCCAAAATGAATCAGTTCCGTTTTAGCTCTCGAAATGCCGCTTGCCACTTGCTTCGCTACACCCATATGAGATCCTTTATGGGAGTGTGCCTTTATTGGGCCAGCTTCAAACCGTAGGCAGCACAAACGGCACCATGACCACGGATAGTTGGGCACATCAAAAGCACAGCCACATTCCGCTGTCACGCTCTCCGTGGAATAGCAGGCAGCATTGGGAATGATAAATTAACACCATTAAAAATGCCATTTTATGCTTAATGCATAGGTAATGAGCTGGCAATGTAAAAGGTGCTCGAGTAGGTAACATCTTGTTTCAGCTTATTTTTCTGTGCTACCTGCATATATCCTTGCTGATCGTGGTTCTTTATTCTTCTTTGCTACACCTCGTTCTACTTTAATTCTCTTCTAGCATAAGATACCACAGAGCAGCATCATAAACTACCAAATGAAACTCTTTAAAAATCTTACATAAAAGAATTTCTTTGTGCTGTAGCTTTTAAAATGGACAGTTATATTGTATTATATTAAAGTTATTTTTTAAAGTTATTACTAACTTAATCAAAACAGTTAGTCGGTGGTCTAGTAGTAACGGTGTAGGGCTGTCAAAAGGCCCGTCGTCGGTTCGAATCTCATTCGGACCGCTGCCACCTCCGATACGAAGGATTGACTAGCCTGCTATGGGTACACTAAATCACAACCTCCCCATACGCAGGTATAACAATTCTGATATGGATGGGTACACTCAGTCACAGAAAGTGTTAAAGCACATTAGTGCTCTGGTTATAGGCCTTGACCCTGTAGGATTGTTGCGCTACCCAAGAAAAAGATTTTAAAAAAACTGCATTACAGCCAAGGTTGTTCATGAGTATCACATACGCAAAAGTTATTATGTAGCTTTATAAACTTATCCGTGCTGTAAAACAGTGCTAAGTATGATTTAGTATGAAAAATTCAATTTAATCACGCTATTTTTAATTGGAACACAGTATCTTGTTCGTAAATTATCTTTAGACCGGTCTGCCGGTCGAGTGGGGATGGCGTTCGCCTCTTACAAGGCTTGACATTATTCGAATCACATTATCCTCTTCCTTCCACAGCATAGTTCCCATGTCCATTTCTGAGTGCATTAACAATCGCCAAAAGCGAAGTTTACTTGGATCTTAGGTTTTGACCATTATAGTTGTGCGAAACAATAAGAAGGAAGTAGCAGCACCACTGATTTACGCGTTTTATTGATTATTTTAAACAATATTATTATTATTTAATTTGTTTTGATGCTTATTTGGAGTGCTCAAGGCAGGACGCTATGTTGTATGTTATTTGTGCATTGGGTTGTGAGGTGTTATTTGTTTGTTGAACAACCATGGATTTTTAAAATACTTTGCAACGTAATATAGCAGCAGAATCACAAAATACCAAAATATCTTATTGAACCTATAATGTGAATTGTACAAAAAATTTGAAACCCTGTAAAGAACCTTCAGGACATGTACAGGACAACTGAATACGGAAAGAAAGAAAGATTAGGTATGCTACAAGAATTGACTTTTTTTTTCAAAATAGGAAATAACTCATCTGTCTTTAAACCCACATCATGGTTTAATTTTTCTCATTCCATAAAAACGGTCAGACCATATTATATAAAAAATAAAGATAATACAATCATGAGTACCTACCTCGGTGCTTTTGTACATGGTTGAGAGATGGCATAAAGAATGTTGGCTAGTGTTTTTTTTCAGATTGAGAATGGTTAACGTCATGAGTTGACGTTCTGTTGCTAATAAATGTTAATTGATGTATACAGCTGTTTAAAAATTTTTTATAAACAGTTTATGCTTGTAAAACTTTGCAGTACGATGGCAAGGTGGTAAACGCACTAACTGGTTCAGAGGCTAGACAATCATTGATTTAACCTCTCATCATTCACATCAAGTGCAAAAAACCTGTTGTAGTGGTTATAAAAAATCATTGGAAACTTGAGTCTTATTCAACAGGGTTTGATCGATATAGTTTGGGGACATACTTTGCGGGAATTAAATACGAAGATCAGTGGGTAATGAATTGTCTGAATAAAGCATTGTAGTAAAAAAAACTTACAAATACTTTTACTTGCAATCCATACCATAACAGTACTTTTTATAATATGATACAGTTATAATAATATGATAAAAACAATCTGGCCAATTCTTCTTCAGTGACACAACAAACCTTAAATGGTCAAGGTCTACTAGAACACTAGTGTGCCTTGGCTTTTTTCTGTGACTGAGAGTGCCCGTGATAAGGTGCCCTTCCATGACAGAGAGAAGCAATTCCAAAAATAATTATAAACACTTAACTTTAAGCAATACGGCCTGACCGTTGCTACGAAGTAATAAAAACTAGTAACAGAGAAACGTTTTGGTTACAGCTAACGAAGTTTATTTCCCTTTTGAGCTGCATCGTCAAAAACTCGCTCATAATGTTTAGTAATACAACAGGAAAACAAATCTCAAGGCAACTATCACAATAAGTTCTGCTCCTAACCAATAGCGTAGACAATAAACCGTACCGCCATTTCCCCGTACATCTGTGAAAAATTTACCAAAAGTATGAGTAAACAGTAAGAAAGAAGATTTTGATGTGTATGCTATTGAATATAGGTACATGTTTTTTCATTGAAATGTTTGCTTGAGAAGTTCATAAAATCAAAAGTGAAACCTACCAGATCAGGTGTATTTATTTTTTCTAATTTATAGGCTGACGAAATAGTTTCATAATATCAAAAGCTATTAATAAATAAGTAAGTGAACTGAGTGCATTCCACATATAAAAACTGAAAAACATTTATACAGCTAAACTCTTACAAATAGAGACGACTATTTTGCTTAATAGCATAAAGGGAAATTCAGGAAAAAAGTTTAGCCAATGATCCTGGGAAACATACCTATCTACTTCTTAACGAAATAAGGAAAGAAAACATAGTAATGCTCGTCACCCAAGTGTTGAATTGTGGCTAAGTTGCATAGAAATTATTTCCATTGCTACATAATTTACGATCATTCAGAAGTATAGGTGATAGAAAATAATGACAAATCATAATTACATCTTATTTTTATTGCTATACTGGTTGCCATTTTATCACGGCCTTTATTGATAGTGGTTAACTAAAACGAGATAATGACTGTATTTTATTTGCCTCTGAATGTTTGTACATTTGTGCATGTGTGTTTGAATTCAATCTGCTGCCCACACCTAATTGAATCGCGACCAAATGTCCCCAGCTGCAGGAAAATGAATGAGATGCGGTCTGTTCTGCGGTTTTTCTTCATTGCCCATGGGCGAACCTAAAGCAAACGCTGGACACTGGAACTGCAAACGCTGCAGTGCAACCGCCCTTGGAATGGAAATTTAATTGCTTTGAAGCGGGAAATGGTGGAAAATACCGCAGCTCGCTTCGGCGATGCTCTAGCGTTGCCCTTCGCTCCGATCGTCCTGGCAGCTGCGTATATTTGCGGACTCGACCATATCGTCCACCAGATCCACCGGAAGTCCGGAAAGTTTGAGCTGCAGGCGTGCATGTAAGTGGTTTTCCAAAAATCCAAAATGAAAAGAAAGGTTAGAGAAAGAGAGAAAGAGAAGGAGCGGGGAGAGAGAAAGAGTAGAATGATTAAGTTGGAATGAAGTGCTGTTGAAACTTTAAGTGCCCATAAAGTGGCAGTTTTGGGATGCGGATGGGAAGAAAAGTTTTATGCTAAAGAGAACGGAAACTGAAAAACAAGGGATCCGTTGGTGGTCAAATATACTTTACCCATCCGTTGGCCTCGGTCAGGATGGGTGTGAATCGTTTTGGCTGTGATTTTAAGCGCATAAAAATATTGTGGTTACGATCAATTGATTTCTTCTCCGGCTATCTGCAGGTGTTGACTGGTGCGGGAGGGTTGCAATTTTTACGAGCAGTTAAAGGGATGTTATTTATCGCTGAAAGGGTTCGCGGTAGTTGATTTGATAGTCGGTTTAAAAGTGAATGTTAAAGAGGGTCATTGAAAGCGAAAAGGCCAGAGTGGCGGGCGTTGATTGTTTTTGCTGCTAAGCATTTGAGTTTCACGAAAGTGAGAATTTGTTTGGTTGAATGTTTTAGCAAACTCCAAAGTTTTTTGGATGAGGAACATTTCCACATTTTTATAAGCCTTCAGGCTGTCCTATCTGAATGATATGCGACAGCATTTCCTTTAGTTCAAACCATCCTTTCAAGAACTTTAACACTCCATTTCGTATCACACTCACCTCTTTGATACATCCATCCAGCCCCTGTTTCACATCTTTGTGCCGGTTGATGAAGCCCTGCCAGCGTACCCCACCAACGAACACAATCAGCTGCCGGTCGGTGGGAAAGACCGTCCCGAGCACGCTCCGGGCCACCTCCACCTCATCGTCGACCTGCAGATAGACGTAACCGTCCCGGTATCCGGCCTGCAATCGATACCATCTGTCTGTCATCAGCTTGACGCCGGACTCGAGATAGATCGTGTGCAGATGTGCATCGGTTGTAAATCGCAGCTCGATCCGTCCCGCTTTCGCCAGTATTGTAATAAACTTCCCAAAGCCCCGCCGGTGCTCCGCAGCATGGAAAATGATTCCATCGTTGGCACTGTGGACCTGCAGCTGCATTTCAACTGTCAGTGCCACGAGTAGGTAGCTCCTGCAACGAGGTGAACATTTGGGTAATGAAAAATGGAACTAAAAAATGTTTCTCGTCAAACAACTGCACAAAGCACTCCTTGAATCCAATACCTGTAAGAGGCGTAGCTATTTTGCTGAAAGCGCAATCCTTGTGTGTACGGTTCGCCGCCCAAATCACAGTCACCCGCGGGCGACAAAACATCCGAACCGTTGGCACATCGTCCCTCGCTGCAGACGTAATTTATGCAGGATTGCTGTTGTGCCCCAGGGCATTCCTCCGTAGTGCACTCTTCCGAACCGCACGAATCGCAACGTTCCACATTGACTCGCGCGGTAAGGTCCCGGTCCAGATCCAGCACGTTATCGTTTATCATCAATCGACTAACACACCCACTGAAGCCGGCCGCTCGAAGTCCGGGTGCGTTGGCAATGTAGAATCGATCGGCACGGTGCTGCAATAGATGGCTCTCGAATCCCAGCAGATATTGGCCGTCCAGGGCCATCAGACCCTTGCCTTCGTAGCTGCTTATCAGCACCGTGTGCCAGCGGGCTGGCTGTAGCGATAGCTTGACGCTTCGGAAAACCTTTTCCACCTGCCCTGGCGGAAGGACGCGCAGCGTCAGACGGTTCCGCTCAAGCAGCAAGCAAAAGCTCCAGCTCTCAACGTTCACTAACGCTGGCTTGTGGAACAGTAGCGCATCCGAGTCGTTCGTTCTAAAGGTCATCTCGAAGCTGAACTGGCCGGGCAGTCGGTTGTCCACGAGCGCGTCATAAACGGCGTAGGACACATTCGAGCCCTGCTGGAAGCGTATGGGTACCCGCGACACGGTAAGCTGCAGTCCCGACTCGTGCATCGTGCCGGAATCGCTCGTCACCTGACACCAATATTCACCGGCATGCTGATAGTTCACCTCGCGAAACACCAGCGAGTCCTGGGAACGGGAAACAGAGAAGCACTCAATCAACACTCTGACTATCCTGAACCCAGACCCCCCTGACCCACTCTTTCCTACATTCTCAATCAAAAACAGCCGCTCTCCATTGTAGACCCTATACCAGCGGATCGTCTTGCGGGCCAGCCGAGCCGACCTTCTGCACGAGAGTGTCACACTTTGTCCACAGCGTACGGTTCGCTTTCTCAAGCTCGGCCCTTCCCGGTCCAGCCGTGACGCTATCGCAAAGCTATCTTCATCGTCCATCTCCATTCGAAGCGAGTGCATACTATCCTCATCGTAGTCTTCGTCCAGTCTAGAATCTAAAACAAATAAAACAACGCCGTTGGACATCATAGCGATACTGAGCTGAACAGCACTCTACTCACCCCATCGGTTCGAAAAGGTCGGTTTAACAGTGGTTTGTGAAGCTTTCCGCACCTCCTCCCTTGCGGTCTCCACCTCCATGGCAATCCATTTGGCGTAATACGGCACGTTCATAAACACAACGTAGCTAAACGAGTCGCAGTAGTTCGTACCTTCACGGATGCCCGAAAATGAAACCACCCCCCGCAGGAACCACCGATTCTCCCGGAAGATGTACATCCCTCCGCCACTGTCACCGTTGCAAGGGCTTGTACCTGGAGGGTTTAGCAAAAATGAAATAAAAAACAACGAAAAACTCTTTTACCGCTGGCTGAGTTTGTGCAAAACCGGAACAATCTTCGCTAGATTAGATGAAGTGAAAATGGCACGAAGCGTTTGTTTTTATGTCAAGGTCGTTGTGGATTATGTCAAGCCCGGGATTAAGCGAGAACTACACAGCCGACGGAAGAAATAACAATGAACTGGAATTATCAGTAGGTGTTTGTTTATGTGTGCAACAGTTTTACTTAAAAAATCGACAGAAAAGTGTTTGTCCAGGATTTGCGTAAAACCAGTATGCCTTCAGGCATTGCTCACAGGAAGTATTTTAGTCACTTTTAGTGGTACAGCCCAAAATCGAAGCATGTTAAATAATGCTTGATACATTTTTGGAAATTTTAAACCACAAAAAACATTCAATGTAAATCATACCTGTTATTGCTCATTTTGAACTCTGGTTAGGTAAACTTAATGCACTAACAAATAGCACACAATTCCTCTCTTCAATCCCTAAACACGGCATTGTTAATTAGGTGTCAGCATTTTTTCAAAAATCTTCTATATGTATCTATAATTTTGAGATGAAATACTAGCAAGAGTTTGTATAGACAATCATATGTTTGAAATTTGAAGTTCATTCTTCTCTTTTCAAAATGTCGTTCATTTAATTAACTTTTTATTTAAAAAATCTTTTATTACGAAAAAATATTTTAAAAACATCATGATACCTCAATATGATTTTTAATTTTTCGATTGCATTTTTCTTCAAATAACTATTAAAACACCCTTGCCAAATATCCCTTTCTATCATCAATATTTCAATCTTCAAGTATTTTTTTAATTTTAAAGCTTTACAACTGCTTCAAATACATTTTTGAAAAGACGCGTAATGCTTCAAACACATTAAAACACATTTTGAACCATATGTGAATTAATTGAACCCCATAACCCACTAAATTGTTACCAGAGCACACTGATTGGCGGTAGAGACCACTTTGGAAATCACTGGCTTAAGGCTATATAAGTTGAGTTGATCATCAAGAGATATTTGCTATTAGAGAGATAACAATGCATGATTGAAATAGATTGATGTGATAGCAGATATGATGATCGAGTGATAACAAATATGATATTAATCGTTACGATTTGGATTTTGCTTAAGAAGGATAACAATAAAGCATAATAACGGACATTATCCACTAACGACTACCGTTACTTGACTTTTCCCTCATGCACACTTTTATACATTTAGCCATATCTTTAAATCAATATGATATTTTGTCTAAAATACATTCAAGGCGTTAGATCCATTTACTTAGCCGTGATTGGTCGCAAAAATAACGATAACCTATTGAATGTATATGCAAATATTGTAGCAGTAAATCCTGTTTTTGTAGTAAAAAATTTTGTTCTAATACAATATTTTGTGTGAGGTTTAAGTCGAAAACAATGTTATTTGATAAGATTTAAAACACGAAACACAATCATTCAAAAGTTTCCAAACAATCAACATAACCTCTTCACACATTCTCTTCACGTCCAGAAGCTTAGGGATTCCCCAGTTGATGATCCCTGATCATGACCCATTTAACACGTCGTGTATGAAAAAAAACGGTACAATAACATAAACCCAACACCTCACCAACCCCTGGTGCGTTTGCCCTCCCGCTTCCTACCGTTCAATATCCCCGCGCAGTACATTCCGCTGTAGATGAGACGCCCGTAGAGGTCAGGGTTACTTTCGACGCAGTCTGTGTAGCGTACTATCGGCAGCTCGGCCTTAAGCAGCTGATCTGAGACGCGGTTTTTCTCTGTCAAGCCCCAGCCCACGACCGTTCCGAACACGTCCGCCAGATACTCAACCCATATCGATTCGGTCAGATCGAGACAAACCGGCTGAACATAATCGGTAAACTGCACGGTTCCGTTGAGCCGCAACAGTGCCACGTCATGCTTGTGACTGTTTGGCAGGAATTTTGTGTGTGATATGATCTTTTGCACCGCGTACGATTGCACCGAGTTGCTGCCGGTAGCCGACAAGCGGTGCATGCCCAGCTTAACACGCACCAGTTTTTCACTCATTTTATACCCAGTATCACCGTTGTACACGCAATGGCTAGCCGTTAGCACAAACAGCTCATTGATCAATGTGCACCCGCACTGGTAGTCGTCGAGATGGAACAATCCACCATGCCATGGCCAGTGACCCTCGATGGCGACCTCTCCGTCCGTGATTCGACTACGCAATGCTATTTTCGGTACACCACACTTTTGCAAATCCAACCCTTCGCGTTGAATGGTTCCATCCGATTGGGGTGCTGCGACTGTTGGATGCACAACAGCAAGGCACAGCACCAATTGCCACACGATACTGCAGTCTCTTTTAAAACCCATTTTGCGCTCTAGAACACTATGCCGGAACCAACCTAAAACACACACAGGTTGTGTTAAAGAACATTTGCCAGGAGCTTGTGCCTGAGCGCGCGGTACACGGAGGACTGATGATAACCCAGTGTGGATTGTTTCGTGTTCGCTTATCAGGAGCTAGGCAAGATTTGCTCGATTTCGTCCAGCCCGGTCTGGGCGGCGGTTTTGTTTTGGTAGGCAGTGAAGTGTCAAAAGATTGTTGAAACATCTTGTACTAAAACTATCCGTCACGAGCAAGTCTTGATCTGTACCAAGGTTTTAGCTGCATAAAAAATTAGAAATTATTTGTTTCATTTTATATATTATTTTTTATTATTTGAATTGATTTATTGTCTCGGACTGGGCTGTATGAACAGTATCCTTTATTTCTATTCGTTTAGTTAGAACATTAAAACGTCAAACAATTATGAATTAGTTTTAAATTTTACACAACAATTTACAGATTTTTAAAGATTTTATAGGTTATATTATTAAACGTTTATTTAACACATTTCAATATGAAAGAATAAAAAAAACAATTTTCCTGATTCATGTCTTTAACTGCTTTTCTTATTCTTCACCAAGAGTATTGTTGTGAGAGAAAACTTTCTTTCGATACAGTTTTAGTTTTTAATATTAGATATACATATTTAATCAGGCTGAGCTGTTTTCATGCTTGGGAATATAATTTAAACGTCTAGTTTGGAAATTGAAGCGTCAAGAAGTATTCGTCTAGTTAAAAAAATTCATAACAATTTTACTTACATACTCATCTGGTGCTACAACTGCTTCGCGGTCTTGGCCTGCTGCAACAAACTCCGAAAACGCTCACGGTCTCGCACCGTCGTCTGCCAATTCATTATAAACAACAAATTTATAGTACTTATATTATACATTAGAACTTGTAATAACTTGTTAGAACTTGTAATAACACCAACCAATTTTGTTATAAAGTTGAGCAAAAGACATAAAAATAATTTTCCAGACTTATGAGTAAAAATAAGACTGCTTATAGTTAAATTTGGGTCATAAACGTTGCAAAAACTATCGAAGAACACTACGTACCGAGTATGTCTCGTTAAATTTAGATTTTATAGATAAAACCGGGCACTTTATCATCACCTAGTCTAATAATACTGAAAATTTTGCATATAAATCCGACTATAGACTTAAGGTAAATGATCCAGAATTTTGTGAAGATGTAAAACAAGATAAAAGTGTTTTGTTCCGAACCAAAAATATGTCACTTGAATTAACCAAACATTAAATATTAAAATACGATGTTAATGCAATGCCCTTTTGATCCTGGAGTGTTTATGTTAACATACTTTAGTCGCTCGCTGCGCCTTAATTTCGAGAAAAATTGAATTTAAAGCTTTTTCAACTTTATTGTTTTTATGTTTATGCGTGAATTGTCATGTGGACACATTTTATCAGCCTTTATGATAAGATTATTTGTAGTAATCATAATAATTGAACTTTTTTGTTTCTCTTGCACTGTACAAAGTCACCAGGTTATCAAATGTAATCATTAGATTTACTGTCTAATGCCACGCATGAAGAAGATAAAGAAAAACAAGTATAATGCTTGTTAGCTGTATAGTTTACCTTTTTATTTAAAATACGTTGCGAAAAGAATATCTTGTACCGCTTCTTAGATTACCGTATCAATATCTGATTTCTATACTGCGATTGTCTATCCCAATCTCAAGCTTCATTTTTTTGAATATGATGTCGCTTTAATCCGAAGATTTTAACGTTGGTAGTATGTCCCTTCCATTACTATATATTGTGTTTCAAAATGTCCATTATTCTAAATTAGCCAGTTTTGCTATGAATCTGCAAATATTGCTCAAAAAGTTTTTCGTTTCTATATTTTGAAAAATATTTTTAAATTAGAGTTGTTTTCTCTCGGTGTATTTTAATTATAACAATTAAGAACAACAGATACTACCACGACGATGATATCAAACACTTACTCCTAATGTGTATGTTTTTTAAGTTATTTTGCCATTCATTGTTTCATTTCATACAGTAAAAATAACATTAGACAATGCTTTATTCTCAACACAGTATGCTACGATGCAGCATTATTAACTAACAGCACACAGCATTCCAAACAACTGACAAAGCGTTCATTCGATTCTAAATTTTACCAGCCACACTACAGGTTCGGCAAATGTTGTTGCATGCGGATGAATATAAATCTTTGCTTTTTCTGCAGAGATCTCCCCTTCCCCCTCTCTCTTTCTCTCTTTGTTTCTTTCTCTTCCTAATGCTTTCCTTGTGTACGCTACTGCAGCTAACGATATGCAGACGATCCTCTTCCTTACCAGCTACGAACCACAGCATGAACCGCACAAAAACTTCGATGTGGCATAATATTTACACTGAAAACATCTGAGACCCTCACCGCAACCGGGCAGGCAGCTCCAAACCAGTCACAAACCGGCTTTCGGTGTGAGCTCCTGTGCCATCTTGCAACCACAGAACCGACTGCGAACGGGAGGTAAAAGCAAAACGCTGTTTGCTTCCTCCCGGTCCCACTGAATGCATGAGGCATCTGTATCTGTGTGTCTGTGCATGTGCGGGGAAGAAAATAAATTTTTCACTCACCGGTAAATATAATCGATCTCTTCATCTACTGCTGATCTGTGCCCCCGCGGCCAAACCGGGGGCAGATGTGTGCACGGCACACACAGCACCGCCGCCGTGCAGCTAAAACCGTGCACCCACGATACGGCATTCGTGCCTAAAATTAGATTAACGATGTGTTTTGGTGCTTGCCCGTACTGGAGATCAATTTTTTACGACGATTTCACCTCACCGGACACGCTGTGTGCCCGTGTGCCGAACTATTCGCCCGCGCAGGTTGTTCAGGTGGCGGAAGAAGCTGCTCTTGAACTATGGTTAAAATAAAGCAAACCTAGTAGACAGCACCCGACCAACCCTTCCAACGATGGTATATTATTTTACAGTTTGCCTCGTGCACCAGCCTTGCTTGTTGTCGTATGACAAACATAAAATAGCTAACAATCTTCTTGGACGATCCAGCGAGTGACGGGATTGGAACTGGAGGCCGGAGAAAGCTTTGACAGCTCCAGACAAATTGACCTTTTGCCGTGAAAAGCTGTGTCAGGGGACGAAAGCCAATGTTTTTCTAAGATGTGTTTACTGACGCTGTTGATTTCTGACCGTGGCATTTGAAACACAAAGTAAACAGGGCTTCGTAAGGATGGATTCTCATGGAGTCATAATGTTTTAGATTTAGGAAGTACTGCACTGAGGCTTGGCTTATAAACTTGACCATGCGATGCTTACTTTATTTTACCATATATCACGTCAAACAACAATGCTTTAGTCTGTTAAATTTGCAAAACGATAGCGTTGTTAAAATATGGTTTCATAATTTTTAACAGAACACTGAAAGCAGAATATCAAAGGCTAATATTTCGTCCGTAGAAAGATGTACATGTCACGAGCTATTCAAACAGTACTCACCCACAGCTACCAAACAACTCACTTTTGCGAGCAAAAACGACTTTGATTGTCCGTGTCTCGTGCAGCTAATATGGCCACTCATAGTTTCATCTCCTCCTATCGACTATCGCCATGTCAACAGAACAAAACGAACCACATAATCATGATTTAGATACTGCCATGAACACCGAGACTCCTGCCACCAACTTACACCGAGCTACTGAACCAACAATACAGGGCGGGCGTCACCATTCGCCGGCAAAAGCACCCGTCAATAAGCATCAAGCTCAGAAGGCATTGAAAGATTTCCGTGCCCCAGAATCCGTGCACTACGTTGACAGCTCGCGCCCCAATGACTTCGGGAGCGAAGCAGACGAGACCGCGGCCGCCACTAGCCGACTATGTCGCTCGATAGGAGACGGCTATCGCATTGTTTATGCTCATCATAAAACCATCTTCCCATAAATCCCTATTATGTCTCGCTGTAAGCTTCCTCCAGTGCTTAGTGACGATTCCGCAAACACGTTAAAGAAGCGAATGAGTATGACACTCAATAGCTTTTGTTCTAACGAGATGATAAAGTTGGGTTTTTTTTTCGTTGTCCGTCCTACCGCTGCTTGCTGTGTGCAGATTATGTTTATTATGTTATGGACCCTGAGGCGGATCACAACGTACCATATCACTTTCATTTTTGGGTCGTTTTCGTGACAAGGCGGAAATAGGGCGGCCAATGCCAGAGAAGGAAACAAATCAACTCCAAACTTTTATTAACATCAGCCAAGTGACAAACAGGCCAAAAAACTAATTTCACTGAGGATCAGTTTGTTATTTTCTTTCCGCTTCAGAGGAAGTTCATCGTTCTAGTGCGCAGAAATACGTCCTTTATTAAGATTTTTTGTACATAGTATTTTTAAAGTAAATTATAAATATGCGTTCGAAACCATGCTTGAGGTAAAGGTTTCCTAGCGAAATATTCTGAAAGTTTATAGGAATATTTGAGCCTCCAAAAGTTAAGAAGCTTCATTTTTACTACTTTTTTTACTTTTTCAATGCATAAAACACAAAAAACTCGGAAAGCGAATAAATCAATTATGAAATTAGAAAACCACAGTTGAATATAATTTATTTTGAAACATCCTTAGTAAACCTTAAATTAAAGGAAAGGTATGATTGAAATCAAAAGTACTAAAATTCAACTGTGGTTCAAGAATGCGAATAAATCAGGAATTGTGCTCAATAAAATCAATTTACACTCTACATAAAAATAGTAGTGCTAGGCAAGAAATCCACATGGAGTGCGGTTGAAGTAGTTTAAATGTGGTTATTCTGTTCTATGTTTGAATCAAAGGTGTGTGACATTTCGTGATCGTAAATATTTTATTGTCGATATTACATTGTACTTCTTGCGTTATTTCTATATCTAAAATTTCACAATTCACAAAACTACTTGCAGCCATGTTATACCAGAAGGAATATTTCTTAGTAAACAGTGGAAACATAATCAACAACCTACATGCGTCGGAGTTCCTTCACACTGCGCCACGAGAAACATTACGACCGAACCTTGGGCAATCAATTATGTGGGATAAAGATTAATTTAAACATGATCCACTGGCGTCATCACGCTCGCAAGTCATGCGTTAAGGTACCGTAAACAAACGGTGGGATTAATGTAAATTCCAACGAAATTACGATCAAACTGTGCGTGATCAATACCATTAGCTAGCAACTACTTCGTTTGCAGACGCACTAAATACGCGTCAATCATTCCGCAGCCCCGTCGCTCCAGTCAACCAGGGTCCTACCGGGGTCCGGGCCGACACTGCTATATCTGCCTCACACATGTTGCCTTTCCACGCCCTGCTTGATTGATTTTTCCCCGGGACACGGTACGACAAAACCCTACCCTTCGTAGCTACCGTAATATTATTGGAGCAATTTAATCATTTCCAGCTGCTGCCGGGCTACACACATGCTGCTCGCAGGAGTCTCCTCCGTTCGTGCATACGTTCGATATCGCAAACGTTCCACGGGGACCCAGCAGTCCTGCATAAATCAAGTTTTATTCTAACCCGTTGCATGGCCTCTACCAACGCCAACGAGCGCAAAAAAAAAATGTACCAATAAACACAAAAATCAATCCCTTTACCATGGCATCTTGTCGAGCCAGAGACAATCAGGCAATCGTTTCCCGGGGGCTGGCATGCTAACCCAGGGAACCGTTAAGCGATCATTGCCATTATCATCACTGCCAATCATCATCATTTCCTGGCCGTTCCTTTTCCCTCATATTACCGTTCCTCGTTTATTACGGGCGCGGACGGCGGCGTACACTACGGACCAGCGCTATAATGTTATTACGGAAATGGCAATCTACACCCAAACCGAAGGAGGAAAGGATTATCGAATACATAAAACTGCCAATAAGCTTCGTTTCACTTTCACGCTGGCGGTATCCTGTGCCGGATAAAGACTTTCACGTCTTGCAGCCGCTCTACACCGAAGGGTACTTGCTGTGGGATGCTGAGAAAGACGCATCGGAAATTTGTTTCATGTCTCTGCCATATGTGGCATGGATTATGTTAAACACGTTCAGCTTCGTGTGTTCCCGTTGTTAACGTTGGAGATACAGACGTTCAGAGATAGTGAGAAGATAAAATGAAGTTTTGATTGAAACACACATTATTCGATGTACTTCACTGAGAAGCTATGAAGTTCTGCTCATGAAGGGTATGTACTCTGAGACAAGAATGAGTTTTATACTACCATTTATGCTGAAAAATTGGTATATAATGGTAAGAATAATGCATATTTAGGAAACTCGCAATGGGCAGATACTTGAGACTTAAAGACTTAAACACACTTCATGACACCTGAACGTCTTTACCTGCTGCTATTCAATACAGTTCCTTGTTTGAATGCAGCTTAAATATGAAGCCATTTGCTGTTTGTGTTTGGAAAACATGAGCTTAGCTCAACCCGAACAACATTTCCGCCGCGATACTTCACTTGTCTACTTACCTATGACCGAAGCCAAGCGAAGCGCCGATACATCCGTGCCGCTGACCTCTTGCACATGGTGCGCATCAAATGCTGTTTTCAAAATTTCCAAAGATCCGGCATAACTCCCCCGACTATTTGTGTAAACAATTCCCCAAGCCCTGTGGCAGAGTGCCAAATTTTCCCATACCAGCAAACGACCGTGAGAATGCGCCGGTACAAATGTATATAGGTCAGTCGTGTATGTAAGACACACATTTTACTCTGAGATAAGTTTTTTTTTTCGTATCAACTACTGTACAGTGGAAAAAAGAAATGGTCTGAATATTTGAATATTGGGTGGGGTTTTAAAGCCAGGTGTATCTTCCATTAACAATCTGGTTCAATATCAGAACCGTTTGGTGAGAAAATAAAAACAAAGCATGGCATACGATGCGTACATGCTGCCAGAGGTTGTGCTATCGTTGGCTGCTGGAAAAGTTGATAAGAAGACAGTGAAAACGGACGAGCTTGGCAGCAAACCACGGCCAAAGTTTAATCGTTTACCACCTGTTCGTTGCGAAATTCAAACATGGAATAAATGGTTAGTGCACATTCTAGTGTTATTCCTTCAATTATTTAATTTAATTTAATTTAATACTCCAACAAGTGCAATCAGAATTTTCTGCAACTGTTACATGAAATTTCAAGTACAGGAATTTTCAGTTGCTATCGTGACCGTAGCATATGTTAGTTTATTCGGACCGCAGCATTAGAAATTGTACTTGTCGCAGATGTTTTCGTGATGCTGTCACGTTTATTGTACCGTTTGCATTTGAAATTTTAATCGTAGCAAGCAATATTGAACAGCCGCTATGGCGCTGCCTGGCAAGTAGGAGAGTTGTGCCTATAAACGTAATCTGAGATAAAGACAAAAAGGGATTGTTTAGTTGAATATTGCAGTACAAATATCAAACGATAATCAATTAACCAAGCTTTTGTACGTGTATCTAATACACGAAGGTATCTAATATTTCAGTACACAAACAATCTCTGCCTGTCTTCGGCTTTAACTACGCTTAAACGCACTTCTTCCGTACTTGCCAGGTAACACTATGGGGGCTGTACAATATTGCTCGCTACGATTGCAATTTCAAGTGCGAACAGTACAATAAACGTGACAGCATCAAGAAAACAACTGTAACAAGTAAAATTTCTTGTGCTGAGGTTACAATAAACGATGCTACGGTTACGATAACAACTGAAAACCCTGTATATCTATGAGATAAAATGTTAGAAACATTTGCATAAATGAGAAATGGCGTAGATTTTCTTATATTCAAAGAATTTTATTTTTGTAATAAAAAAAAACATAAGTAATTAAACGCAATAATTGAGATTTTGGGTGACTCATTTGTTTTTTTATCAACAAAATTTTTTATAAGAAATATAACATTTTTGATTCAATGGATCTTTTTGAACAATCGTATAAATCTAGAAGGTTTAAAATAAGTAACGTTAGACAAGAAAAACATATTATTTTTAACAAACAATTTTAATTCCTACCATAGATCTCTAACACAAAACATATCGGCACGCAACAGTATCGACAAAACTATAGTGACTAATACTTACGATTCAGATACGATACTTTTACGACGTAAACTCATGTTGGCGTTTAAACCTGGCAAGTAGTCAAATGTTCGTGATACATCAAGTGGTGGGTTTGAGAAATGGCGCAGTAGGTACACGAAATGTAGCGCGTACACTGAAAGGTTCCGACAGTCAAGTTCCTATAATAAGTTCGAAGCAATGAAAAGCGGCCCGTAACAATCAAGAGTGGGTGTCATCTCTCAACAATAAAGCGTTTAGGTTAATTTGTAACGATGTGTGCATAGTCCGAACTAACCTTGGTTCAAATTAAATGAAATGTAAGGCAAAATTTGCAAGATCGCCAATTTACATTAGGAACCGCACCAGTTGCATTTTGAACCTCGAATATTTCCACCTTTCTTAACTTCTTAACGGCATAATCCAAATAGTATGCACCTGCTCTTGGTTCATCATTACGAATGATTCTCGTCTTTCTGTGCTTGTTTAAAAAGAGGTAAAATATTGTTACGGCTTAGCGCTAAGCTTGTTTAATGTTTAAAGGTTGATAACATAATACCGTAATGCCGTAATTGATCCGGACATCCTTTCGTACTTTATAATGCTGAAAAACGTGAGGTGGAGTCTTTTTAAAACACATGTAATAAATTGGGTATTTTAAAACTGGTTGAACAACACTTTGGTTGCATTTTGAGTACCACAATTTGATAATTTATATAGATCGTTCCCACTTTATTCACGCTTTGATAAATGTTCCCTTTCAATCAATTGTGTGCAATAAACAATACTCAAACGATAACAACCATCTTGTTTGATGACCATGGTTCGCATAACATACAGTTAACATCGATGCTGTAACCGTACATCAAATTGCGATGTAATATTTTAAAAATCCTCTACCAAACCACCCTATGCTCCCTTCATTTTCCATCTTACTCTTTTATATACCATTTCAACAGTGCCGCAAAATCCGCAATGCGCACAATTTAACCCTTTCACCGAACCCCTAAATTTGTAGTAATCCTGGCGCACAATCATATTTTAAGCGTACCCAAATGACTGTGCCAGAAAAGCAACGGCTAAATCAAAGTAAAAAACAACACAAACTCACACATTTAATGCGCTTAAGCCCGACCTGTCACCAAAGCCAACGGGAAAGATGTATGGATAGTCCAATATATGATGCTGGTTGGGGCGCATGCAGCAACCATAAAATGGCTGTTTTTTCTATATCATGCTCTGCTCTTTAGCCTTTTGCCATTAATCATTCTCACACTATTTCATTTTCCCCTGCTTGGGGTTGATGCCCTTCTTTCGCCATTTATAAAATACTGTCGTCGTATTTATTTATAGTGTAAATCAAAATCTTTTTATTCGTTACTTTCGTTGCTTTACATTTTAAAATCGCACCGTTATATCAAGCAACCGCGAGTTCGTACACAATCGATAATACTGTGCGTACCGTGGGTAAAATGCTACCACGTTGGCAAAATGCTCCACAGTGCCATCGGGCACGTTTGTGCTATTTCCCGCAAGTTGGAATCATTTGCCTGTCAAATTTATTTGTTCATAACAAATTTATGAGCACATGTTTATTTCCCAAGTTGCGGCTGCCAAAAACCAGCGGGTTCAGATTTCCAGATCCTGCCAGGTTGTGCTTTCCAGTCGGATGGAAAAGGATGCGACAGTGCGATGGAAAGTAAAACAAGATCCAACACAATCACAACTTAATTGCACCGAGCAAACACACGCTCACGCAAACACTTTAAACTTCTTATGCTGCGTTGCAGAAACAGACTGCGATGGAAGGATGTAAAAGAAGGGAATTGATCATAAAAGAAGGTACCGGTGCCTCGCCCCAGAAGCACTCGTGAGCGAGTGATAAGTACTCGGAAAGAAGTGGCACACACGTGAGCATGGTGGAACGTATTCAATGCCCACCGAACAGGCGCGTTATACCGACAACCGAAAGCAGGGAATGAATTTTTAAAGGCTGGTGTTTTTACACTTTCCACTCTAGTTGTGTCTGCAGCAACGTTAAGATTCTTGCTTGTAGCCTGTTTTGGACGGTATTAAATGTTATCAAGGTGGAAATTAGAGTGTTTTGATTAAACAATCGTGCTTTATAAGCTTGCACACTATGCAACTATACAATTTTACTTGTATACCTTTAATATTAATTTTTACATAAAATTGTATTGTTTTATACATAAGCTCAAAAATTTCATACATGATAGAGTATGTACTTTGTGTTCTTGAATAAAAACATTTTAAAAATTATTTGTATAAGCAAAATACGGCAGCAAAACGCAATCTTTCCGTGACACAACTGCCACAGAAACACCCTTAAATCTGAAGAGCGCACTATGTACGACAAGCTTCTAAACGTTAATTAGCGGCGTGTTTGCACAACCCGATGTATGTTCACACTTTCAAATGCATGCTTAATATCATGGTGCCGAGCATTGCGCTTGCCAACGGGAGCACATTGATCTTAGATGCAATGCACCCAAAGTGCATAATTGATGACAGGATTTTGCTTCTAGGATGGGTGTCTTTTCTTGAGACTAGAAGTGTTAACATGTTGATCTGTTTAAAGTGCTCGTATAATAGCTGTCAGTTGAGAATGTCATACAACATTTTGTTTGATTACTCAGTTTCATCAGTTATCAGTTAATCAGTTTCACAAAAATACTAAGACTATATTAATGTTAATTGCACATTTTGCGCTAGTTTGATGTACAACTAGACTGTTATTTATTTTATTTTATTTATCCAGATCATGTTCGTCAGACCAACGTGGTCTACACGAAGTTCTTAAACCTAACAACAACTAGGTACATAATGTAGGAACACAAGGCACTACTCCCGACGAAGACGCTCTCGAAACACCGAGGTGGACAAACAAAAATCACAAATATCGATAACCACGTTAAACTTGCGACACATTAATTATAATGGGACGCTTTGTGCATAGCTAGTCCTGGTTCGCATAACACGAAGGTGGGAACCGGCACGAAGAGACCTACTTGGTGCATAAAAGTTAACACCCGCCAGTAGAGAAGGAGAGTCAATTTCGACATTCAGTAGCTTGAATAGGAACGCACATTGTCTTGGCGTTTCTTGACCAGGGGCTCTAGACCTAGCAAAAGATATCGCTGGCTGTATGCTGAACCAGGGGAGAATTCGTACCGCATACCGGGTCAGTTTACGCTGAATGGCCTCAATACGATCAATGAACAGCGCAGACTGACTTATGCCACTTTTAGCCTTCTTAAATTCCTGCTTACAGAATACAACCTTTTCTGGCCCAGTAAAAAAAAATTACTACTTTGATTTAACTGAAACGCTCATAATTATTTATATGTAATGTAACAAGCTGTTCATTTTTGTACCAAAATGTCTACGATGGGGAAACATCAACTTATTTCATAAAAGAATGATAAAATGACAACTATTATTGCGTTGATTACTGGCTTGAAATGGGTTGATTACTTGAACAGCTTTGTTGCTATCAGATCTTATTCTGAAATTTATTTATCGGTGTAGTACTTCAGTTTTAACAGAAAAGTTATTGAGCCACATTTTGAAACAACCTTTTTTGGAATCAAAGCATGATGTCAACCTTTATCATCTTTGTTAATAATTAAAATAAATTAATGTCAACAATAATTAACCATCTTGCGGTACTGACAAAAAGGGACTTCTCTCTTCCACGCAAGAGCTAACCCAACCCCTAAACGAGCTGTCATTAATCGTGATCAAACGCTGTAGCTGCAGCATTTCACACTGCGGATGGGAAAGGATGCTGCTGGGCGAGAAGCGTTTATGAATCACCCCAAATCAATCACATTGAAACGCTGCTGGTTCAATTATTCGTATTTATTTTGGCACCTCATCTATTTTCATTAAAACAAACAAACCCTATTTTTGGTTTATCTTATGCGATGAATGATTTAATGACTCGTAGCGGTTGACCCTGTGCGACAATAAGAAAGTGTTGGCATGTCATCAAATAAGTTGATGGTTGAACTTAATCATAGATATATGATCATTTCACAGTTAAAATAACAAATAAAAATTTCAATATAATTTTTGTGCATAAGAGAAACAAATAATAAGTTTTGGTGTATACAACACGTGTTCCGAAGCATTTTACAAATTACGCAAACCATGCTCAATTTATGTAGCGGAGCTCACCGCCATCCTTTATGCCTTATTATTGATAAGTGCTTGTCCTCCGGATGAACACGTATTTTTACCGATAGTTTAAGCACTGTTGAAGCGTTAAAATCCGTGAAGGCTATTAAGAACTCAGACCATTGTATGAACCATTGTACCATTGACCATTGTAGAGATATTGAAGATCTTAGGCTCTCTGTTTGATAAGGCGTTCCGCATATCTCTATTATGGCTGCCTGCTCATTGCGGTATTCCAGGGAATGAGAAGGCAGACCATTTGGCCAAAAAAGGTGCTTCGGAAGGGTAGTTCTTTGATAGGCCTATCCTTCCTCACGAGTTCCTACGGCCCCCCAAGAATTCTGCATGGCACGTTGGCAGAGCTTGTAAGATACGGATGAACTCGGGAGGTTCTTATACTCGATCACTCCTCACGTTTCTTTAAGCCTTGTTTCCATGGCATACCTGGAGATCGGGAGTTCATTTGAATGATGTCTAGACTAAGGTCTAACCATTTCGCATTGGGCGCACATCTCCAGCGTATATGACAGGTCGAAGTCCCATCTCATTCCATTTGTTTGTGTTTATGCTAAATATTGTACATCGCTTGTATGTACGGAAGATTAAAGTGTATATGAACGAATGAATGAATGCGAAGTGTGTATGGTGCAAGGTTCACTCGGCCAACGACAGAAGCTCTCTGTCAGAATGAAGTTCTGGCAAAGAAGGAAGTCCAAAGCGAAGGCAATCCCGGAACCAAAATAGCCGAAGTCGCCAACGGAGTGGCTTAAGCTTCGAAACGAGCCTGGAAAAATTTGAAGCCTCGAAACCACTACCGGAATGATACAGACCCTCGCTACGACCCTATATTCTCTAACGGAATCGAAATGGAATAACACGTACTGGAAAGACACAGAACCCCGCTATGAATAATGGACCCATGGAAAAGGAATGGATTGAATCGAACACTCCGAGTACAACCGGGATAAGGTGCCCTTTCATGACTGGGAGAAGGAAATGTCTCTCAGCCAATATGTATTGTAGCGTCACAATAATGAACTTCAAAAATGAATTGTAAACACTTATTTTTAAGCTATACGGCCTGGCCATTCCTACCGAATAAAAAAAAAAATAATAATAAGAGACATTTTTTAAAATCGTTACAAAATAAGCCTGCTATTAGATTAAAATTTCAAAACATTCTCTAAAACTCAAATGGATAAAAAATTAATGACAAAATAAATTTTATTGAGGTTTTTACATGCATCGATCCGAAATTTTATTAAAAATTTGATTCAACGAGATAAACTGTCACTTTCCAAAGCTTTCGAATAGCTAAATCACGTATTTCGAGAGTCGCAAGCTACGGAAATTTGATATATACATAAAAAGTTTTGACAAGCAAATAATTTTAGGATTCTACTAATTCTATAGATTGATCATATTTTTGAGCTATTGAATTTAATATTTAAGGCAGCTCGATCATTTATTAATCTGCTAAACGTTTCACTATGCCATGAAAATGCCTATATTTTGTATTTTGGTTCGATTTGGTTTTATTTTGGTTTTGATTTTTTGATTTTGGGATTACATAAATATTTGAGAAATTTTATTTCAAAAAAATAGTTAAAACGAAAATACCCGGTATTTACCAAAGCTAACATAAACAGGTAAACACCTGATTCAATAAAAAAAAACTGGTAAGAAGGTATTTATCAACGGTAGTTTACTTATCGTCAGATTTAAAAGCACTAGCAAATTTGCAAAACGACACCTGAAATCAAATTTATTTACAGCTTTCATATATCCAAGACGAGCATTATTACCAATTCCGAAACACAACATAATTTAATGTTTTAGAGTCGCTGAACAACTATATTATGTTATATAAATAAAAATTAATGAATTCATGCAATTTCTTCTTTCCTTGCAGGACACCGATGACGTTTGCGTAGCTTCCTAGTATTATCATTCTCGTTTCGCTGACTACCTACTAGATGCAGCCAATTTTCTGATTGAAAGCAACGTTACCAAGCTGTATGGATTGCCAAACGTGTATAGGTTTCACACGAGAAGGAGTTCTAGAAACAGACGAGATGAATGCAATGAATCACTGAAACTGTTCAATTATCATCCACCAAGAACTTCCAATGTGGCGCAAGGAATTGTGGACAAAATACAAAAGAAAATTTACTCGCCACAACAGATAACCGCAGCAAGAAGCCTTAGTGAAGTCTCGCACGCCCCTCGGTACATTGGTTCGCGGAACATCGACGACAAATCTGGCAGTATCAACCGTCCGCTTGTGACCTTCATCCGCCCTCGGCGAGGTAGCGGGTGAACGGCCCCGGCCCTGCAACGATGAAGGTGGACAAGGGCGTGTGCACCAACGGCACGCTGGAGGATCTGAACAGGGCCATTCAATTCGAGGCCGTCTTTTCGACGCTGGTCGAAAACAAGATACTGGCAATCAAGCGTGAATGTGAGCTGAAGAAGCGACACAAAAAGTCACGTCTGCTGCGGCGTATCCTTTTCGGACGAAAGGTCTCCTCGGGTGGTGCGAGCGGAAGCGGTTGTTGCCATAGGGAAGTTTCTGCCAGCAATAGTAACAGTAGCGAAGGTGCAAATGCGGTCGCTGAACCGTTATGTCCGAGTCACAATGGTACAGCAGGAAGTGTGGACCGGCAGCAACGGTTCTGCTATGGGAACACACTGCCGGAAGCGAGTCTTGGGGTGGAAAACTCTACCATTAGCGACGGAGTGGATGAGGTTATCGTTGAAATCGGTGACCTTTCCTCGCTGGTAGATGCCGATGGGAATGTAGTTGTGACAACAACGAACACAGAGCCTGCCGGCCCTGTTGAAGATGCGAGTGTGCCGAGTCGGATTCCTGCAGTATCCCGACTATCCGTCACTGAGTCAGGATCAACGAAAAGTCCCGAATCACTGGAGCAACATAAAGGCAATTGCCGTACGTCTGCTACCGGTCCGCGGAAGTCATCCCTGCTAGAACCGGTTTCCATCGAGATCGAGCCAGAGTCGGACCCACTCAGCGCTCACTATGATCTGGAAGATAGTGCCACAAATGTGTCGATCGAGCTGGATGGCGTTAGTGATGTATCGGATATGCGACGCAGCATCGCTTCTGAGCCGATATCGATCATCAAGAACTCAACCCGCTCCCGGTACGGTTTGGGGTCGTATCTATCCGCCGGCAATGCCGTTGCCAATCGACTGCGGGTCCTCGAAGCGAAATCTATCAGCGCCCAGAACAGCCCCATACTGCCACGCCAGAAACCGGCGGCCGAGGGACGACACTTGACCTTCAGCACGGCCACCTACCAGCAACCAAAGTCGTCGACCAAAACGAGTGCCATCGACTGTGATACCTCGTTCGTGGTGGATCTCAGCCAGTCGGATCGAGATCAGGAACAGCAGCAGCAGCAGCACCAGCATCAGCACAACAACTCCACTGTGATAGTGAAGGACAAGCCGAACAGCCAGGCGGCCGGCGGCGGCAAAAAGTCAGCTCTAGTTCTAGGCGATAATAGCAGTAGTAGTAGCGCTAGTAAGAGAAACAAATTAACGCAACCCCATAGCAGTAGTCATTCTGTCGGTGCGCTGTCCATCGGTCGGGCCGCGTCGGCACAGCAACAACAGCAGCAAGAGGCGCCGGCATCGCCTCCACTCGGACTCATCGAAAGCTTTAACCAGCTGACGGCATCCAATCTACCTGTGATAGCATCTACCGCACGACATTCACCGCCGGTTAGTGATCTGGTGAAGCTGCAACAGCACCACCTTACCAATGCTCGCCAGCAGCACCATCGCCCCTCATCCCCTTCGATCCTGCTTGACTCACTCTGCCGTGGTGAGTCACATCCCTCAACCGATGGCCACTCACCCATCCCTTCCAGGCGAGCCAGCAAGAGTTCGGCTGCTGCTCCCGCAGCTGCTGAGGGCATCTCGGGTACCGTATCGGGCACCTCGGAAGGTACCATTCAACCCTTGCCCACCAGCTTAGCTCAACCGAACCAGCAACAAGCCCAGCGTAAGCAGCGTAGCTTTCTCAAACAATCTAGCTGCGACGTTGAGCTTCACTACCGGCCAAGCATAACCGGCACCAGGCGATCGAGCGCCAAGGAGCATCACAGCCATCGGAAGAGCAGCGCGTACGGCCACGGAGATGATTACTCCTCCTACATCATGGGCTACGACATCAACGAAAGTGACGAAGAGAAGCTTAACAAACGGAAGTACAGTAAGTATGACGGTAAAGTGTACTTAATGGCAGTAACGTGTGTAGACTTCCAAACATGTCCTCCCTCTGTTTGTAAAACTGTAAAAAGACTCCCTCTTTGTGCGAAGTAGCTCCAGTAATTCGATCCGATCAATCATTATAGCAGCCCCCAGTGTCCACCTTACTCTCTACAACGTGCGGTTCCCTCTGTATGCAGCACCAATGCCTATGTAGCAACACCTAACCTCACGTTTGCACGGACGCGTTCACCATCCATCATTCCACCAACCACCACACAAACAGCAAAGTCGATGTCACTGGAACGGTCGATGTTCTCAAAGTAACTTTTCTACTCATCCTCCTGTTCTAGAATATCTGAAGCGATGCTCGGACCCGGTCATAGTGTTCCCGTCGACGAGCAGCGGCGCCGGAGCAGTAGGGGGCGGTGCCGTGGGCGGCAGCGGCCTCCAACATTGCATCCTCAGCCGTCCTCCGAATCAACCACTGTAAGTATGACGCTAAATGCGGCGCACCGCACCAACGCAGGCACCGTCAAAGTCACGTTTCTCGACGAATCACTTGCAAAAGTTTAAGCAACAGGCACTTATGACAAGGCATGTTTGTGAAGTAATGTATGTAGGTATTGTCCTTAAAGAGTGCCCTTATTCACAGTCATCCCTTCTTTTCCGATAGCACAACTAGATGTATGTTTGGTGGTTTCATCAACGTAGTTTCCGGTTGGATTCATACTTTCCAGAAACCAAATTCGACATCAAGTGGTTTCTGAGATTGTTTACACATTCAACTTTTATTTCGCTTGCTTCTTTATTTCAACACAAGTGCAACAACATACTCTAAAATCGATGTTATAATTTCTATAATATGATGGGTTAAGTGGTTTCAAAACAAGAAAATGTTTGTTAATTTATCTAGCAAGAACCACTTAACCGTATTACCTTGAAAATATAATCAAGAAAGTTAAAATGGCCATAAACACTTTTTCCCATTGCTTAAACAACTATTTTATTAAACCTCGCCATAGATCTTCCACTTTTTATGTTTTCTGCTGTGATATATAAAAATTTGTTGCAGCTTTCTTATCAAATTTTCTATTGTTTATGTTGTGAATCAAATTTTGATTTCGATGATTTTTTTGTGTTTGAACTATTTTTTACTTCTTTTACATTGTTAATAATAAACTATGGTAAACTATAAAAACAGGTTTATTATATTCACGATTCTAGGCCTAGCCGCTTGAAGGTAGTACAATCTTATATACACATCAATTTCTAAAAATCTTTTGTTGTGCTATCCTGTAACGATAATAACGATAATATTTTTGGGTAATTTTGAGGTTTACAAGTTTATCGTTTACAAATGAATTGATTATTTAATTTATTCCTAGTTCTATTCATGAGTTAATTTTGTAAACTGCATTTAACTCTAGCAAACGAATCCTTTACAATAAGAAACATACATTTTTAATAAAGTCCTTGTATCGTTAGTTTGTATAAATATTAATATTTGTTCGAAAAGAAAAACGTTAGGAAAATACGAAACAAACATAAGCAAAAATTAACAATTGCCCCAAGGGGTATGCATACCATTGTTACTCCTTTCAAACATTTCTTCAACAGTAGTTCTAGTTGAAAAGAGTCCCTTCGTTAAACATATGAATGTTTTCATTCACATATCGCATATAGTGCACTCAACTCCCAATTTGCTTTCCATCTTCATCAGGCAATATTAATCACGAGCACATAGCAATAAATTGCTTAAAATTCAGTCGTCGTAGCAAACCCAAGCGCAAGCCTCCTTCACACGTTAACACCAAACCCAATAAATGTGCTGATTCACGCACTTGGTCGCTAATTACAATCAGAACCAGATTAATTTGTGTACTTCCTCTCATTGGGATGGACTGCGCTTCAGAGAAGAAGCTTCCACACCATCAAATCATCCGAGGCTATCAATAAAATCTCGAGCATTACTCGACACTAACAGTCTCGTACCGACCTCAAGCAATGTAAAGCTTCAACCGCCTGTAACAGGTCGGTAATGATTCCTCAATCTGTGAACTCCTTCAATTACCTTCCCGGTCGAAAGGTCGTCGTTGTTGTTGAAGGGAACCCCATGGATGGATGGTTTTATTCGTTCTCATCCGGGTCTGGTACAACCGCGTGTACATGCCTGTACGTGTGAGTGGATCCATACGCATGAGATATTATTATATGCTGTTAGACCCCCCGAAGAAGGTCATGTAACAGGGTATCACCAGACATCGTACAACATGTTTTTGCGCCCCGCTCACAAGCTGCTTTCATGGTTGCCTGACTGTCTCTCACCGTTCACGTTGTTGTCTGTTTCTCTCAATGTTCCTCGCATGTACACACCTGCCCGATCGCCTGTCTGACCTCCCGCTTGCCTCACCGATCCCGTGCACCGAACCCGGCCAACCAACCGATCCGCGTGTAGTCAATTCCCCTACGACGAAGACTTCATGTACGATGTTTCACTGCAAATTGAATCCGAACGTCACGGGGAGCTGGATTCAATAGTGCCTGAGCATAGGAGGAAGCATAAACACAGGTAAGAATTGGCTCGGGATAACGAGCAACATAAAGTGCCTCGCGCTGTGAGTCGTACCCGTAGCGTTCCCGGGCCGTGCGTCAGATGTGCTGCTTTAACGAGAAGCCTACCGTTTCCTCAAGAAGGCTACTGCACGTAGGCAATTCCAAACCGAAGATCGATACGAGACACATGAAACAGTAGCGAGTTGGTTCTAGTACCGTTACAAACTCAGCCCTCACGGGTACTTCACTCAAGAGACCGAATCTTGGGTTGTGTTAGCAAACAAGGACTCCCAGGTGACGCTGACGTCAGGAAGGCCACCCAGTGGTGGCGTTCGTCCCCGGAGTGCTGCTACCGGTTCAAGCATATGCATTGTGTAGCAACCGTGTAGGGCACTCCTTTCTCAATACACCGGGCCCTTGGCTGATCCCTTAGATGAACTAATAAAAATGGCATAAGAACACCTTGCACACCTCACCCAATATACTCTCTGCACTCTCTTGCCGGCAACGCACCTGGTAAAAGAAACAAGCAAAATCAATTAACTTTTATCTCACGTCTCATTTTTGTTTTCTTTTCTCGCCTCGTCTTAACTCTCCATCGACCCTTTGCTGTGGAAAAATCCCGGAAGCAGACATCATCATCACCACCATCGACACTGTAAGAAGAAAAGACACAAGAAGCGCAAAATTCTCGTGCACGATCTGGACGACCAAAGCGTTAAGGTAAACCGTACCGGGTGGAAGATTGTTTCGCTGTTGCCATTTTCTCCCTTTATCCCCCGTAGTCTGTCAGCTTAGAACGGGTTGATTTGCACCGAAACGATGCTCACCCTTTAGCTGCTGGTCGTGCGGAAGCGGATTTTACACCTTTTCGTTTTCGCAAACCTGTCACGGCCGGTCGCTACCTGTAGCACGAGTCTAATCCTAATGGCTCGTCATCAGCTGCGTCACGGTCACGTCAAGTTGATACACAGAGACGTGCTATTTCCATTGTGCCTGCGAGCTTGCGATATGCTAACGGAGGCCTTTTGTTTTTCGTTCGCTTTCCCCAGGTGATAGACCCGGATGATCTGCCGCAACGTGCCAGATGGACAATCATTGCGACCGCATGCCTATTACTGATTATGTGCCTACTATTAGTTGGAATCACACTGCGGATGGCTCCTATCATTGATGACATGGGTAAGTTGACATGGACTGTAAAGTAGACGGGTAAACAAATGTGATAATTACCGTACGTCATTATCGTCGGATTCTAAACCGACACAAACGTAACAGAAAACGGTCTGTTCGCTTCGGTGGCTTCACTCCAACTGATTGTGGAGCTTTCGCTGCTCAAGAGATTACTCAAATCAATGTCAGGGAACTATTTGCTCACATTCCAAAAACAATTCTTTTGAGAGAATCCCAATGACCCGACAGAGATCATGTTTGGGAGATTGTTTATGCGCATGCGCAGAAAAGCCCTTCTCATGCACTCTCTTTCAATATCATTAGTAGAAATAATCTCTCACGGTGTCCTCTCTTCGAAGAGCATTAAAACGTTGAAGATATGAAGGGGAAATCGTCATCATTTCGAACAACTGCTTCACTTTTGCGGTCTGATCCAACGTGAGATGTTAGAGTTTGCGTTGTGGAAAATGCTTTGAGGCGTGAGAAAATGGGAGTAACTCTCTCCCATCTACTCAATCTAATATTTTACCAGACAGATCAATTTCAATACACGCTAAGAGGAAACCTTCGCCGTTAAATGTTTAGTGTCGTCATTAGGGCCAACGGAGAAGGAGGTTTACTAAATTTCTGTAAGACTATGGAGACGCATGGTGCTTCAGTGCCGGCTGACGGAGAAGCCTGGTCTATTTTAATTCCTCCTAATTTGCTGCATCTTAATCCTCTCTTGCCGCGAGGAACAATTAGAGATCATTCTATTCTGCTTTTGAATGGAACAAGCGAGTAATTTATATCATCTATTAGTAACAGCGATTGTAGGTAGATTAGTAGCGAAATAAAGATCGGGTTAATATAGTTTTTTTGTACATTTTCCACAAAAGCTATGCTTTCGGTTTCTAAGCATTTATCTGATTATCTTACCAGATACTAAAATTTTGCTATTTTCTTAAACATAATGAACTCTACGATTCTGTAATTCGACGGGTACATGACCTGTTACTACTTGCCTTTTCAATAAAATATCCATTTAAACCCAATAGTTAAACAATTGTTACGTTGTGGTAGTTGGTTCGTATCTAAATATAAATGATTTCAAATGATACTACAAAAAACTTATTTGAAATATTTACAACAACAACAAATAAACATGATAGATTGAACATCTATTACTATTGAACTGCTTAAAACCGCATCAATAGATGTGTTCACTACAAAAGAAATCTATGAAACTTCCTAGCGGTTTGTCATGCTATACTTGTGTAGAATTGAAATGTCAGTTTTTATAGAGAAATAAAAGTAAAGTTAAATCAAAATGATACATATGAATTTAAGAAAGCTTGTGTGGCTTGATTGTAATAAAATAAAAAAATTTAAACACTACACTTTCTAAATTATTGGAATAAAAAGATGAGTTTGTTTTTTTTTTTAAATCTTAGTAAAATTCAGGGTTTTGATTCATTAAAAAAAACAGTAAAATCATTTGGATCCAAAAGCAATTGTTTTGAATACATCCACAAGCGCTGGTAAATCAAACATTTGAACCAAAAAGGTGAAATAGTGCATCGTGAGAAAAACACTTCTGTAGCCTTTTTATTTGTTCTAAAACACTTCTTAAAATTTTATGTGTTGGTTTTAAACGGTTTCTTTTTGTATTTGAAATTTTCTATAATTTTTTAAGGATTTTGAAGAACGCGAATTGCATTTTTCTTGGTTTTTTTCCTAAAAATGTTCTCGTTGATTCTAGGAATTCTTTAATTAAGTGAATTGATCTAAAAAACGTAAAGATCTATTGTAAAAATTTGAAGATGTTGAAAAAGTGAAAAGAAAGTTCCTAAAAAATCAAATCCGATATTGCACAATTCAAAAGTGAACTAGAATACAGAGAATCAATGACGGGATCCAATCCATGGACAGCCAATAGCGATAAAGAAAAATGAGTAAAATATTTTTTTTTAAAACTTAAAAATAACTGTTAAATTAATTGCAGCCTATGCAGCAGCTAGCCTTTCTATATTATTTATTTATCGGTAGCAATTTTGGTTCAACATGTTGTTGCAATGTAATGCACTCAAACATCTATTTTGTTCTTCTTTTTCGATCAAAGAAATAATGTAAAAAATTGATTCTCATTCGTTATCATTCACCCATAACTTTTCCATCATACGTCACTCTAGACTCTCTCAATCTTCCCACACGCAACATTGCAAATTTCAAACATCAGTTCCAAATTTTCCCATAATGTTCTCATGGTTCCTATATGATGCAGACACACTCTGTCACAGCAACATACTTGCCTCCATCGGTTGCGCTTCCCACTTTCCACTCGTGACTGGCGAGGTAATTTGAAATATTGTACCAACATAAAATACGACCCGGCCTTATCGTAATAATCGAAAGCGCAGAAGCAAGGAACGGAATTTCGGAACCGTTTAATCTTCGAATTCTATCCCCGGGAGGCAAATAGCTAAAGTAAATATTAATAACAAAAAAACCCGGCGACGCAAGCAGCACCGCACATCCGAGAAACCACTTTTCCAATTTCCTGTTGACCCGGAGCATCTTGCCATGTGGTCTTCGGTTATGGGAATGCTTACCGCGAGACGACACCACAGCATGTCCTCAGCACTCAACTTACCACATACACAAACACACCCACACACTACCAGCCTCAGTCGCTGAAAGACGACATCACGTCAAACGTCCGTCACATTATTTGGCAGGGCGGCATGATGAGCGTCGCTTCGCGAGGACTGCCAGCCACGCATCCTTCTTTAGCGTGAGGGTCATCCAGACTGCTCGGTGAATAATGCTTTCATCTTTCCTACATTAATTCATTCGATGTAGAAGCAAGCAAATAAAAGCAATTTAATGGCACTTTGTTCTCCATGTTGGTGCTAAAGCCTCTCCGGTGCTTACGCACCGCAGGACAGTGTGGCAACGCACCTCCGTACCACTCCCTGAAAGTACCCTTACCGTCTCCCGCACAGTGGAAAAGTTTCTCAGTCCAAGCGCCCAGTCATTGTCCGCTTTGTTGACCATTCCAACCAGGACAGGAGCGTCATCCCAGATCTATCTTCATTAGCCAATACACACATGCTTTTTGTGTGCGTGCACAATCATATTAACGCTTACGTTCACCCACCAGCATAACGTTCGGCAAGCGGGCTCTTCATCCATCTTCAAAAGGGATGGCTGAGATGTGTCTGCACAATGAAAGCTCCCGAAATGAAGAGTAATGCTGCGAACCGTCATGAAAATCGGCAAAACCTTTTCCACTGACTCATTCGCTTGAAGTGTGCTGACTGTGTGTCAACTGTTGGTGGCAACAATGGTACATCACTCGACCAACTGCAGCCACTATAGGACGCTACTTCATTTCAACTTGCAAAACCACATCATTCTCCACTTCGTGCACACTTTTCTGTGCTGCATTGCTGGAAAGCCAGAACAAATATTCACAAGCAACAGTTTGCTTGCGCTCGATCGCACTTTACTGGGAGAGAGGTTTTCCCTTTTCCACTTCCGAGACGAGTAAGGTACACAGCGGTATCAAATCCACTGGAAGTGGTATTGCTTCACCGCGTGAACTACTGTTCACCCACCGGTTTAGCCATTTTCTTCCATTTGTTGTGTTGTTTTCTTTCGCAAGTGGTTTATGGTGAAAGGAAATAACAAGACACAGCAAGCCACCCACCAGTGGAGTGTGTACGTGTGAAGGCAGACAGAAAAAAGCTGCCATGCGAGGTATCACCATCATATCGGACTGCCTGCCTAGTTCAAGTCAGCTCTCCAGCAGAGACCATCAAACCCACCAGACCCACCCTAAGAAACCCCTTGGCAAAGCACAGTACCTCTGTGTCGACCATGATTTCATCTCCTACGCTCCCCAAAGGATTCCAGCAAGGAACAGCTTAGAGGTTAAGAAAAATAAGGTAAAACTCCTACGGTTTCGCCGATTGTGGCCCTACCCTTGATCGACCACCTGTTTGAGCTTAGCCTGTTTCTTTCTCCCGTTTTCCTTCGCCTTCTCTCAGGGGAGGTGCTCTCCTCGCTGTTTCACCATCAACCCAAACGATGATGGTCTGAAAATCTGAAATAAAGAAAAATTTACTCAAGAAGAAAAAACCACCATTGCGTCGGAAGAGCTCGAGTGGCAGATCGTTACCAGGAGTGCGAATAAAGTGCTACCCATTTGTGGACGCTCAAACAGAAACTTGTTGACTTTTCGCACTTTGCTGCCGGCTAATAATCTGTTGCAATTTATGCGTTAGAATTGTGTCTTTATCTTCGTCCGCGGCTTTATCATACTACTCACGAGCGTCTGCCGGCAATATATTTATCTGGGAAAACATCTGCTACCCTACTAAAACGTGTACAGCAGTAGTGAATGATAGATTTCAACAAAGCATTTATCATTGTATTCGGTTTTGAAAGTTAAAGCAATTGATTGTATCTACTTTTCAAATGTTCAACGTTTCCTTGAAACTACAATTACATATTCATTCAGTATTACACCTGTGTCAATACACCTTACATGAAGTCACCTTGAATAGAAAACGATATGTTTGTTTTTTTTTTTAACAGATTCATACTGTTTAGATTAAGTAGCATACACTTTTAAATAATATTAGTAGAAAAATAAAAATTTTTAAAAGTTATTTTTTGATTTACCATTCTATGACTACACTTTTGGCTTTTTTAAATATACGCATACATGCTACATAAACAAGTTACTTGTTGTCTTACTGACGTACAAGTTACTCCCAAAATTAAAGAAACACAAAAAATAAAAAACCAAAAAATATATTGACATACTAAACTTAATGCTGTGCCAAAATATAAGAATGTACGGCCATGATTTAAAAATTTAACAAATAAGTTATGTTTTTATTAAAGCAATTGAGTCGCGTAGACTTTTTTTTTCAATTTTTTAGTCGGTAGTAACGGTCAGGCCGTATTGCTATTTTTTCAATTATAGAGTTTGAAATAATTGAATTACTGTGTTTAGACATTTTTATTTATCACTAGACAGTACACTAATTTCCGTGTATAACGAATTATAATTCCGATTTTTACCACAAGCTGTCAAGACACGTGTAAACAGCAAAACTAAATAATTGATTATTAATGTTAATAAAACTATATCCACAAAAAATAATAATAGAAATAAAACTGTATTGGCTATTGGAATGACGAAATGTTTCTTTTTGTAAAAACTTTTCTAAAATTATGAATAATAATTTATCTTATTGTTTGATTTTTTACCTAAATTTTTTACCTAACTTTTTTTCAGTTCTAATTTTCTATCCATCCAAGTATCCATATTCTATTTCTATTCTATCTATTTCTATTAGGCGTTACATACGTCATCAACGAAAACGAGCTTCACTCAATTTTAATGCCAATTTTAACATTTAACACATTTAGCTGTGACTTTTGACATTTAACGATGACTTTTGTGCACAACAAACAAGTAAATGTAAAGAAAATCTTATCTCAAGCTTCAAAACATAAGTGAAGCCATCCATCCAGAATATCTCCAAAAAGAGGAAGGCACTCCCAACGTTCTGAAAAATGTCTGCCGCACCAGCATTCAAGAAACAGCAGGAATTTAGGCATACCTGGCGAAGAAAGAATGTGAAATTCTTCGCGATCCTCAACGAAACTGTGGAATGTACAGGTACATCGACTGCGGTATACTTTCACACAGAATGTCCATTCAATTGCATAGTCGTCTTTAAAAAGTGAAACCATCTTTGAACAGCCACGTTGGCAGCAGTGTATTGCTATAACACCGTTTCACCGTTTCAAATTGATAACTATAGCTACTTGTTCCAAAAATTGCTTTTAAAACATATTTTGGATTTTCATTTGGATTTATTTACCGAGTTTTCGTCTTGACAAGCTCTATGACACAATGCGACAAGATGAAATGAAACTATTTACATCTATCATAGCAAACTTCATTATTAAATGAACTGGTTAAACAAGCACTGACACCAAACACGGATAATATAATTACTGAGGATTGTTTAATGTAGAATTCCATCGGGAAAACTTTATTTCTTTCTACCTACGGTAGCTGTCTCGTTGCAAACTAAACCATTTTAAAACCTGCAAACCCCTAAGAAAATCTTCTTTTTCTAGATATCATCTATTTTGCATTAATATCTCAATTGAATTTGCCTTTCGCCCGGAGCTCAGCCCGACAACGGTATCGCAACAATCGCATCAATCACAACGCTCTTCCGCCGTCACCAGCTTGGGTCGGGCAGAAACTCTTGGAAAACAGAAAAACCTAATAAACCTTGTAATGATATTATTGTGTAACGGAACGACCACGGCATGAGGCTTTTTTTGCTTGCTATCGGATAAACTGACGACGTCGTATGAATAAGCTCGCTTGTTTTACTCAACCCAAGCAGAGCGAACGATCAGGAAGGGGCGGTATTTGACCGTCTTCAGACGCGAAGTTCAAGAGAATTTACAGCAACCAAAAGCTCACGCCATCTGTAAAATACCAAGTGGCAAAAACTCTACATCCACCGACAGAGGCCTAGCGGATGTAACTTAATTTCGATCACAACCATTTTTACTTCCTGCCACAAGCTTTTTATCCGTTTTTAATTGTGTTTTGCGTCCAATCATTCTTACTGTCATTTTCTTTTCTCTCTTTTACAGGTAAGTGAGCACAGCAAATTGACTCATCTTTGATCGTAAGTATTAGTCTTATATTTAAGATTGTGAAATTGCTTGAAAAATTAATTACAACAAGGTGGTTTTTTAAGCCGCCTTAGTGGATGCGTGGCAATGGCGAAGATCCTTCATAAGGCCTGATGTTGTTTCGAATCCCGTACGAACTACTGACCTCTCCCCAGACGCAGTACTGACTATTCTATACACAAAGTCACAGGAACCTAAGAATATTAATGCTTTGCCAGGCATCAAACCTGCAAGGATGATGCTGTCCTGTGCAAAAAGTGTTCAAAGTAGTGATGGGAAAATTCCATTTTTTTTGGAACGGAACGGAATTATTTTCTTTAAAACAAAGAAAGGAACGAACCTAGTAGGTTCAGGTGTTTTTAATCCTACATATAAGTAGTTTTCCATGAAAAGTGTTACAGAGTTACATAAAAAGTGGAAGTAGAGTTTCGTCGATACAACAATATCGTGATATAAAGACTGCTCTAGCCTTACGGAAAATCAAGTTCTTAATAAAGAAGAGAAATAATCCAACAGTCGTTATCATCTGTTTTGCTTCTTCCAGTGTAGCTTTCGTTGCAAGGTCATGTAGCTCGACACGTTAAAATATCAGGGAGTAGTTATATTGTAGTTTTTAAGGACTTTATGAACAACAAAAGGTGGGTGCAAAATACCTACTTTGACATTTTTTTACCCTAGGTTCGACCGTTCCACGAACGAACCTACAAGGTGCGGAACGAAATTCCCAACACTAGTTTAAGTTTAATTATTACGTATCTATTTTACTTTCATATATTTTTCCCCCTGAAATCAAACAACCGAAAAGTTTATTTTAAAATGGCACTGATTGCTCACCCAACTAATGTTCGATCAGATCAAATGTGTGTGTGACCTCCAAACACAAGCCCATACTCCACACAGACCAAACACTAGATGTTATGTTACGACTTCGAACATCAAACATTTTCGTTCGCTTGAGTGACTTTCTGCTTTTCCATTCCACCACCCTCAACGCAATGCTTCGCTATGTTCAGTGTTGATTAAAATATAATGAAGCAACAAGTTGTGCCTGTCCAACTAGTGTGCGTATATATATAAAACCTCACCTTACCAAAAGCTAAACTCTGTATCCACTACACGTGGTGCCTCCCGGCAATACACCGTGCTTGGCCTCAGTGTTGCTCCGGGGAGCGTGGGTAGCATCACGCAACGGGAAGAAGCTGTCTGCTCCAAAAAGGTTTGCTCAAGCTAATGCATGGCCGAAAGCATTGAACAAAAACAGGATCACACAAACTTACCCCTTACTGCTTCGTCCTAGGTCCTAGGCTTCAACAACTGAGCCGTACATACAGGATCCCAACTTTTCAACCCTTACCTAGGATGAGTAAGAATCGAGCAGGCTTATCTAAAAATACACAATTCTACACCTTACACACAGCACACCGGCTTGTGTGCCTTGCTGATGATCGTGTATTCATGCGTTGTGATTGTTCACATTCCCGGAAGGTATTATGTGTGATGTTGAAAGATGCAATGGAGAATCAGGGTAGTGTAAATAGTGGTTGGATGGAAAAAAGATTTCGAAAATATTGGGTTTGCGTTTATTTTTCAAACAGCTCAGTTCTACGGTTGTGCAAGGCAGAATACAAACATTGTACAGGGATTTGAGTTAAATAATGGAATTGTGCTGATAAATATTGGACTTATAAAAATCATTAGTTCAAATTTTCAGGAACTATCCTTAATTGATTCAAATACTGTGGCATAATATCTTCTTCTTTTTAGGTGGCACAAACACCCCTGTGGGGTCAAGGCCTAACCAGAGCACTAATGTGCTTTGGCTCTTTCTGTGACTGAGTGTACCCATGCATATCCAAACAGTCAATCCTGCGTATGGGGGGCGGCAGCGGTCCGAATGAGATTCGAATCGGCGACGGGATGTTTAACAGGCCTACACCGTTACCACTAGACCACCGAATCGGCCCTTTGACATAATATGCTTTACTATAAATTTTAAAAATTCCTAAAATAGTAAACCAAAATTGTATGTTAAATATAATTCTTAAAAAAGTTTCATGTGTGGTTGAAAATAATTAACTAGTGTTTCGAGTTCTATGCAATTCTTTGTTTGATACTTATAAATTACTTTATACGATAAGGTTTAATTATACAAAAATCAATCTTCTACTCTTTTATTCAATTAAGAATAGTGTTACATATTAAGATAAAAGTTATGTGATTTTAAGTTAGTCTGTGTGTGACATAAGAGACATTTTAAAATTTACCCTTTCATTCCGTCTTGAAAAATTATGTATCATTCAACGAAAGTCTAATTCAATTTAAAGCATACAAGTTTCGCCATGCGTCACTAGCTGAGCTCCGTCATTTCACCCTCAAAGTTACACTTCCAAGGTCCAAGCCTTAGGCCTTCCTGTAGCCAGACCAGCAACGTTTCAGGAATGCTCTTCATTCCTTTCCTAAAAACATACGACACCAGCAGTCAAAACCATACACACATCATTTCCCATTTTCCCAAGAGAGTGATAGTCAATCTAGAACGAAACCATCTCAGTTCAGAGCCGTTGCGTAAAATTCATGATGTAAGACGAGAAACGAACTAACAGGTTGACACATTTGCATTATCTGGGTTTCGGGTCGTTGTGGAGCACAAAAAGCACGCCACAAAACACATTCATGCATGCTAATGAGACGCCAGGCAAATAATCCCCGTTGATACTGCGATCGGTACGGCATACATGATGAGAGGGACCCATGATCATGCAAGCAGTCAACGTTGACGCTGAGAAACGGATGTAATATGATATTATCACCCTGAAAGTGAAAAGCGTTTCTTAAATGCACTCGGTTTTTTAGAGTACAATCAAATCTCTTGATTTACGATTTTACGTATTTTGATTTGAAGATCAAAAACTAATAAACCAATTTTGTTTAATAAACTCAAACACAATCTACAAAATAATTCTCATTGCTTGCAAAGTGTGGCAATTTTCACTCAGTCATGCCGTTCGTAACCAAATGACCTTGTTTAGACAGGAACACTTCTTTACGAATTCTTGGAAACACTAGAATGACTTGAACGTCCAAAAACTGAAAACTCAACCGAACAGCAGCCATGATGGTCGCAGGCAGTGGCAAAATAGTTGATAAATTTAATTTAGCACTAAGCTAACTTTTGAGTTTAGTACTGCACTCTGCGGAGTCGCTTACTTCGTACGCTTACGGTAGACTGCCAGCACCAGCTGTTGCTACTGTAGGATAAGAAATGGGTGACGACCACCAGACAAGCACGGTTCTAGCCACGAACAGCGGTCGGAAAAACGCCACCCTGCTGCACCCTCACCCTACCTTGTGCTAGCTCATTCACCCGAGCAGCCTCAAGCTGAGTAACTTTCTGCTACGAACCATTTCGAAGAAGCCGAACCGTACCCAGCAAAGCATCTAATGATGATAAAAGTACAGTTTAATGAATTTAATTCTGTTTATTCACTCGCCATGTCACTCCCTCCGGATCGGGATAATCCTTTTCCACTCTTGGGCTAGTTTTTCGGCTAGAGTTGTCTTCCGAAAGCTTTAGAACGGGGACCACACTGGAAACTGAATTCGACATCAACTATGAGCGTCTTGCGAAGAATACATGCTGGGATTTCTAGTGAAACAGTTTTTCAAATGAGATTTTATAAAACTAACCTTGGATTGCACTCGCCCTGCATTCCACCAGCACTGGTAACATATCCATTTTCGTCATAACATTCCAACACAAAGGACCCCATTTTCCCAAAATCAATATTCCTACAGATATCAACAAAAATGTACAGATCGATACAAAGCCCTTGCGACGCAAAATACTTTTCCAAACCTTACCGCTTGGGTCGGCTATCGGAGGTGGTAGGTTGAAATATTGAATCCTAAGCGTATTTTCGCTCGCCGGCCCAGATGCAATATCGGAATAGCAACTTACCGAGGCTGAGATAAAAAAAAACACTTCTGCCGGCGGATAACTTAACCGGTGTTGCGGTGCTTCCTACCTTTTCGGGGATTGAAACGGTTGCATCCATCCGGTCGGACTTACAACACATCCTGCTTTCCATTCCAACCTTTGCCACGGATATCCCGACCCCTTCTCACGCCTTCCTCCTCCCCCCCCCCCCCTCACGTGCCCGTTCGTTAAGACGAAACGTTTTGGGAAAACCCGAACAGGTGAATTTTGCAACACGAACCAAACCCGGAATGGCATGCAGACAAGCGTATTGCCCTTCGTTTTTGTGTGTATGCCACTCTTCCTCGTGCCAAGTTATCTAACCAGACTTTAACATTGCCAGCCCTTCCTCTCTGCCCTCCCCCTCTCCATTCGCCCACCAAAACCGAGCACGGCGGAAATGAAGCGAAAAGCAAATGGCAGTGGAAGCGGTCGTGCACAAAGCGAAAACCCATCCTAGAACCGGGACACCGGAGGAAATCGTGACTTTTGTAAGGTTGCCCCGAAATTCTCCATCCTCTCGCCCACCACTTCTCTCCGTGGCAGCGCAAAGGAATCGCCATACCAGGGCGGTGAAAACGCGCGCGTATTTCGCACCACGTGGGTATTGTAAAGTTTTGACATGGGCGACGGCGGCCCGGGCGCACGAGTTTCTGGTACCGTAACGTAACTCGTGTGGAAAGAGCTCAAGACGGAAATCTTTGCAAAAGATTATCGCAACATGGCATTTCTGACGTTTCTATTCTGGAAGTTAAATCAACCCAAAACCACCCAACAATGGCAAACACTAAAAGTGCAGCATCATTCAAGCAAAATCGCCTTTTTTAAGGTTGCTTCTTTAATTTCGATTCCTATTCATTTCAAATAACTTTTAATGGTGTGGGGCGCTTGGACAAGGAACAATTTTTTGTTCGTATGAAACAGAGCAAATCAGTATCAGTAGCTAAAAACTATATTCAAATGAAAAAGCTTGCTTTAATGCTCCATGGTTCGTTCTCGAATGAATATAACCCATCTGGTTGCAAGAGCAAACCGAACCGAAAGCATAATTACTGCTCCGTGTACGAAGAAAGTCAGGTCTCGCAAGAGTTCCTGCTCTGCGCTCTAATCACGCAAAGTCCTTGGTTGGTTGCCAGCCACAGGTGCCATGGGACTTTTAATCATCGAGAACGAATCAAATTTACATAATTTTCCCCTTCCCATACGCAGCCCCGCTACGAGCAGGAGCAATCTTTCCGGCAAATATTTGCGACGGTCGTTCGCGGCAATTTCCTCCGACAAGTTTGTCTGACCAATCCCGCCCGGGATCGTCTGCGTAAGTAGAAACTGATACTAACGTTTCACCATCCGGACATCCCAGTCTTCCCTTCCCTTTTGAACGAGCTTAGCGGACTGTGCAAGAATAGGAAACAGTACAACAGTTTCGCTTGATAATCGTTGCCTAAGTACCTCCGTGAGGTGCGAATCGTCGTCCTTGGAGAATTAAAACAATCCAACAGCATAGCATCCAAGCAGTGAAAATGGTGGTGATTCTCTTTCTACTTGTTCCCATTTATCTACCCGGGCCCGAATGCAGGTGGCAACGGTTCGGGCGCGTAGGGCGGTAAAATGCACTGATTTTCAACTGATTGACCCACGTGTCAAGTTCATCGGAGGAAAACAGTACGCAGTCGGCTGCTCGGTCGGTGGCTTTCGGCCGCAAGGCGTCCCGACCTGGCAGCACGGCTCGGCCCGAATCATCTTCCTTTCCGTCACGTTAAACCCTCACCCCTCCGTCATATAACTCTTCCAACGCCGATGGAAGTCGAATCGGGCGCGCACAGTTTATGTAATCACAATTCGCCACTCACGCCGCCGGTACGGTACTCACCGCTTGGAGCCGGTTTCAGCTTCAGCACAGGCACACACACACTTCCAGTGAAATCGTTCCGCCAGGGCAGGCCAGCCCAATTTGCACCGGCTGCGGTTGGCAAAAAGCCAGTCACGTGAGAAGCCGCTCACGGATGCTAGCCTCACCGAACTGGGTGTGTGTTTGAGTTCCGAAAACCGGAGCGCCCGTTTGTGGAACGTTTTGGAGCAATATGCGCGCTCCGGAACCTTCTGCCGTCCGCCCATCGGTTTTTCAAGCTGATGGCAAATTGTTGCATTCGCCACAGACCATTTCAACCCCGTCCGCCCCATAGCACCACCTGTTACGCCCATTCCGGGTCGTCTCTGTTTATCGAAAAACAAACGGCCCTCTTGCCTCTCTCAACCGTGTGTGCCGATACACTCTCTCCTTGTCCCCTCTTGCCACTTTCCTGGCTTTTCACTCACGTGTCGTACTCTGCATCCATCCAGTGTGAAGGCGGGAAAGGATGCGGAAACCGATGGGAGCGAACCAGCAGGTCGGGTGGAGCAGATGAAGCCACTTTATAACAACTGCTAATACCATTTAAACGGTGTAACTTCAAAATTGTGTTCAATTCAAACATAGCTCCAGTGGTATTCCTTTGCGGCGCGCGCACTGATGGAGGTTTTGCCTTTTTGCACTTTGCCTTTGGTCATGGTGCTGGATACAATGGATGTAGGATGGAGCAAGGTACAACAAAAGCCATCCAACGCCGCTTTTGTACTGCACTGTTCCATTTACCAAGAAGTGTCTAAAACAATGAAGGAGATCGAAACTCTTCAGCTATTGTGTTTGTTGTTATTTTCAGAAGCATTGCTGTCTCATTTAGCTATAATTCATAATGTTGGTATACAACACGAGCCAGCAGGGCAAACTGGTTACGACCGAAAAAGACAAAATTCGTTCCAAGGTCTCATTGCAAGATTCCTTAGAACGCAATAATTCTATTACTGTTTTTTAACCATCGTTTCTCTAACTTACCTTGCTAATATCAAACATAAGTCTGTAATGTATCATTCATCTACAAGAGATAGAACCTGTCATACAAATAAATTGAAATGGTAATGGTAAATTTGTATTCGTAACTTACATGCACACACACAACCATGTTCCTCTAAAATCAACATATAATTCACACAAATTATGCATGCATGCCAATCAGATAAAAACACATACAGCAATATAGACTCACAAAGAGCATTAATAATATCGATTTATACATTCAACAAAATGAATAACTATGTGTCAATGTTCCAGAAAATGCCGTCCTGTTGGCATGCCATCGCATTAGATGCTTCCTTTGAACCGGCTTGTCCTTAACGAAGGCTTTATTTAAAAAAAAAATCAACTTACGATCAATTACTTTCAACAGTCACTTTGTCATACAACATAAAAGGTCAAACGCAATGCTTCACCCATACCGTGAGACTTGTTTCGATGGACGGTGTGCTAGGACCATTAAAAAAAAATGACCACGTCACAAAAACATTTGTCTTCGGAACACACCCACTTTTGCGTAAGCATCGTGCGATAAAGCGCAGTGACCTTTTTTTTTTTCGCCGCTCCATGCACGAGTCCCTCACGTTCATCCCGTTGGAAAGGGAGAAGGAAACTTGAAGCCAGCCAAACTCGGTACAAAGTACTGGGCGCCTCCATCGACAACGGCAACCCGAAACTCGCCTTGTTGCGCAGCAGATTGTCAGAATTTGGAAGGCCGAAGATGAATTTGCGGGACGAAAATAATCACCGTTTACCGAGTATGACAAGCGTGCATCGTGATAGGGTCTGACGGAGGGGGGTTTTACGCTGTATAAGACGCTTACAGAGGTTGTGACATTTTTTGAGCTTGCCGAATGTCACTTCATTGTAAGAAGCTTTCGAATGACATGGCAAAGAATATTCTGTCTTTTGTAATTTTTTATTTCCAGTTAAATCAATCCAAAGGATTAAGAAATCTTTTAATAAGTTTTGACAGCCTTTTTGCGATGCAAAGTCTGATGTTTCAAATAATAAAATAACGCTAGGAATATCCAAGCAACAGCAATAAAAATTTAATTGATTGACAAAACTTGTCAGTGAGCTTTTAACGTCCTTTTCCCTTTCATTAAGCATTCGCTCCATGACGAGCATACCTTCACATTGGCCCGAACCGGTCGAGCGCTGCTGCTGGATTGCTCATGAAGCCAACCAACTGTCAGCACCGGTCAACAGGTCACATGGCCGGAACTCATCGCCTTTTCGGACCAAAAGATCCAATTTCCAGCATCCCAACCGTTCGAACAAAGACCGCTCACTGGAAGGCCGACGGCAGCGGGGCGTACATATGCACGGCCGACACTCACAGACGCGCGCGCAGTCTCTCCCGAACGGTGCTCACCTGATTCAACATGTTGCTTGTTGCTTTGCCAAGCGGTCCAATGATTGCGTCCCCTCAGTACTAGCTCGCAATCGACAGCGTACGGATAAACGGCTGCAACGCGATCGGTGTGTATACGTGTAAGCTGGTGGAGGGTCTTTCGGTCGGGCCGGACGGCTGTGGCCATCCAAGCCACCACCGCCCATCCGCCTCCATTCCATCCTGCTCTTCGCACACTACAAAGAAAATTTTACAACCTATCACAAAGGAGCGAGGAGGTGGAAGACAAAAAAAAACTATAGGAATCCACTTCTTTTAACTAACATTTCTTCGTCAACTACTGCTGTATGCGATATTCGCCATCGCTACAAATAGACAAATAGCGTCGAGCAACAGGTGGAAACGACTGCTCGAAACGTGCCAAAAAAAATCATCGCGTTCATGTAACGGGTTTGCGTTGTGATCGCCGCGAGTGTGATCGAAGTGTTTCGTAAGATCGAATGGAAAAGTTTATTTTCCCTTCTACCAACGCAAGAGAGAAAAAGTGAGAGAGGGTAAAAGGGAGGGTGAGTCGAGGAAAGAGAAAGAAAAAGGCGTGTTTCCAGCAATGTTGGCGAATGTTGCGCGTGCAGTGTGATACTATTGCTCCAGCCAGACATAGTTGCATGAGCTTCAACAGCAAAATCGAACGTAACGCGTATCTAAAAATAAAAGGCTCAAGAGTGGTTATGAAAAATATTTCCTCGCGGCGTTTGAAGCTAAATGTTTTCACAAAATATTCTGCTGGTTTTAGTTTCAATTCGTTGATTGATTTTTCCCAAACTTTCTCAAACTTCAATACACAAACATAAAAGCGGTTGAAGTTTATTGTACGTAACATTCAAACAGAAAAACGGTTCAAATTTCGGAAAACGGACATACTGCCCTTAACTCCAGCAGCAAAAAGAGCGTGTGTATCCCTAGACCAGTGCATTCGTGTGCAGTTTGTTTCTGTTGGTCAACTGCGTTACTTACAACATAACTCAAATTTCAAAACGGATATTCGCGAGCATGTCAACGTTTTGCGCACGGTTTGCAAGCGCCAGCGACGGAACGGGTGGGTGCGGTCACAATGTCGGTATGGCATGAAGGTGGGGCCGGCAACCGTTCGCGGTCGCTGACTAGTAGTCAAGGCCGAAATCGTTTAGCAACGGCACGAAAATCACGACACAATCGCCAACAAAACGGCAGTGGAAAATACCGAGTGAAAGTTTTCCATTGTTTGCTCCAATAGCTTAAAAGCTCTCTCTCCTCCAACCCCCGCAGGGTAGAGAGGGGGAAGGGGTGGGCGATATTTGATGGATGCGGTGGTGGTGGTTGAAGGTACTGCTGTGGTGGCAGTTATTTTAATCACAAACGAAAACAAGCCCCTTTAGATGAGATAAGCAGGATTTGCGAACGAACGGCGTTTGGCAGGGCAAGTAAGTTGGGGATGGAAAATGAGACGACGCTTCAACGCCAGGGTTTGTGCAAATTGTGTGAGTGCTGGAGAGAAAGGGATGATATGTGTGCGTGATTGTGTGTGGCTGTGAGAAGGGTAAGGATAAAGAGGGAGAGAGAGAGAGAGCAAGGAAGGGAAACAGGGAGTGGAACTGTCCGGAACCGTCCGTCGCAATTTACTACAAAGTGTTGTACATCTAACTCGCTGTATTGTGTGCTAGAGCTAATTCACTTTCCATGCGCCTCACTTAAGACACAAGACGATTGCGAGCGTCGTGGAAACAAGTCACAACATCACCAAGTTTCGTGTGTTTGTGCTGCGTGTTTGTTGGTGTGTCTGTGTGCATAGTTGTGTAGAGAGTTTGCTGCCGATAGATCAAACAATCCACCCGTGTGGATATGATTTATCGCGAGACGACAGAACAGTGCGAAGGAAATAAATCTTCGGAGCGGAGAAAAATCCCACACCCTTGCTTCGTGGTTTTGGTTGTGGGTGACCACAATCATACGGATGGTGGTAGTGGTGGTGACGGTCGTACCGAGGATGATGATGATGCTGGTGCTGGCGATGATCGACGGCGGGCGTGGTTAATGTAGTGAAGAAAAACGACGGTCGCTTTTCCCATCTCGCGGTACGGTACAACCGACAGACGCTTGCCCGTACGCGATACAAAGATAAGTGATAGAAAGATTGGCCAAGAGAGGGCTTGAAATTTTATCTTGGCACTGGTAAGGCTGAGACCATTACCGATACGTTCAAGAAGCAATGCAAGATTAATTTCAATGTTCGAAACCAACGCTTTTCCGGACCGTCATGTAGCGCGAGCGCCAGAGAATGACGTTCTAGAATGACGTGAGTGACAATGCTACCAATCGACCGTACAGAACGTCCGTTACCGTTACATAATGAGCGCCATTTTCACCAGTTGACGGTAGATGCATCCGCAATTGCTGAGTTAATGATGGGCCTGTCGTTATGGGCTGTTGGTGGTGTAGTGTAGTGGCGTTGTACGGCAAGCAAGAAACCTATCAGCAACCTGCTAGATGGTTCTTCCTAGCAAAAATTTCAATTTTGTATGTTCCCTTGTTTTTGTTTACTTTTTATTGTTGAATATCCGGTAAGGGTTACATATTGTTCGCTATTTTTTGTTTTGAATTTATGCATTATTTCGTCGTTGCAAAGCAAAAACCCGAGTTCATCTTCATTACGGCACGCATTTAATCTACATATTCATGAATGTTTCGAAAAGGTTTCATTAAACTTCAATTACTTTATCATCGGGTAATTGATTCGTGTTTTAAATTTTACACTAGTAATGGAAAAAATACCACTCAGAAATGTTTGTTTTAACGGCCTGAAATAACAAAAACATTTTGATAACATTCGTAGTACAGTCTTGATATTTCAAAAGACAATTCAAATATAACCACGTCAAATATAAGAACGTTACAATCATTTGGCCGTATATTTTGAAAAATATTATAAGTACATTTAACTAAGTAAAACTATATGACTAACCGATAGGTTCAACGTTATGGTCAGTTATATATTACTGTATAATATGGTATTGCCTCTTTATACAAATATAACGAATATTGTAGAATATGAAGAATATTTAAATATTTCATAAAACACGAACTTCAAGCATATGATTTAAAACCACTGTCCTCTACATTTACCTGGTCCTAAAAGATCATTGACTGTACAAAAACATAATTGCTTTTAATTACTTCCAAGTATCTTCTAACCGCTTACACTGTTCGTAGATTACCGCAGAACCTCTAATTATACCAGCAAGGGATATTTTCGTACGAAGTCACCTACTTACAAATAGCATTCATGGTCATGAATGGTGTGATTGATTTACTGAGCCAAGGTTGTGCTAAATTCATGTACGACAATTTCCTCTCACTCTGTCGCGGTCTTTATACAGATCCGATGTAATCCGGTCTAACTGATGGAAGCCCCATATGCAGGTTTGCCATCATGAGCAGCCTCAATAGTGCCAAATGCAGCACGTGCACTGTGTGTCGTCTTGTGCAACCCATCTCCAGTGCAGCTCGCCTGCCGGATAATTGTAGAGCAGCTGCATGTTCATGCGCTGTAATCCTGGGTGCGAAATAATTGGAAATCCATCAAGCAAATCCACTGTACTGGTAAATGCGCTTTTCTAAACATCCATCTTTCGGTCACCGCGCAAATGAGGGTGGAAAACAGGCCTGCATACACACTTGGTGGTATTCCGGGTATTCATCATCGTCTGCGTGACTATTATAGTTTTGCTCATTTGCAGAGGCAAATTTCAAACCATATTTATAGCTCGTGGAAAATTATTTTCGTAACACTAGTTGTTTGCTCAATAAGTTAGACTACAAAATTACACAATAATGATTTTTTTATCAACATAATACAACCCTAGATCTCGTTTTGTGATGGTTAATAAGCAGCATGCTGATAAAAAATTATTTTATCTATTACTATTTTGATTCATGAAAAAAAGAAAACAGAATTTACGAATCAATATGTCTCTTAAGCGGTTTATTTTGTGTTGCCACTACAACGCGAAATGGAGCAACAAACAATACTTCATACACAAAACCCTTAAAAATATTGTCTCGTGGGCAGATGATCTCGTAGGAAAAAACATTAATCACACGATATGCTTTGAATGAAAACATTCTTCTTTGCAGCTCAACGTAAGCAATATGGCCGTTACTACCGAATAAAAAAAAACGTAAGCAATATGTTATAAACTTGTATACGACACGTCATAGTCTTACTGGTGTATAATGCCGCTGCTACTGTTGACAAGGCCAGCTTTCGTTTGAAGCCCCAGAAAGCATAAGATAACCCATTTCCAGGCTGAAAGGGAATCCGTTTTATCCCCTAGCTTAGAGATTTGAATAAGCAGGATTGCTATAATGAATATTCATTCCCTCTTCTCATTTCGTTGTGTAGCACTGCAGTTTCTCACTCCTTACTAAGAAATAATGGTTAATAATAATTATGTACGAAATACTGTTGAATGATGCTAACCTGGAAATGCATAAAATGTAATACACGCTCTTGAATTTCGTATTCATAACAAACAGTATTGATCAGGTTTTTTTTGCAAGCAAGTTTGTTTCGCAGGAAGTTGTAAGGAAATCATCATCATTTTAGTTTGATTACCCGTAGATTGATTTACAGTAAATTATTTGCACTATTATTGAAGTATGCTAGCTGAGGTGATACATATACTCTATCCTCCAATGTTTCATACTAGCTTCAAAATAAATATCTCAAACGAGATTTGATGCATGACATGTTTGTTTATTTGCATAACACCACATCTAACCATCTAACCATCTAAGTCAGTGATTTAAAGTGCCCATAGCAGGATACTCAATCGTGCGTATGGGAGGGCAGCAGCGGGGATCCAGGTGGGAAATGGGATTCGAAGCAACGTCATGCTTGAACTTTCATACGTTAGGCCTATTTTATACGGCATAGGCCTATGCCGCTAACCATGAGACTAGCGAGCCGCCCAATATCACCCAAATCACACACTAACGAGTTAAATTAATAAACGACACTTTTTCATTCCGACAAACAGTTATAAATTGATCGACATGTCAAAGCAATTTGAAAAAAGAAGAAAGGCTAAAATCGTAAAGATCGGCTGTATCAAGAAGATGAAACAAAATTCATAAATACAAATGTTACTGTGCTTAAGACATAACACTAGCTAGTGATGGGAAATTCATTGTTATAATCATTTAAAGTGGTCCTTGTTACAAGAAGGTCCACTGTAGTTCAACACACTTACACATAGAAAAATGAACAGCTACATTGTTTGGGGAAACACTTTGCTCTCTTGGCTTGAAACCATCAAATATGCTAACCAAGGTCATGCATATTGTTAACCGACACTTTACAGAAAGATAGAACATATTCGGGTCGTAACTAACCAAAATTATTCTATCGTTGAGGAAAAAGCCCTCACGATAAAAAATAACCCCCAAGTTTACCCAAAACTCAACCCTCAAATACGCTGAGAAACAATTGCAATAACGTGAACCATTCAGCACGAGGCGCAATTATAAACCACTCAACTTTGTTGTTCGAAAATAGTGATTTAAATCCCCCATTCGACAAAACGAAAGTTCCCGACTAAGTCAAACAAAAATCCTCCTGCCTCAGATGTAACTGTTGCCGCCTAAGTGAAACCATAAACCGCCGACAATCTACTCGCTGGGTGAGCGTTTTAAGCGGCTGGACTGACTGACACATTAGATTGCCACCATCGAAACTAGATCTAGGGTTATGGCGTGACCACCTGACTGAACCGAGAATGGTGCAACTACTGCTGCACTTGTTCCCCTTGACAGCAACCGTTCCGCTCCTGCCAATCCGCCGAGCTGTTCATCATTCATGCACACGTACCGCGAGACACACAAACCCTCACAGAACGTGTTCTAGCATACGGTCGACACGTATGGGTCAACTAATCGCTGTTGTTGCCCGACTATGGTCGAGAAAATGGGAGCCTTTTCTCACAACTTTTTTCAAACCTGCAACTGTTTCCTGCCTGTGTTTCCCCGCGACTACGGAAAACTGTGGGCAGGAATTTTCCCGCTCTAACAAAACCTGAAGATTGAGCGATGTCAGGCTGTATGCATGTAACTGTTAGGGTAGATTTCTCATACAGCGAGAATATTAAACATTCCCTTGTCGGTAAAAATATGTCCCTTTACATGTTTTTTTTTCTTTTATCCTCATAAAACTCCCCGGGTAGAATTTATAGAACGAGTTACTTCAGGCAATGTAGCTTCGTACCGGGGCTAGAGAGAATGTGCCCGTTTGCACAAACACCCTTTTTGGAAGCAGTATGTAAATATATGAAAGCTTTCTTACCCTGCGCAGCTGGGGTCGTTAGTTAAGAACTCGATTTGCAGTCTTTGAGGAAGCTGCTCCAAACTATTCTACACTTCCGACCATTCACACCGTTGCCACCAAAAGAATCTAGTATTGCAACGCACTGGTGAAAGTAATTTGGTGATTTGGCGATAACTGCTAACACAAGGACTGATTTTGAAATGGCGCTAAGCGGTGGATCCTTTTTACAACTTTCTCCCGCTCCAAGGACCCCGCAAAGACAAAACCATATGGAAGCGGATAAGCATCGCACGCAGAGGGTTAGCAAAAGTGAGCCAACGAAATCTCGGTTTCTTCGTCAACCGTACTTACAACACTGGCCCGTTGAGGGCAGGCCTGCGTTTTAGCATTCTTTTCCTTTCCTATCCCGTCCTTAATAACGACGACCACGACGTCTTTTTCGTTCCGGAGCCGTACTTTGCTGAGGCCAGGGAAAAACATCAAAGAATTTTCATAACTCGCCCACCAACTGCGTTCTGTGTGGGTGTCCCGAAAGGAGCAGCGACTCGCACGGATGAAGCGTAGTGGGAAAGTACGGACGTCCTACCCTCTGTCCTACTGCCATTACAAAACGCTTACACTCCCATGGCTTCGAATTGGAAGCGTGTTGTAAGGCACGCGGCACCGGGCAACGCGAATGTCGTCATCGACCATGGGGCTGAAAAACATGACCCGGAAAAAATAGGAGAAACCGACGGCAAGGACCGGAACGGGAGCAGCGAGCAAATCAGAGGTGCGGGCGATCGAGAGACAAAGCAACACGAAAATGAAATATAACACAGCTGAACCTAACATTGTTCTGCCGAGAAGAATAAGTTGAATTTTTTCGATGATCCTGGCGCTGGCCGCTGCTCCCCTGCCCTTTTTCCACCATCTAGCTCCTTCCGCCGGGGGATAAGGGCGACGCCCGGAAAGAGATTATTTTTCATCTGATGCCATTCCGTGAGTTCCATGCTTTTGCCAGATCGAGCTTTGCGTTGGACTTTTGCTGTGTTTTTCTTTTCTGCTTGCAAAAACCCGTCCCATGAATTCGTCCTTGCTCAAGCGACGATGATGAATATCTATCTGACGACTTCTGTCTAATGCCACGATTGCTTGATTTTCTCATTACTTCTGCACACTCGTGCATGGCCTGGCGATGTGCTATCTGTGCCACCAAGGAGTACAAAAAAAGGCACACAAAAAAGGTACACATCCACACAATCACAGCCACGCGGAAACACACAACGCAACAATGTTGTGGCCAATCCCGGCTAATAAAAGCACTCTGTTTAACTACCGGGTAAACAATAGGTGTGTTGTGAGAATTTTCACTTCCAGCTACTTTCGTAATTATGCTGCTTGATCCCACGAGGTAAACAGTGTCTACGGATCTACAGAGAGGTGTGCATTATTCTTTTTATGACATAATTGTGAATAAGAATTTCAAATTCTATTATAGAGTTTAATTTTAATAAAATAAACATTAATATGTACAGTGAAGCTAATACGCTGGGACTATATCGTACCTATATAGTTCCAGTACTCACGTATGCCTCTGAGACATGGACTTTGTCCAAAACTGACGAAACCCTCTTAGCCGCGTTCGAGAGGAAGTTGCTCAGGAGGATTGTTGGCCCCATACGTGAGGAGGGACAATGGAGGTGCCGATACAACGACGAGCTGTACGAGCTGTACAACGACCTCTCCGTTGTGCAGCGGATAAAGCTCGCCCGGCTCCGGTGGGCTGGCCATGTTATACGCATGGACCCGGACGACCCAGCCCGTAAAGTCCTCTTAGGCCGTCCACATGGACAGAGGAGGCGTGATAGGCCCAAGCTGAGGTGGGAAGATGGCGTTGAGGCGTCCTCCATCAAGGCCGGGATAACGGATTGGCAGACGACCGCGCGAGACCGTGAACGGTTTCGGAGTTTGTTGCAGCAGGCCAAGACCGCGAAGCGGTTGTAGCGCCCGATAAGTAAGTAAGTAAGTGAAGCTGATATAGCTCTATATATAGTAAGTGAAGCTGATATATAAAAATGGTCCAGCTTAATCAAGGAACATTAGGCTTAGTGTTTGAGTCAACATTATTGAAACAGTTTATTGATTTTTTTGTTCAAAAAACGGTTTCAGTTTATTGAGTTTATTATGGAACAAACAACAGGCAGTTGTAAGGTTAGCTTTGGCACACTGAAATACTTGGCTATTCGACAGTCACTTTTAAAATGCCTTTGTCCCTGCAATATTTATATCAAATATGTCACAAATATGTCTTATTAGTTAGTGGTGTCATGTTTTATTCTTATGAAGTGAAAGCTGTAGAGTAAGCAATACGGCCTGGCCGATACTCCTGAAATAAAAAAAGTTGTAAAGCAACTTAGAGGAACTTTTTTACTTTGACAAAATCAAATAAAGAAAACTAAGCTATAAATATACAACTGGATTCTTATACAGAGGCATTTCTTATTTTTTCAAATGATGAAATGAATGGTTACATTGTTTTATGATAAAGAATCATCCTTATTTGACCTGAAAATATATACTTCAGAATCGTCCACCTATAATTGAATTGAATCCTCCAGAATCGTCCACCTTAGTTATGTGCCATATAAGTTTTGGATTTTAATCAAACTTAAAGATAATTAGAATAATTAACCTCACAACTTTTCCTTACAGTTATTAGGCTATCCCTTTTCTATCTAAGGTTGACAACAATTGTAGGACCATTTTGACTCTTGAACTTGAAAAAAATCAAGTTTATTTAATAATAGGAAAAAAATAAAGGTGAATTTCAATGAACGCTTTAATTATCTTTTTCATCGATATGTTGCGGTTTTTGAAAAATCTTCAAGATATTGGTTTATTTTTTTTACGGAAAATTGACTAAAGAGCAGTGTAATCCTTGTGTGAAGAAAATTTTATCCTAAACTCTTTTTGGAAGTTCTCCAGGCGGGAAGTAAGATGGAAGATAAATGAACAAATGAGTTTAGCTCTAGGTGGTGGTAACTGTATTGTTCCTGATTTTACATGTTTAAGGAATTGCAATGATTTCAATGAAACAATTGTTCATTCATACAAAGATTCCAAAACATAATTTTATTAATTATTTTATTCTTATGTTTTTGAAACGTGATGAACGGTTCAAAGCACCGGATTAATTTCAGTTAATAAGAAGTGATTAAATTCATACAAATCATCAAAATCAAAATCAAATTACCTAGCTAATGATTCAACCACAAACATTAGCAAAAAGCTAAAGTAAACAAGTATAATGCTTTTTTGTAAAGCATTAAGCAGTTTTTTTTACCAGCATACCACATCACTAAAGATTTTTCCCACAACATATCGCTGCTAACTGTTGTCAATCCATAAAATATATATTAGCATGACTGATACTGAACGAGATTCGAATTGCATGAAACAAGAGTAATATTATTAGTTAAATCAAAATTATTACTTTGGAGCGTTTCATTTGGGAGATGCTCTTACCACAAGCAAATCATAATTCGCTGAACTGATCTAATTTAACAGACAAAGAATCTCATTCCCTAAAATATGCCATAATTGACAATGAGCAATGCTACAGGCCACACCACATATGGTTGCCCACGCACGCAGCACTCAGCAACAGGTGATACCCTCCAGACTGCTACTAATGTGGGTCCGGACTGCTATTAGATTACTCCCCGTTCCCATGCCGGAGAAAATAGCCAAACGCCATGATTCGTCATACGTCAGACCATCAGAGGACCATCACATTATGTTCCTCTAATTATCATCGGTTGATTCTCATGCTAGCTGTTGCCCCGATGCTGGGTACGTGCGCAAGAAGTTCTTGCAACCTTAGGTTATCATTCCCTGAAGCATCAGGCTTATTTCGCCATTTCGCCGATCCGCCACCGCGGATAGTCTGACCGACGCAAGGTTGACCCTTTGCCCAACCAGGGCCCAAAACTTTCGCCAGCGGCTTTCACTGTACACAGTTATCTTTCTGCTACAGCTAATAGGTGCAAGGCCGTTTCGGATCTAATCCGCTTTTGCCAGTTCATATCCTTGCTTGCGCGTGGTTCCGAGCATGCTTCTTAGGTCCAAAATAAATATGAAACAATCTAATCGGCTTTTGTTTCAAGTTTTCTTATCACAACACTGAAGCTGCTACACGGGGTGAGCGTTGCCTCTACCGGGATACGCCCATCGTAGTTCCTGTTGGGTGACAGGGTGAAGGAGTAGCGTTATGTGTCGGGAGCGTAACATTAAACCGGACCAGCCAAGCGGTTTCCCCTTCTGGGAAATGATGTTCCGGCAGTGGTTTTTGGGAACGTACATGAACCACCAACTTCCTGTCACGGGGTGCTGCTCGCTCCGAACGCTCCGTGCGTGTAGCAGGATACATAATCCGATGTATACACGGGCCGAAGATTGGGCAAACATCGGGTGACCTACGTTCTTTGTTCAAACGCGAGTACCCAGTAACCGCTGCCATAATCCTACGCCTCGCCTGCTAAGGACGATGTCTAGCACGAGACCCATGCTTCCCCGAAAGCCGTGAGGATAAAATAAGGAAATAGAAATAGAAAGCGATGTGCTCATGTATACGTGCCCGCAGTGAGAGCTCACGGAGAAACTGAGCTTAATCTGAACGATCCGGTCACGAGAGCGGCAACGCCCAGCTATTCCTCGAGGTGGCAGTAATGGAGCACATAATTTTGCAAACACAATTTGATTGTGCACTTGAGCGGGCCACAAGCAGCAGGGGCTGGGATTCCTCCACAACTATCCATCGGGCCGCTGCTAGTTCAGCTCGAAGCGTACTCCTTAACTTACGAAACGTTGCGCGATAAACACTTGCACTTTGCTACAATGGCAACGTGCCGCCATGAGCTGGAAAATCCTCGTGCGACTATTCTCGTGCATGAAACAACTAGCCAACTTTACAATGTTCGGGGTTTTCCTTTTTTCCGGTGCTGGTTTCCTGCGGTTTATAAATCTTGCACGCACATGTAACATATGCTTAACTTTTTATCTTATCTTGAGAATAAAAGTTGGTCCACCCCCGTCGAGCACATCAATATGGCGCCACCATGGGGATGCTAGAAAATTAAAACAAATATAATTGTTTGAAGAAAGTCTAGCTTCGAGAAGATTTTTTTTATTTTTTATTTAGTCCAACTAGTCAATGCAGCGCATTAAAGAGATATTTACTTCAAGCACGCTGTTTAAGTTTATGTTTTCCGAATGTTTTATGCCGACGTTGGTTATATTCATTCCCTTCAACGTGTCCCGTGGTGTGACATTCTATCACGTAAATTTGTGCCCAGGTCCTCTAGTACTCATACGGTACGGAATCACACGTTTATTATTATTGCACAGAAATCATCATGAAAATATTCGTTATCGCTTCCCGCACGCCCACCACGCGCACGGTGTCTTTTCAGCGTCAATGGTGCGGCCACACCTTGCCTAAATTGATTTAACGTCTTCCTAGCATCAGCAAACGTGTGGTAATCAAATACACTTTCACGTGGCTGAGGAATTGATGGAATGTGCTGCAAACCCGTACCCTCGGCGCAGCCCTTCCGAGCCATGGCATGAGTTAGAATGACTCGCATTTGCCACGACTCGCGAAAGTTGACGCCCGATCTTCTGCTAGATACGGCACGACTCGCATGAGGTTAGGGCGTAGAATATAAATAAAGGGAAAACAACAAGAATGATATTTGTTTTATTTGCCTAACGACAGCTTCAGGTTGATTGATTTCCACGAAATGCGTTCCCCCACCGTTCCATTCCGCACGGCCATCGGTGCGTCACATTTCGCATCATTTAGTATGCCATGTTCGTGCAGAAGCGAACCAACCAGAGAACATTTGCACAACCGCTTGCGTTCTGTTTATCTTGTTCAATTGATGGCAGAATTTTCTAATTTTGTGAGTGAAAGCTTTTTCATGCTTGGTGGAATAGTGTTGCTCCTTTCGCTGCTAACTCCCTTTTGAAGCTTCATTCAGACACGAGAAGAAGGCACACTCGTTTGCCATAAGTGGATCGATCGGTTTTTTTTACTGGCTGCGTGGTAAAAACCATCTCTCATCGATGGCGAATCGTTTTTGCCTTGTGATTAGTCCTCACATAAAGAAGTAATTACAAATGGAAGGAGAGCGAACGAAGTTTTGCAGTAAGGTCGAGCTTACATGAAAAATGTCCAACGATTAAACGCTAGGAAAACATAGACAAGATTAAGCGATGGAATTAAATATATTCTGTAGCGTAGCATTGATAACTGTTTTTTTTTAGTCGTCCTTCATTTTCTTACCCCGGTGAGTTTATTGTTTTCTCGTGCCTAACATAGACTCCATTCCAGCGGTATCTTGTATTTTTAATAGGTAGTAATTACTCTCACAAACCGGCTGAATACTACGGCTGGACATCAAAAGGAAAGAATCTGTTTTAATAATTGATGTGCTTAAAAGATTATGTTCACTACGGAAAAAATACATCCAACGGCTCTCGCTAGAACAATAGCACGAGTGGTCTTCCGAGAAAAGACATTACATTTTCACATAAAAAACCTTCATTCATGGTATAAGAAATTTCTGGAATGTATTTGAAACGTGTTGGGCTTAGAAGAATTTTTCATTAATTTAAATATGTTTTATTTATTTTATAATTTATTTAAAGTTGATATTTTTCTTTTAACATAATTATTTAAAAAACAATTGGTCTAATAAAACAATAGCTTTGAAACAGCTATTAAACGTTTCGAAGCTTTTATTAGCTTTTATAGCGAAGTGTTATTTTCTTGTACAACGAATAAATTTACATTATGCAGCAATTAAAACAATCCTTGTAATGTGATTCCTCCAAGCGTTAGAAAACCATTATCGTTTGCAGCGATCCCATAAAGCGAAAATTTACCCGTTTAATTTGTTGTAATCCTAACCGGATCCTACCATGCTTTAGCACAGCACGGACACCGTGAACACCAGCTCATCTTTCAAAACGGTCGATTCGCTTCTCGTGCAATAGATACCCTTTCATGTTGCGATGGTACGAAAACCCTTCTCAAGTTAGATCGGATGTCCGGCAATCGTTTTGTTTATTTTTAAAGTTTCTCATCAAAACATGTTTGTTGTTTTATTTGTTGAGATGAATCAAATTTAGGAATCATATTAGCAATTTATTCAATGCTTTGAGCTTTTGGGTTACGCATTTAAAGGAAGAAAAGTCGAATCCAAAGGATTTCCAAAGGTTACGCATTTGAAAGAAGTCTCTCAGTCGATTCCAAAGGAATCAGGTTGCTGCAAATAGAAAAAAAAAAATGTCTTTTTAATACAAACGAAAAAGACGTTCTGTACAACTATCACCAATTGCCTCGAGCGCCAGGCTCACTTCCATCGATCCTTAGTGCACTGGAAAGCTTCTTAAGGACTTTGTTTACATCTTCTGGTGTAAAGAGCAACGTATCGCAATCGTCAACAACATCATGAGCACGGGAAAGATGCACTAATCTCGACACTGCACAAGCCAAAGTATGTGTCATGCAGCATCATTCTTTTCGACACATACCTCCCATAAGCACGACACTCTTATATAATCTTCTTGTTGCTTTATGCAAAATATTTTTCACATTCTTTGTTTTCACCCTCTGCCTTTCCGGTCTTGTCCGAAGTTCCCATTATGTTTACATCACCGCAATTGCTTTTGGGTGTTATATCACAGCCAATTTCAACACGGTCCCACTTTGAATCCTTTCTTTTGAAATAGCCGAAAAAACCCTTTGTTAGCTCTTTCAAAAAAAAGTCCTAGCAGTAGAAGAACATCTTTGTCACGGTATAAAAAATATGCAACAGGGCTTTACCAGTTCTATACTAAACGGTTCATGGTGTATATCAGATAAATGCAATTTCGTTTGAAAATTGTATGCTAGATTGTTAAGTACAAAGCAGCTTTATTGTATTTTTTCTCTTTATTGTAATTTTTTACTATAACACATTTGAAACGAATTTTTGAAATTCAGATCCGAAGCATTATTATAGTTCATAACGTTTTTATATTCAAGCTATGTAATAGAGTCTTTCGAACAAATTTCTTTTATCAGGTATTCTAAAGCTACAGTTTTGGTTTGCTTATAGTGGTGTTGTCCTTCTCAGGAAATGGAAAATATTCTTCTTCCTCTTAGGTGGCACAACAACCCCTGTAGGGTCAAGGCCTAACCAGAGCATCTATGTGCTTTGACTCTTTGTGTGACTGAGTGTACCCATCCATAGCAAGATTGTTAATCCTGCGTATGAAAGCGACAGCGGTTCGAATGGGATTCGATGCAACGTCTCATCGTATGAAACAGGCCTACGCCGCTACCCATGAGACCACTGAGCTGCTCCTAATGAAAAATATAACGATTTTGTTACCTTTAATTTAACTGACCATACTTTCTTTTTATTTATATTTTCTTATTTTATAACTGCTGTATCCCATATCCCATAAAAATATTTCATAAACAAACTATGTTTTTTTTTGTTTAATCCGTTTAAAATGGCCCAGCCAAAGTGATATTACTCAAATGATTTATCGTAACTGAAATAATTGCAAATTATGTTTAAAATTAACTCATGTAAAACAAAATCTAAACCGAGGTTCGTTATCTTGCTATTTCATATACGTCCTTATGCAAGCTTCTCTCTTACGTAGACTGCGATTTTTATTACAAAAACTCAAGCCCGACGAGCTACGGTAATCTGGGAAACAGGCTTCACCCACAGGGCTCTGCAAAATGCTCATATTTATTCCCCCATTTGGATGTACAAGTTTGTGCTTTATCCATCCTAATCCTTGTGCCGAGCACCCAGAATAGATCTGAGTACTAGACATGTTTTAATCACACTTTAATAACGTCCATAATTCGTGCCACCGTGCGTGCAGAGCGAATTGGCTCAAAGTACTTTAGATGTTGTTGTACGAAGATTAGACGCCAAGTAAAAATCGTTAAAAGAGAACTCAGTTCAGAGCTCAGAGCCTCTTGAGCCAAACCAATGGAATAATCTAATGCTGGTTACAATGCAACAAGTAAAAAAGTTGCAATTAAAGGCAATATTAAGCTACTCCGACACGTGTTATTTATACGCCAGTAAGCTTTTTTAATATTTTTGTAACACTTGATCAGAAAATGTACAACATATATTCCCCATTTTTGCAACATCCGACTGTTTGCTAAATCTCCCTTGTGTTGTACAAAACATAATCAGCTAGAAACGTATCTTAAAACGGCTCGTAACATATCCCCGCGTTGCGTTTACCTTCAAACATATCTCGAGAAGGCCGCCGCCTCGTTTGCGCTGCCCGGTATTTGGTATTGCTTTCATTCCAGCCTCCACCCCTCCCCTTTTTTTGCAAACATTTGCCCCGCAATCACATCAAAAACATTAACCCAAGACGTTTGTATCATCGTGCCTTTTTCAAACGCTCCGTTTCGTTTTGTTTTCCACCCAGTGTGAACAATAAAACTTCGTCCGCTGCCTTTCGCAAACGGTTAACATTTTTGCTGACTGTTGCAGCTCGCGCACATGACGGGTGGCGCACATGCGAGAGGGCGAAAACCCGTCATGTCTTCAGTTGTTGTTTTTCCTCATGTGCAAATAAAAAAAAGCATAACCACACGATGCACCCAACCTGCGCCATCTACACCGCACATTCACCTATTCGCTAGTCAGGCAAAAACATTTCCATTAGTAAAAATGCAATTTCATTCAATCATCGTCATCGTACCGCGACGCTTGTCGAACGGAGTGGAAGAGACAGCGTGGTTCGCGAAGAGAAGTTATTTAGCAATAGTACCAGAACAGGATTTCATAACCATCATCATCGGGTTGGTGCTGCCGTTGCCAGATTTTTCACTTTTCGTGCAGGCAAAACAAAATGTAGCAAGCGGTAGGAAACGGATACCGTATCATCGTACTTCAATCCGTCAAGCAAGGATGGCCATCTTGATGCAGTTGAATGCTATATTGAAAAGGTAAAACATTGCCGCATTGGGACTGCAGACTGTTATGTTCAGTTATTGTGAAGCCGTTCTATCTATTTCGTTGTAGCAAAATATTTAAAGATAACAAACTAACCTATATTGCTTTCACTATTTTCTTTAATATGAAAAAACGCATTTTGATAAAGCTCTGCAAATATTGTCTATGTTGATTTGTACACCTGTTTTATATTTTAATGACTCAAAAACACACAATCGCGCCGCCATCTCACACGTCACGGCGTAACATAGTATATTGACAGCTAGAAATGTAGACCTCCTCTGTTTCCGAGGCAATTTCGGAAACAACCATTGACAGATCCCCCTCGGGGTAGAACGTATTCTATGGGGCTACTGTCATACGAAAAGGCTCATCCAAGGACTCGTCAGGATACCGTTCTTTCTGCCACTAGGATTTGTTTTTTTTTTTTTGTTTTTGCTTCCATATCGTACTATTCCACCGTTTGTGAGAAGCCAACAGCACCAACGCTTGTCTGGAACAGAGCTGCACTGCTCGCCGACTGCCCTACTTCGCGGGGTTTCCGCTCCGGAAAACTGAGTGGTTCGTTTATTGATCTACATCTGACACACTTTTCTGGAACCTCTGGGTTATACGCTAGGTTTACGCCAAGGCTTTCCCTTCACCGATTTGCATAACCATTGACCATGAGATGCAACCGGGTCCCGGTTTCACCGTACCGATGCAGCAAGAAGTCGGACGAAATGAAACACGCCGTTCTACACAAACACACCACCCCCTTGTCCGAACCGAAGGCTGCGGTAAGGAATTGACACACAAGCATCATCAGTGACAGACTGTAATCGACGAAAATTGTGAAAACACGTCCAAACCACCCAGCCACATCACATTTCCGGGTGGTGGCCATACGGCGGGTGGACGTCATCCTGACTTTTCTTCCACAGCTCCGAGGAAAGTTACACTATTATCCGAGGCCTACACCGGTCGAACACACGGACGTCAGCATCAGCATCATCATCATCATACGTCGCTGTTGTGTACGTAGGGTGAGTTTGATGGTGGTGTGCATTTGTGGATTGAAACTGCATGCAAATGCAGGGGGAGTGTTATGAAGCGGAAGGAGCGCCAGTACCTCTACCTCGATATAGCGACGAGAGATTGAAAAAACCACTGTTGGTAGAAATTAATGCTATTAATAGCACCGTTACCTACACACTGGCAGCCCTCACAAGGAAGCAGAAAACCATGCCCTCTGCCCACATCCGCTTGCGCCTGATTAGTGTTTATACAATCTTACAAACACTTGCAGATCTGCCACACTCATATGCCAATCACTTGCTCGCTCTTTCGCTCTCTCGAGCTCGGTGTAACGTTTGGCAAGGGGCACAGCTGCAATGTACACGAGTTTTCTCCTGGTAACAGTTCCAGGCCTGGGTTGAATTATGTTGGGAAAACGGCATGTATCATGAACGATATGAAAAGGACAGTGTGTTTCTAAATAAGTTATTCTTTTGACTAATTTTTTATTTGATTAAGTCTATGATTCTATAATTTTACATTAATAGAAACATGAAAAGCTGCAAAATGTTCAATATGTTCTTGGCCAAGTATTGTACAAAATTTCTTAAGAAAAAAGTTTTGTTCTTCGGGCACTTTCCCATCAGCAATAAATGCGAGTTCATTGTTCATCTTTCTTCGTTAAAGTACTTCAAAAGTAGTTAACTCGAGTAAAGAACATTACACTCCGTACAATCAGTAAGAGGCATCAGAGTACGGTTGGCTTCCATGGAATCTTTAGAGTTCCTCGATTGATTTCAGATCTTTTACAGTTTGGAATGGATGCAAATGCACTGTCGTTGTAATTGAAACCAGATAGACAGGTGCCTAGTTCAATGCCAACAATGCCATCGTTTCTGGTAAACAGCGTTTGGATATATTTCCCCAGGAACATCAAAACCATTCCGTTCAGCTCATACTCAGGCTCAAGATCAGAGTGGTTTTGATCCAAGTTAAGCATTTCAAAGGAATCGTACACTAGGTTTACGTATGTGTTTCATTTAATGGCCTAGTAAACACAACTCCAATGTTTCCGTTTACTTACGTGCATATTGGTACTGTCTTAACTTAAAGTAATTTTGAAAACTAGGGTTTTTAAGATTTAAGTAAACGTCTTTGTTGCGGTGATGGATAAAGAACTTCTTTCTTCATTCAAAAGCATCAAAAACTGTAAAGCATCTCCTAGAACAGCAATAGTTTTTCAACTCAAAGTAATTTTACAATTATAACTTCCCTGTTGCAAACTGTTGTTGTTTTGTATTCATCCAAGTTTTCCAGAATATAATGTTATATATGTTTCTCCATATCACGCACGTCCATTCAATTACCCATTGGGAATTGCTTACGCTGGTGAGATTTTGAACCATGCGTTGTAGTCTACCGTCCACGGAAGGATGACTACTCTTTTCGCACAACCTTTATTATTATTCTCTACGTTATTTAATGATACATGAACCACGTTGAAAGAAAATAGTCTTAAAAAACTGAAGACTCAATTCAGCTGCTACCACTCATCAATTACAATTTGTCAAGAATTTGTCCTTCACAGGCAATTCGATCCGCACTCGAACAAATCTGTCCCACTGTCCTTTCCCATTATCACTATCAACAGCTTTATTATACAGTCCGTTCTCAGACACACACCATGTGCAATTATCGGTCATTATGTTGCTTCTTATTGTAGCATAATACTTTGGACGATTGCAATTAAATCGACCTAAAAATATGCCAACACCTTCACTCACATTAGCAAAATGTTCGGACGGTTTGTTTGATATAATTTAATTACAACTTCATTTTCTTAGAAACAAAATTCTTACCTTTTTCCCTTCTTGGGTCCGCTTCATTCGAAGCCTTTTGCCTTTATGGGTTCTTTTTTGCCGTATTGCTGTTTATCCTGCTTCTCAGACTACCATAGGGACAGCCTTCCCCAATGTCACCACTTACTTTATCTAATAATTACCTTCGAGGAAAGTTTTTCGTTCTTTGAAAAGAACACCCTCTTGAAAGTCCCGTTCTATTTGATCTTTTTGAAGCTGTTGCCTCCTGTCACGTACTTTTACCTTCCTGCCATCCCTTTACCGAAATCAAGTTCACTTGAGCATTACATAGACAACGTTACAGGTGCTCGACTTGATTTTCACTTCACTCCTTCTGTAATTTTCATCGCAGACGTGTAAAAATGTGCACAACTTGATACTTTACTTTTATCATATCTGCTCAGATGCCACTGAGTCACAGTTGCTCAGTTGCCACTTTCTTGCAATGGTAAACTTTTTGCCCTAGTTTACCAAAACGCCAGTCGCAATGACACACTCGAGGAATCGACTAAGCCCTTTTATACAATTTATTGTTTCATTTTAAATACTGTTGATCAACGTGTTTCTAACTTCCATGATTCTAAGTTGTTAATACTTCCTTTTAATCTTCCTCAGATAACACACACACACACTTTTGCTCTTCATTCTTCAAGGCTAAACAATACAGATTCCGTTAATCAAAGAACAAAACATTTTAAACGTATCAAACGCTTGGCACACTGGCAAACAGCACAAGTTACAAGCATTGATTCACATTCAACATTTTTATCTCAACACATTTCAACACATTCATCTGATTTTCAGTGTATTTTTCCTTTCAATTCCATGCTTCAGTGCATAACAGTTTGAAACATGTTTTAAATTTTCCTTTTTCAACTTTTGACATTTTTTTATTTTATCTCCCTTGCGAGCGCCAAAACTTCGAATCACCGATGGCTCGTAAGTGCCGTTTTTCGTACGTTTATTTTATGTTACCAACGTCGTTAGCGACATGCGTACATTTTCGACTTTGACGTGTGATTTGCAGCGACCGTTTGCTAAATTTTAAACACTTCGTTTAACGTGCTCTCCCGAGAAATCGCAAACGCCTCCGTTTTCTAGTTAAACGTTTAGGTCAGTGTGAATGATAAAAATTGCACCGTGTCAAATCGAAACTTACTTTACAAAGGGACTATTTTATTACAACAATTTGTTGGGAGAATAAAACTGAGTGCAATGCTAATGTGTGATGTAAGAAAATGTTAATAAAAGATTCGTTCGATTCATAAACTTCACTCTAGAAGCTTTAATTGCCAACAAATGAGACATCAAGACGACATCAAGTTTGGTTGTTATTTTAATTTAATGTATATTTTTTATAAGCAGATCTAATATAAGCATAAAAATATTTCTTCTACATCTAGTACCGAAGAGAACGAATCAAATTTTGTATTTTAAATTTGGTTGGGAAAGGGATGGGCAATTTAAAATTATTGTAATAATGTCTAATCAAGATAGAAATAATACAAAAAAGTAACATAGAATTGGAGGACTATAGATGGCGAAAGAGCATACTTCATTTAACGTCATTTTTTATCTAAAAACAAAACAAACTGGATACTTAAATAAAACATACAAATCAAAAATGTTTAACTAGCAAACCATTTTCATATAAAACTGGTCTTGTTTAACTAAATTCCTTTCCATACAATTCATTTGTAAGAAAAAAAAAACAGTCTTCTTTATTCTATGACTCACAAAACAAACGACCAATGTCCATATTCCAATACTCTCCATTCCAGCTCCTTCCGGGCCGTACCATTTCCTGATCCATTAATGAAACGGAAAGCGCTGTTATTGATAAGTGTTGTTCAGCCAACAGCAAGTGGAGGGCACCCCACTGGCTAGAGTTATTCCGGAACGAGCAGGAAATATTGCTCATATAACAAACACAATCCATTTGCCCGTAAGGAGCAAATGAATCTGGCAGATATTTATCGTTCCGTTTGGCAACCAGCTGCATCAGCAGAACAACTTCCGCATCTGGCTCAAGAGGCTCTCACGTTTGATTCTCTTCTGCCGTTTTTTTTATTTTTCAGAAGGTGCACTTTGTGCTATCGTTCCATAGAACACGTTTTGCGATCTACTATCCGAACTGGTTGCACTGAAACATGCAAACAAATTACTTAGCTTACCCCACAGTTGCCTTTTTGGCCGTTCTGTTCCACAGCAATCCATTTGTAAACTATCGAACAATGCTTAACACTTCAACTGTAGCGCTGATAGCTGTTTGATTCAGAAGACCTAGGGCGAATGGGAACAGCTCAACTCATCAAATCAATATGCTCCCTTCAATCGATTGCGAATAGGTTTCGTTCATTATGAGCTTAAGCGATAAGCTTAATTCCTTCAACCATTTACATCGCCAGCCTTTTCGGCAAGCGAAATGCGGTCTAAGTACAGTTTCAGGTATGTTTCTTACAGGGGAAAGCAATTGATTGAAACCTAAGACTAGAACTGAGACACTGTCTTTATGTTTGTGCCATTAAAAAGGATTACCTGCGTTTTAATGATTGAAAAGGAATGTTCATTTATTCACCACCAATTTCAACCATAATCAAGTATTCCGTACACTTAAATTCTACCAACTTCAAAAGCCATTTTGTCAAAAGCCGTATCCATCGCTGATAAACGGTTGCTGTCGTTAACAACAAACCAAATCTTGTAATACTGATGGCCCGTTTCATGTGGCTTGATTTGTTCCTTTTCCATGCTGGCCTGGGCCTTGCTGCAGCTGATTGACAATGTTGGCTCTTCACCCACCTTGACTAATCCCATCCTTTCCTTCACCATTGTGGATTCAATTTAAAGATAAATGAACTACAAACAAACGCTCACGTAGAGACACCATTCGATGGAAAACCATCAGTCATGTCAAGACCGACGGCCGAAACCATCCCGTCGGTCTGGAACCGGAAATGGGGTCGCTAGCTGACACGATAACACCAGGGACCACAGTTTAAGACCATCATCGTCAGCTTTTGGACATCGCTTGTTGACGTGGGGATTTCAACAGTGGCTACCGGCCCATTAGTTCAAGCCAACCCCGAGCCAACCAGCCAACCGTCTCCATCCAGCAGTACATCATCGTCTCGTTGTTCTGATGGCCAACCCATCCCGGCCGGTTGCTTGTTTTCAACAATAATGTATCTTCGTTTACCAGCCGCCTACTAGCTGTCGCCTGGATTCGTTTGAAGCTGGCAGAACTTTTTCCAAATTTATTTATTTGCACTTAAATATTTAATGGCCACTAATGGCCAACCGTGCTAGAATGAGTGTTTGATGGAGGCTCGACTTAATGAAAACTTGACATTTGATCCTTTCCGAAGGCTATCAGCTCATTACAGGCGGTCTTCAAAACCGCACCGACTTAAAACGCTGTAAAATATTTAAAATCTTTTTCTTCAGTGAAAGTTAAAACATTTCACTTTCAGCAATTCAACAGCCGCCTGTGACGGAAAGTTCTTGAGACAGTCACTATCAGTAAAGACATTTGTCATCGTCGTTTTCTGCCTCCGATTACCCCCATCCCCAACCATCCATTATCTTAGCTTCATTTATCAACAATGGGCCCACGTCAAAAGAGAAGCTTGTTCTCAATTAAATTCAATCAAAAATCCATTCATCAATGCAAACCTTGTGCAAAGGCGAGAAGCGCTGGTTGGCTCCCTTTTCGCCCGACGGGCTTCAAGTAAATAAATCTCTCCAAAAGATTCAAATTGTTTTCCGGGTGTTTTGTCGAGTTTGGGCGAGGATAAATACCGTCACAAATCTTTTGCGACGCACCGGCCAACAAGATTCCAGTGTGAAAGAAAAGGAGCAACAGGGCGAGGCTTGGATGGCTCAATCTACTGGCGGCCTCAAACATTGACACGGATGCTTTGCGTTTGCACTGTGTGTGGCAAGGTTTTATTAATTCGTTCCCATCATTTCATTTAACTTTTTACATTAAAACTTTTGCCTCTGGCTTCCGGTGCGTCCTGCCGGCGGATGCTCTTCATTATGCTTTGCTTCGGTACGATTCGGTTGGCAGTGGCTAGGGTTTGTGATTATGAACCTAGCGTCGGCGAAATGATTTCTTGTAACTGTTTCAAGCTGCCATACGCAGAAGAAACTAGATGCAGAAAATGGCCTGGAGTATGTGGAAAATATTTCTTAAAGCACTGTGCTGGTGTTTCACAAGCAGCGAAAGAACGTCATTAATAATATTGTATCGCATTTGCTTTTAGTGCTTTTTTCGGTTCTCAATCCAGTTATAGGAATTGTGTACTATATTTATTAAATTTCGTGCCTAACATCTAGCCAGTTGCTTGATTCTTAGAATAACTTTTTTTCGGACAGACAGTTCTAGGAAATTATTTACAGCGTGTGCTCTACCTAGAATTTCAAGCTTGAACGACAAAGTTTTACAAAGTTGTTCAAATGATCAGAATTTCATTTATAGCAGAAAATATAGTTACCACAGTACGTAAATGCATTCAAATGTGGTTTTAAAAAGAATCTGTTTCATTTTCTACAATATTTATTTGTTTTAATATGAATCTTTAGAATGAATAAATTGTAAAATAAAATTATTTTCGTTCATTGAAAGAAGCTAAATTCATAAACTGCATGATAATTGTGTTCCAATCAAAATAATTGTTTAACAAACTAAACTTGAATATTAAAAATATTTTAGGCTTTTTATTCGTTTATTTTAGTGAACTGTGAATCAATCCGTTCGACAAACGAGTTCTCTTTTTAATTCACATAAAATTAGTATCCGGAGATACTATGTACTGCTTTTGTAAAAAAACCTATTATCTGTTATGCTTGTGTATGTTAGTTTGGTTAACCAAATAAATTTACCTTAAATATTTAATCTATTTTCAGAATGCTCTTATTAAAATTTGAGGACACCTACTATACAAAATGTCCAAACTAATTGAAAATTTTTACTCTATGCGAAATCTTTAAATAATGATGCTTCAAATTTCTCAATTAAAACTAACTGGCATAGAACTAATCAAAAGCAAAAATCGTTTTCGTAAAAATTGAAAATTGTATCATGTACTAGATATCAGTATTGAACACTACGTAAAATGTCAAAATAAATAGTTCATTCGATTTAAACATGAAAATAGTGGTAACACAGAGCGATTAATTTATTGGACTCCGATTTCAGAATCAAATTGTTTATCTCTAAACTCCTTTTCTATAGAAGAAGTCATTCTTGCTACTCACACCACTAGTGAGTAAGACGTTAATATGTTATAACCCTTCGCCTTCCATTCATATCCATCGATTACTTGTGATATCACCATTATGAGTAGTTTGTAATTTTTTTTTGCTGCCTTGAACAATTTTCCACATCGCTTTTCATGCAGCATCACAATGTACCAACCATACGGTGCTATCGATTCCAAGTATCAGCAGGCCAACAAGTGCCGTGTAACAGATTGTTCACCATCGCAAATCTTTGCCTCTTAAACAAACAGATGGCGAACGCACAATGTTCTCCTTTCCGCCGGAGAAAACGTTTGCACGACGTCTACAAGCTCCGCAATCTTCACGACCTGGTTGCAGCACAGGGCAAACTCGTTCCGTTTTATAGCCTCCAACGATAAGCCACTCCTTTGAAAGCCGACCTCCACGGTAGCCGAAACTATGCAGCTCGTCTCACCGCTCATGCACGGGGACCCTACAGGGTCTGCTCCTCGCAAGAACGAAGCTAGAGGGAAATGGCTTTTGTTGAACTTTATCAGCCTCAAAATTGAATTTAGGTGAACTATGCGGTTTACGTAATATCAATAAACGGGCTCCGGCTCGTCATTGTCGTGCGGAAAATGCTTCATTGTTTCTTTACGCTTGGGTATAAAAGTGGCACTGGCACCGAGGCTGGTGCCGGTGCTGCCTCGGGGGAAGATAAAACCACCAATGCCACAAACCACACAGGCGCCCCGTCGTGGGCTTCGGTAATTGTGGCTGTCTGATTGCACACACTACAAACACTCTTGCAAGACCCGAGATCCTTCGATGTACACCTAGGGTCGGAAGCTGTACCCCGCAGCGTTGGGAGTAGTGTAATGCCAAGCCGAACGGTGCTGCATTGTCAAAGATTGTGACCTCACCCACACACTGCAGCTAGGGAAGCGTGTTGTATTAATATGCACATGGAACAGTCCATTACTTATTGAGGAAACTGCACATGAAGGGATGGCGATTATGCACATAAGCTTGCATGTGCATATTTTTCCTTTCGTCACAAAGCCATTCACGGTAATGAAATATCGAGTTCAATGACTGTTTCTGCACACTGACGGGGTGTTATTGAGCACTAGGTTCAGGGTACCCTAGAAATCGCAATTTTATTTATTTATTTATATCCCCTTCATACATTAAATTAGATCATAAATTAGTAGAACAAATCCGCATGAGTTTTTTTTCTGTAAATGGATCTTCATGCAACTCATTCACCATAAGCCAGATTTATGATCCCTTTACAGTTTCTTGTTTATGTGATAGCCTTTACGTGCCCCTTGGTCCAGAATTCCATTACATAAGGCCATCACGAGGGCAACAGCTCATTTAAAGTATACCAGTGCATAAAATTATATTCGTAAATTATGTTTTCCACGAAACGTCTTCAGACCATTAGATCCCGGAAACATATTGAACCATTTTTCTGCGCACGTGTGTGTGGAGGAAAAGAAACTGAATACGAGCCATATCGTATCATATCGTGATGAAATGGTAAATCTCTCATTTTATCGACAACGTCTTGCCACAGAAAGCACCCCGATGCGTTCCTAATCCTCACGACAGTGACAGCAAATGAAGGAAAAGTAAAAAACAGAAAACCAAACACACCAAGCAACATAATCCATGTCATCGCTGTGCTGGCCGCTCTGTCGGAACGTTGAAAAGCTAGCAGGTTTTTAGATTTCACATCCTGTTGTTGGTTCACCGTTTTCCGGTGGCTCTCTAGCCCGTTCGCTTCTGCTTCCGTTCCGGTTTTCCGTTGTCGATCGAATGCATTTCGCTTCCATCGTGTGTTGATTTATGCAGCATCATGCTTTCACTCCGAAAAAGAAATCGTTTCCCTTCATGAAAATGTGTTTCTTTTATTGCATGTGCATTATATCACTTTGTTGAGCAGCTGTGCTTTAACAACAACAGCATCTTTAAAGTGGAGAGGATGTTGGAGTTTTTAGTTTCTACATAATGGTAATAAAATAAAACAGCTAAGACACTTCCAAAAAAGTCAATTAAAAACTGCATCTTTTCTATTTTTATCATTATTCTGTTTGAAGAAAGTTTTCCAAACATATGTATTTTATCGTTTGTAGTTGAACGTTTGCCAAATGTAATCTTCCGAACATGTGTACACAACTTGTTCATTGTGGGCCGTCGATTTTTAATTTCGTCTGATTATGAGAAGATGTATGATCATACCAATTCTATACTCCTGTATATAATATGAGCGACTTTTTCATACTGCTTCGATTTCGATTCCTGATACAGGCTAGACAGTTGATTGATTACCGCAAATCGATCATATCTAAAGCAATTACATCCATTTTTCACGAACCAGACGAATATTTTGCTTGATCTAATGTGATTGTCATTTATACGTGATGACTAAGCACCTGTTCACAAAAAGAAAGGCTGAAGAATGACAGAAACTGCGAGAAAGATTTAAATGTTGAAAAAGAAGGACTTTAAGTGTATTATACTGTTACCGAATTGAAAAAAAAATGCTGAACAAGCTCTTGCAACCGTACAACACCACCCACATTTTACGAACTCAAATATAACTTGAATATAATTGTAATTAATCAATGCAACAAAATTATTAGTGGAAAAACTCTAACACTACTTAACTACGTACCATCGCCAGCGAGCTAAGCGCACTAAAGATACGATCAATCGCCCATGCATCAGCATCATCTGCATCTTGTTGGGGACAAAAGTAATCTATTCCCACCAGTCAAACCTATTTACATTTCCCTCTTTTACAGCGCTTTGCTTCCACTATTCACGCACAAGTTTTTTCGCTTCATGTTTCGTTCTTGTGTAAAAGCCCCTCAACAGCAGCATACGCTCGTTTGTACCAGTAGCAGTCTACAGTAACGTTCAACACAGTGCCACAACTCTCACAGTGAACATCAAAATCTAACTTCCTCAACCCGCGAACGGTTGAGCTTCCAGGCGCAGTGCCAGCCCGAGACGGTCCCACCAGATCCGTCGCCTTTACCTTCCCTTTTCCGGCCGTTGGGTGTCCGAAAAGCGGTTCCGCATGGTGACAATAATCATACCCATATACGTAGTGATAGTCGTGTTTGTGACACTGCTGGTAATACTGTAAGGCGCGGCGTGCAAGAGAGCGACAGGGGGAGAGAGAGCGAACGAGAGTGCGTGAAAGCAGCCAGCGCCAACCAGCCAACCCTCCCAAATGAGTGTCCCTCCCGTCGGTGCCACGGTCGTATTCCGATGTTGTTGTGCTCCGAGCGGTTACGGTACAGGTTGGCTGGGCTGCACTGGTGCGCGCGTCACCGTGGCTGCTGCTGCACTGCCGCCGTGCGCTAGACAGACGATCCGCTCGTGAGCTCCACCGTGGTCCGCGGCTAGTACCTGTTGTGTTGCGTGTTGCTGTGTTTTGTGCGTCGCCGGTCGTTGTTGCCGGTCTCCACCGTTCGTGCAGCCGTTTCCGTTCGCGCTCCGTACTCGTCGACACTCGTCCGCTGTTGGAGCGGACCGCTTCCCCTCTCAACCGTCGGTCGCGCTAGTACTGGGCACAGTACTAGCCGCGCCTAGCCAGCGTCCGCAATAGCATCGACACGCAGGTATCCCCGGGCCCAGAACGCACCGGCACGGGTAGCGGGCGGAACGTGGGCGCAGCGCCGGCCAGCGATCATGGCGAAGGTGTCGGCAAGTACGCACCAGGACCCGGCCATCCTCGACATGATGGAGATCAGCAAGAAGCGCCCGCCGAAGCTGAAGTCGGCCGATCGGACCGTTTCGATGCGCATCGACAACTACTCGCCCGGCAGCGGTGGAGCGGGAGGGCCCGGTGGTGGTGGTGGTGGTGGTGGTGGGAGTGGCGCTGGTGGTGGCGGGTCTTCCGGCGGGGGAGGGGGAAGTAGAGAGGGCGGCACGCCCGCGGGCGGCAGTAGCCCAATCATGCTGGACAACAGTCTGATCGTGCATCACAGCCCGGTGGAGCGGCTGTCGCCGATCTCGATGCAGAAGCACTCGCCCGACCCGAAGGTGTTCTTTCGTAGCGAAGCCTCACCCACGTCACTCAAGGTGGAGGACCCGTGGAGCATCGCCCGGAAGCAGTTCCGCCGCTCGGACACGCTGCACGTGTACTCGCCCTCGATGCATCAGCTGCGCAAAGCGACCTCGTTCCATTCGCGCAGCAACAGCGGAGGTTCTAACCCGGACGAGATTGTGGCCGCGCCGATCATCCGGCACAGCAGCGTCCGACACACGCACATCTACCCGCGCGAGTACCTCGTCAAGCAGGATAGCGGGGGCGGCGTCAGCAGCGGTGGTGGCGAGGACGACGACGAAGAGCTACGGGAGGCGGCAGCGGCGGCTGCGGCCGCGGCCGCCAACTACCGCGCACACTCTCCCAACGTGAGCGCCAACCGTCGGAACTGCCACATGCACCGCTCGTTCAACGATCAGCAGAAGCGCAACGCGGCCTTCCTCCGCCGGGACTCGGTAAAGTTTCACTCGCTCGGCGAGGACATCCCGGCGGAAGTGGTCGACCGCAGTCCGCGGGAGGCAAAAAAGTTTAGCTCGGCCAACGCGTCGCTGGAGAACGAGATCTACCGATCGCGCAGCAACAGCCGCACGGACAAGAAGGGCGAATCGTTCTCGGAGTTTGTCAGCCGGCAGAACAGCAAGAAGTACAACCAGAAGAACAGCACCACCAGCCTCGACCAGGCGCTGCCGTACGTGGGCGGCAGCGGCGGAGGCAGCTTTCGGCGATCGCTCATCCAACACTCGAACGCGCACCTGCTCAGCCCGAACCCACCGTTTCTGGACGACTTCAAGCCCCAGAAGTCACCCATATTTGATCAGAAAAAGTCCTACTCGCTGCGCTACAAGAATGGGCGGCAGGACGCGAGGGAAAATTTTAAGGCGAAAAAGTCGAAAAGCTTCATCGTCGATCTGGAACCGCCGCCGCCGGCCATCATCAGCGCGACGGGCAGCCCGTACCGCAAGGATAGCATGGCCTTCACGCCAGAGGAGGCGGACAAGATCTACAAGGCGTCCCGGAAGCTGTCCTCCAACTTGATGCTGGACGATATCGGCCGGACGGAGATCTCGCCCATCCCGATGGACATCATGGACATCAACTACGGCGTGATCATGAAGACGTACCAGATGAATCGCCAAAAGTCGCTCGGGGCATCGCGCAAGGGCCGGCGGAAGTTTGCCGACAAAAAGCTAGCCGGCAGCAGCTTCGACGACGACACGGAGTCGTCCAAGAAGCGCAAGCGCATCGTCTGCATCGTCATGACCGTCTTCCTCGCGCTCGCCCTCTTCAGCGTGCTGGCGGTGCTGGTAACGCTCACGCACACCAGCTCCGGCGGTTCCAGTTCGTCCACCCAAACCAAGACACAGTACACGTTCGCACGCGACACACCGATCCACGCCATCCCGACCTACATGGTGTCGAAGGACTCGCCGAAGCATTACAACGGTGCCAATTGATGCGGCAACTTCAGCCGCTCGCGTCCACTGAACGCGCCCGTGTCCCGCTGGCAGGCGCGCGGTAGTGGCAGTGGCGGGAGCGGCGGTGCGATTACGTCCGACACCGTCAGCTGTCTAGTGGAGCAGCACAGTTAGTAGCGTCTGGGGCGACGTCGTCGTCGTCGGCGCTATGTATACAGCAACAGCACCAGCGAGGACGTTACCGCCCATCGTGAGGTAGAGCGAGAGGTAACAGTAGCAGTAGCAGCAGCAGCAGAAGAAGTAGCAGCACGTAACGGCATCCGTGGTGGCAAGGGCGGTGAACTTAGCGCGAACATTACAATATCCAACGAAGTGCCAAGGACGACCCGGGCGCAACAGCACCGTTACGCACGAGGGCGGCCAACCAATTTTTATAGAAACAATCTCATCGGACGTCGGAAAGGTCGGGGATGGGTACGGTCACCGGGAAACACCGCTCGGGTTCGAGCAGCACTGATACAAACCGTGGAGGGGGACGCGGACACTGGCGGTGGCAGAGCCTAGCACCATAGGCAGCAAAGACGGCGGACGGCCACGGAGCTTAACAGTAGTGCGTGATGGGGAGTATGAGATAACAAAAGCGTGCGTTGGGTGAGTGAAAACAGGTGCGCGGAGAGCGAGGGGCGAACGTGAGCCCGAACACGACTGCAAAGTGTGCCAAGCGATCGGATGTGATCGACATCACGATACAGCCAACACAGCATACCATACCGAACGGAGGAGCAATCGCATATACTAACATATACGATACAATAAGTGCATCTAATCTAGTGCAGTATTAATCGGAAGGTCTAGTGCGCCATCAAACAGAGGAGCATAACTCTACCACTACCAGTAAACGTAAACGTAAAACATAACATTAAATAAAAGACAAACATGATAACCTTTAAAAAAGAGGGGATGCGTACGAAGCCCAACAAAAAAAAACAAAAGAATGAAGCATATTACTTAGGAATACACGTTTTAATAAGCAAACTAATGAAAATAGCATACGAATATAACTTTGAACGAAGAAAGCTGACATGAAGGAATACTCACGCGGAAAGGCAAACTACCAGTGCGGAGCAGTATCGCAACATCTAACCCTAAAGTACATCACATCAACAATAAAGAAAAGTAAAATAAACTGACAAAATAATCATTAAACGTTAAACAAACAAACAAACAAACAAACAAACAAACAAACAACCAAACGTACGAAACATGCAAACAAAACCAAACAAATCTTAATCAAAAGCAAACCATCAAAAGGCGAAGTAAACATAACATATACTAACAAATAAACGAATAAAAAAAAGATAACCCATAATATAAAGTCCGTGTATGCAAACGTAGGAACCGAAGGTGTTGTGAACATCGTGTGGAAGAGTTTTTTACTTAACAAAGACCTAAACTGGAAACACAAGTGCATCGTGCTGTAACCAAATTTCGACGGCAGTGAGTGAACTACATCCACCCATCCATCCACACTCCGTCAGGCTTCTGTGGGCTACCCAATCGAATCGAATTACGTCAGTGGTGAAAAGTGAATCTGGTATCGTGTTACATTGTTTCGTTTGTTAGTGCCTATTTCTAGTAGTTTATTGGTTTTCCTTTGCCTAAGCCGGTCACATTCACATGAATAGATACGTCCTCGAGTTCGTTGTTCTGCATTTCAACACACAACACACCTCAACGCCTGTACCGATGCGACAGCAAAAGAAAAAACAATAACACACATACCTGTTGTTTATCACCGTCTCAACTATCTGACAGTCATTAAGTGTGACATTTTCAAAGCTAGTGGCCTTAAAGAGTAACAAGCGGAAACGGAAATGGTACTGAAAGCGTGAACATCATGCACAGGGCAATTATTATTGGCCTGATTAGGTTTCACAGTGAATGATTTCGTTACGATGGCGTTGAACGAGAAGCAAATTGTTCACGGGTCAAACTATGGTCTAGAACGCAAACATCAACATTAACGATAAAACACGTGTTGAACGCTCAGGTAAGATCATGCAACCAAACACTGATTATGTTATGCATATGTTTTGGATCCCAAGTAGTGCATATCATCTGTATGCTTAACAGCATTCATTTCATGTTCCTTTTTTATCATCTTTCCATTATATATGATCAAAATGCTAACAAACTCAATTTTGCTAACCTCAAGTAGATCTTTTTATGTTATAGTGAAGAACCATTACTAGATTCCTACATTTTCTGTATTGCATTTGAGATAAGTGTTTGTTTTACGGTGTATGTAAGGTTACACCAAATGCACCACCTTAGGAAGAGCTCTGTGGGCTACCGAACAAAACATTACTCCTGAAAGTAACAGTTACCAATGAATGCAGAGTCAGATATCATTGAAAAAACAAGATAGACACCGTTGTCATCAGTTTAATTATCTGTTTAATTAATAGTTCACCTAACGATCATCATACTTTGATGGAGTTGTTTATTTCACCTTGTAGTTTTTTTTTAATTCCGATGAAACGGACAAGCAGTATTGCTTACCTCACCTTGTGTATATATTAACTAATAACACAGTCCAACACCCCGTCAATATTTTCTGCGCTAGCTTTAGGTTGCGCGTTTTATGATTTTTTAAACCGGCGGTTATTTCGAGTCTGGCCGCACTGGTGCTATGGCAGATCCGATGGATAGTTAGTTTTGTTATTCTGCTCAACGAAAATGGCTGTGTATGTGTGTATGTCTCGTAAAGTGAACTCACGATCACCTTGAAATCGATACTAAATTTGCCAAAGAAAAAAACATCTTTTCAATATATTTTATTCCAAACTCATTTTCATCTAAGGTAATATTGTCGGACTTAGGGTAAGGAAACTCCACATGTAATTGAAGAATTGCCGATGCATCCGTCACGAGTGGCTGTTTGGTTTAGATTTTGGTCGAAAGGCATAATTGAACCATTCTTATTTGAACATAAAGAAGTAGAGACGGCAATTGGCAATGGTGACTGCTACAGGACCATGTTAAATGAATTATTCGCAACAATGAAAATGAGGACTTTAAAGATATTTTTTTGATTTCAACAGGATGCCGCTACGTACTGCACAGTCAATGTGACAATTGATTTTTTTCGCATTGTTTTTAAAGACCGAATCATAAGTCGAAATTCTGATGTCGTTTGGCCATCCAGAAGTTACGATTTGGCACCTTTATATTATTATTTGTGAAGAGCTGTTAAGAACCAATGTTACATCAACAAACCACAAACTATCAAAGCTTTGTAGAACAACATTCGTGATACCATAACCAAGATAGAGCTACACACAGTTAAAAATGTAATCAAAAATTGATCCGATCGTATTGGATACTGCATGGTTAGCCGTGGCAGCTATATTACTGAAATTGTTTTTCATCTTTAAGCGGAAGAATTGAGCTTTGAAATTAAAAAAATATTTGAAAATATCTCTTATAGTTTTCATTTTATAGCATTTAGAAAAAAATTAAAACCCCTTTCTATTAACTTAAAGCAAACACCCCCAAAATTGTTCCTGTACCAACATAATCAATCACAGAGTCAAATTGGTTTTTTTTTAATTCATGAGCACAAAGGCCATGACAAATGTTTCGACAAGCAACATCAACATTACAATAATTAAAGAAGACCTTAATGAGGTGAATACCATATTCATACAACACCATTCGAATTTTAACAAAAATATTTTTAACAATTAAGCTCGGTGGTCTAATGGTAACGGCGTAGGCCTATCATAAGTCAGGACGTGGTATCATATTGCGTTTGGTGCTTTGTTAGACCTTGACCCAACAATGGTAGTTGTGACGCCTAAGAAGTACTTCAAACAGTAAAACAATAAGCACAAGTTTTCATCACAGAAGGTCAATTTATAAAAGCAAAACAATTGGTATTATAAAGATCTTTTTAAATTATTTATCAGTGGTTTGGCAAGTGATTTTATCTTCCTTAAGTAAACTGTATTCTGCATTAAAATTAATTTCAAACTCAATGGAGACGCCTGGTAGCTTACGCTGGAATCGGACTTGGAAAAAAAAACAAAAATATCTATAGTATAGAGAATTTACAAAACTATAAGGTGAGCCGTAGCAAAAAGAAATAATAAAACCATAGTTTGTATTTTCACCAGAAGAACGTTTGACAGCGTTTGGGGTTGTCAATTCATGGCGTCATGGCGAAGGGGACATAAAGATCAACCGGAAACTAAAACAGGCAATTGCGTTGTACTTTTGCTTTATTGCTTCGTACGTTTTATTTGGTGTGGAATGAGTTGACCGTGTCTAGCGCTACTTCTGCTGGTCGTTTCAAACACTCAAATATGTTCGTGTCCCTTTCTGTCTGCGTTTGATCTTGCGTGAACATCATACCGATAGCACATCGTTGGAATCCTCCCGTTTTCTTTGACACAATATTGATCCCAGCGCAAGTAAAAGTCTTTCAATTTTCGAGAGGTTTCTTATCGTGGTGTCTGTGTGATTTTTTCGTCGTTCTTTTGTACATCTTCTATTTTGCTACGGGTCTGTTTCTATTTTGAACTACTGTTTCCAATATCCCACGACCCAGCAAGCCGTGCCATCGCTATTGCTGACACAAAAAGAATGCTTCGCGACTGAACCACCTGCCAGCACCATTTGAAGAACGTTTTGACTCGTTTGTGCGCCCACCTAGATATCGAGGTGGATCTTGCGATCTGTTACTGGTCCATTGAGTTCGTTAGTGCTCCATCGGCAGTTAATCTGGATATTGTCCTTCCAACACCGCACACGCACACACACACAAATAAGTAAACACAAATAGACCCACCTTCTCAAGGTCGCTTGGGGCAGTAAAATTCGTGAGCAAATTATAAAATAATCATGCTGCGGAACGAGCACTTGCAGGCAGTATGTAGGGAAAACGGAACCATCGGAATGCCCCTCATACTAGCATTCTTGCAAAAAGGACCTTTACTGTTTGCTTTTTTTGTTCCTGGTGACATTTCGTAGGTTTTTTTTTTTGTTGTTTTGCCCCGATGGCCAGTTATTCGCCTATTCCATGTGGCCTTCGTCTACCCCAGTCAGGCCGCCTAAGCTTTACGGTGTTCAACACTCTTCAAACAAAACAAAACGAACGAAAAATAAAAGAAGCTCGCATGCCGCACAACCGCCACCCAAAACGCACCACACAAACATCACACCATTGTCTGTCTTTGACATTTTACGAGCAGAGCAACCCCAGTGCAGAGGAGGAAAGACTTATGCCGAAAGATTTTGCAGCGCACACACACACACAACCAGAGCGTACGAAGCAAACCCATAAAACAAGCAATGGTAATTCCATGTAATTCCATTGTTTCATGTTTCCCTTCGAAACGTTAAAATTCGATGCCATCCCGGGCGGGGCTGCGAAAAATGTTGGACACTGCGAATGCGACCAGCCCGGGGAGGACCAGACCCGGGTTCGATCCGGTAAAGATGAAACCGAAAACGAAATGGTCCGCAACGGGTTTGCCGCCCCTTGGGCGTGGGTATTTGCCGTTTTATTTACTCTTCGGTGCTGTTTGCCGTATCCCAACGTGTGTGTGTGTGTGTGTGTGTGTGCCTGTTTGTGCCTGTGTGGGTGTGAGTGGGTATCCGTTTTGAGCTGGTCCGTGCGTCCGTGGAGGAGCTTTGTATACCGACCGACATTGTTCGGTGCTTCCGCCGGGCCTGCAAATTAACCCACCGAAAGCAATCTGATTTAATTCAAATTAAACTAACATCTTACTGGGCCCGAGCGAGCCAAACAGACGGATGGCTTCAACAGCGTGAAAGAGAGCTCTTCATCACGTAAATCAATTTCATTTCAACGAGCTTTCCTAGGCGTTGCGTTCGGTGGATGTAGTGGTATGCAGTCCCCTATGTCTAAATACTGTCCCTTTGGGTGTGGACTATCGGTGGCAGGGCTCGGTGCTGTGCAAGAGATAGAGGGGCACACTTAATTTTCCCACTCGCTTCTGGAAAAATGGAAAGTTTTTGTACTCGCTGCTTTTGATTACATCTTTATGTGAATTTAATGTTTCAACACAACCATCTTTACGCCAAATTGAAGCGATTGTTTACTTTAACGAGGTTTTTGACGAGAAAATCAATTAAAAGAACCATTATGCTTAAATGTTAGCCAACTGGGCTGTAAAATATGTACTAAATATTTGTTTTCTCTTTTTTCTCTTTCCGGTAAGCTTAAGGAAGTTTGGTGCACAGCTTCTGTGAATGCTAAGTAGAAATTAATAAAAAAAAAACATAAACATAAAAATCATATTCTCCGTGGTGCAAATTTTACAGCTTACATCATTTAATAATATTTCATTTTAGTGGAAATTCAGTTGACCTGTGCTCACTTATGGCTTTGAACGTATTTGCTCTGTTTAATATCTGTCACTGCATAGTTAATGAACGATGTACAACTATTTTAAAACAATTTTTGTAAAGTTCTCATAGGCCGTCCACATGAACACAGGAGGCGTGGTAGACCCAAGCTGAGGTGGAAGAATGGTAGAGAGTCTTCCGCCATCATGGCTGGGATAACAGATCAGCAAAAGAAGCCACAAGATCGTGTTTTTGTACTCAACTATTTGTACTCTACATCAACTGAAAACCATTTCAAAGGCAATAAATTTGTGTTGCATCAGGGTTTCCACATATTTTGAATATTAATGGCATTATAGACATGTACATTGGTAAACTTTGCCATTCACACGATTGTCAATTTGTCAGTTGTGAAATGTATTTAAAAGAAACTCATTTCAGAAAACACTGAAAAGAAAGCTTCAGAAAACACTGTGCGGTGTATTTTATTCAAAATAAAAGTATTAAAGTTGCAGTGTGAACAAAAATGATCTCAAAATCAAAAAAGTCGACGAAGATCCTGTTTCATAGAAAATTATTTCTTAACTAGATTGCATTTTGCTACTAATTATACACAGTTTTACAGTAAAACAGGCATTGTATATTAGAGAAAACATAACAAAAAACCAAAATATAGAGGTGAGATGTTTTACACCTTATTTGTATGAAACATTCATTTGCCATCATCAGCACCGGCAAAAACAAAGTACATTTTTAATTTGAGCAAAAAAATAAAACTCAAAAAAATGTTTTATATGTATGATTGTACATTAATTGTAAGACTCTTCAACTTTAATAGTAATTTGTTGCCAAAAACTTTGGTCTCTTTATTCCAAGCTATGTCGTTTGATAAAAAACGGCCCACGGCCTCTCGTGTTATCCTTTTTATCGTCTCCCTTTGACCCTTTTACTTCTTCTTTCTTTTCATGCTAGCCCTATCCCCCATTCCTACGATCATTTTGACACCGTTGGAACCGATCGAACCTAATGTTGTAAGGTTCTACAAAAGTATAAAAATTATATCGTGTTACAAGGAGCAGACCATATTGCTATATCAATTTAGCAAACAGTTTGTTTCAATTATTCAAACGGAAAATATTTACAGTTTCTCATATAAATTCATGCATTTGCGATTGTTTACCTTTTTCCACATTGATATACTAAATTTATGGGGAAGATAAAGCTGTCAATAGTGCCTGCATATGTAGTAAAACTGATTTTAACTTACTTAAGCTATTTCCCTACAATGAGTACTAATTAACTGAAGGCAACATAACGCAACAGACGCGGGAAAAGCAATGGTTTTTGCTAAATATCATTGAAACTTGCCAGCCTGTGTGACATCAGTTTTCAAACATTTGTCATATCTCGTGTAATGTCAAATTCCTTCTTGAATGAAGCGGATCGTGAGATGAGTCTTTGCTTAGAATGTATACTTATTTGCCAAACTTAATTAATTTCTTCAAAAAATTATCTCGCACTTAAAACCGATAGTTAAATATTGTTCTTGTGACATCTTCTAGCGTACTTTTTATGGGTCGATTAAACAAATACTGCCACTACGGGGATGGGAAATCAGTTGAAAATCTTTAATAAGCATTTTTTTAACTCGGAACATCAGATATTTGGAGCTAAAGATTTACAATTAATTCAGAAGTTCAATTTGAAGCAAGGTTGTCAAAAGCACGTGATCGTATTTCCATAATTATCTATATTTCATTTTTAATGAGCAAGTTAATAATACTTCCTCATTTCCTACATTTTATAGGCTGTTATTATTTCACTGCTGATGGAGTTCAGCAGCTTGTTCACACCCAGTGCTAAATGGTTGTCCAAAAATAAGCCCATCAATTATCATTTTAATAAGCCATTCAGTCGCTCCCCATCGCCCTAAACGCTCCAACCGCGTTATTGACACTCAGCATTATTGATTCCAAAGAAAGCAGAACGGTTGAAATTAGCAAAAGAGTGCAAATCGATAAATTGTTATCGTCGGTGGATTTGTATTGATAGCAAAGCAAGCGTACCATTCCTCGAAGGAAGTGGCGATACGGGCGAAACGAAAAACAAAGATTGATATCCATACAATTCAGCACAACAAACAACCAACACGCCCCGTGCACATCAGTCCCTAGCCGCAAATTCCGGAACAGAAGAGAGATTTTATCTCATGTCATCGATCGGAAAAGCCCAACCGTCGGCACGTGGAAGCGTCAATCGGTGACTGATCCGTGGGGTTAAGGGGACGTGCGGGTTAGTAGCCTGATAAATACCAAAGCACCGGTCGCATTTTGCAGGCTCCTCTATCTGCTATCCCTCCATCCGTGAAATAAGAATAATGCTCAACCATTTAATATGCTTGTGCTTTGCGGGGTTGAATGGTGGAGAGAAAAAAAACGCACCACGGGAGCTATCTGCGATCCTTCGTGAGCTGATAAAAAGGGACAATAGAATCGTTGTTCTCGAGTGTTGTTTGCTTCGGATTTACCGTACAATCCTCTCGAGGGGTTTTGCGTCATCGGTCGGTTTTCCGTAGGGCGTAAAACGATAAAACTAATATCCAAACCTTATAGATCCCGAGCAGTACACACCGTGGAGATGACACTTACTCATGCCGCTTTATTTCTTTTTTTTCTCTCTCTCTCTCTCTCTTTGCTTTTCTGATTCCATTTTTATCACTCCAGTGCGCCAGGAGAACGAACGACTCATGCGGGAGTCCCTCGACCGGGCGAAGATGATCAAAAACTACACCGAGTACAACCGGATGATTGGTGGCGATGAAATTCCTTAACGATTTATCCTCCGGTCCGATATGCAATGTGCCCGCAATGTCCTCCCACACAGCTCCCTGGATCTGCTAGCCATTACGTTTATCTAAAATCCCAACGCAACACGTTGACATCTCCAGTGGCGTGCGCCAGCATGACGTTGGGATGAAAGCGTGCCATCACTGTTCCGCTGCATCCGAACGGTTCCTCGGCAGAAGGCCTCACGGACGCTCGTAATGGATCCCTTATCGTGGCACCGGTGGGAATTGATCCTTCTGCTGCAAAGACGCCAGATCGGACGCCTCGGAGTGCTGTTTTGCTGGAAGCGGCGGAAGGTAATGGAATCAACAGGCCAACTTCACATCACATCTCCACGGACCAATTTAAGGTTAACTTGATGGACCGAGCGTGTTACCACCACTTACCACACCCTTATCAGCTGCCGGATGCACAAAAACAAACGCCCGTACCCATTTCCTGGACGGCAGGTTCGAGTCAAGAGCGTACCCCGTCTCAACAGCACACACTTGATGCCTACAGTGACGGAGCAGTTTGTTGTTTCTACTTTTTTCCCACTAGCCACTTTAAACTGCGTCCAACGTCTGCGTATCATCGTGACTAATTTCAGGCGACCCATCACTCTCCTTCAGGTTAAAATTCCTTTCGCCCAGAGACGGTAGTAGGCAAGGGCAGGGCTAAGAAAAGCACCACGATTCAGTGTCGAATACAGATGCTTAGGCGATTCTGTTCTGTTTGTCAAGCTTTTTTACACTTTTTCCACAACAAAAGCACTTCTGGAAAAACGGGCACCCCACCAACAGCCGGCTAGAAGTGTGTGGGAAGGACATCATGTTCTTCGGCAAATTTCGGGGCACCACGATTAGCGGTGCACCACGCCGTAGACCTACACACACACACCCACACAAAGGTCCTACAAAAAGGTTCAATTTCATCCATTCTGCTGGGGACACGGCACAGCGCTCGAGTGGTGCAGCACACTGGCACTTTTTCACTCGCCTACCAGCCAACGTAATGGTTCTCCGAAATTTGTGCCGCGCAAATATAATCACTTTCTGTGCCGCGCTAGGACGGTGCTAGGGACGGAAGGGCGTTTGGCCTGACAAAACCAAAAAAAACAAAAAAACGGACCAACGCAAAAACCCTTCTTGCCAAAAGCACAATCAATTTAGTGGCTGCAGCTCGACAGCAAGCAACACGCAGGCTGAGCGAGGCAACCAAAAAAAGCTGGAAAAGCAAATGGGCAGCTCCCATGCATACCCGAGCAGGCACGCGCCCTGTACACAAATTCCGCAAGAATTGTGACAACAATCGTGACGATGCTTCTGGTGCTGGATTAGTTTTTGAGCGTCCTTTTTTTGGCGCAGGAATTGGTTGTGGCTTTTCGGCGTTTGCCCTTTCCAGGGATGATGTAGCGATTTGCGTAGACAAAAATAGCAAAATTGTTTAAGAGCTATGTTTGTGCCGGTTACTCTTGTCGGCAGTTAAACTAGAGTCAAACAATACGGAAAATCATCGTTTCATGTGCTATACTTTACACACAGGTTGTTTTTTCATACATATGTTTAGTAAACGAAGGCCGTTTAAGTTGATCATGTGGTTCATTTTAATAACATTTTTCATTTCTTTTTAGCCAAAAACTCTGTACATAGGTACTAAATTTAATGGAGTCAACTTACTACTTACTTCATTCTCCAATTCTTTTAGGCAAAACTAGTTGAATCTGTTTCAAGTGTGTGCATAACAAATTTCGTATTTCATAGTACTCTTTCCAGTAATTTTTTGATGAAATTTTTCCTGAAAAATTTTGTCATCTGTTGATCAAAATAAAATGCGTAAAAAACGAAAGTTCAAGTTGGCACGCTCATAGCTCAATTAGTGCAAGTCAACACAATCAATCTTTATTAAAACCACACAGTTTTTGAAAACTTTACCACAATTTACAGTATTAATGAAAGTTCAATCTGGTAATTTAAAATCCATTTTTCCTCATTTTTTCACCGTCCTTTCGTACTCAACCCAAGGCAGAAATGTGCGTCACATGCACAGTTGGGCTTAATGCTATCCTGTTTCTTGCTAAGAATAGGCCACCTTTTGCTAATTAATAACATATGTAACCGCGAAATAAAGCGAGGAAAGTCATACAGAACGAAACGGTAAGGCAAGCCAGTTGATCACTGTAACCATACAGGATGTTTTGAACACAAATCCACGCAAAAGACGTTACATTATTCAACACCCGTTCCCTGATTAAAGAGGATTTACAAAACACGCGCATACTCACACACACACAGCGCTGTGCAGGAAATCCCGTACGGAAACAAAGCAGAGGAGTGAAAAGCAAAAATTCGAGAAAGATAGAAAATTTGAAAAAATTGTGCATACAGAAAGCAGGGTAGTCGCGGAAAATGTTGTTGTGTTGATGATAGTAATTGTTAATAGCGTGTAAGATTTTTAAGCAATGCTTCGAAAAGTATGTTACATAGATACGTTTATATTTAGCATTGAAATCGCGAAAAGATAGAGCGAAAGAGAGAAAGAAAGAAAAGGAGAAAGAAGGATTGCAACAACAGTTTTGTGGCTGGCATTATTTATTCGTAGAATTTCTTTCAAGTCCATCCGTCTTGTGTAGCATTCCTTTCCACCATTATCACGTTATGCAAAGAGCATATGTTTATCCCTCCTCATTCATTTCTGGGTAAGGCGTACAGAAGGCAATTTCTTATGATTTATCAGTACCCCAACATGTGTAAATCAATCTTAAGCTTTAAAATAATGAAAAACAGAAATTTGAATAGTTTAGAGCCTTTTGACTACATTTTATGGGTGATCAATTTAGAAGAGCATCCACTATTTTAAAAAAAAACACATGCATAACACATCAGAAAACACGTTCCATTACGCGATTAATAACGATCCACACAGCACACTCGGAAACAGACCCTTTACCATAATTCACGGTTCAGTGAAACGCAACCTGAAGCAAGAGAGAAATAAAAATGACAACAAGAAGCAACGAGGATTAACACAACCGATGCAACCATCATCCCGCCGCTAAGTCACAAAAACATGAATTGCAACGTAATGGTCGCAAGTCAGCATTTTTCGACCGGTCAATTTGATGCACGCATCAGCGTAAATCCACTCTTCCTTTGATGCTGTGTCCCTCGTGTCCAACATGCCCCAAACAACTTCCTGCCCCTTTCGCACCAGCAATGCAACTGGGCTGTCACTTTCATTTAGCTCGCCCAGCCCTGTGTCGCCCGTTTCGACGCTTATCTGGGATCATTTCAGCTCCAGCGCCGGGTGCTAATGGTGACCGAAGCATCGACTCGTTTTTAGTTCAGCTGCTGCTCACGGCGCAGAATGGGCTGTACAGGGGAAAAAAAGATTACACTTTTTGTTTCCCTCTGCCTTTGGCGCTGCGTCCTCCACCGCAATCCGCTCCCTGTCGATGGCAGTGGTCAGGTGCATGGGACAATTTATTAACATCCTATCAACACACTACCACCTCCCCCGTACCGGCACGGCTCAAAAGCGAAGGCTGATTGGGCGAATGTCGCATCATCAGCCCACTCGGATAATGGTTGCGGGGACGCTCTATCAACGAACTTAAAGCACACCGGACACGCTTGTCCTGCCCTGGTCGCCGTTCTCGTCTAGGTGTCCTTTCAGCGCCCAGGCCCAGGTGTCACTTCAGTTTAGTACACGGACCCAAATTTTCGCTCCAGGTCCGCTACCCACAAACATCCATGAAGCCCGGGAGTTGGTCTAGGCGTGTTAAGGCTTTCATCGCCCGTACATCATGACGATGATGATGCTGATGATGGTGATGCTAGCCCTGTACGCACGGCCATAAACACGCAAATTGATCATGATTTTGGCCTTGCGCGATTGCGAGCTGCGATAAGTGAAAATTAACTAGCTGCGAGGCAAGCGCTAGAACGGGATCATCTGCCTGTGAGATGTCCTTTTCGGTGCTAGGTGCTTAAATTGAGATGGCTTTCCTCCCCACTCACAAGGCAGCGGTAGAAAGGGCAACAGAGATAGAGAGAGTAAATGAAGGAGCGATAGATAGAAAAATCTTCACACCGATGGTCAATGAGAACTGGAGTTTCTTACGTCGGTGTTTTCAGGGTGAGCGTGTGCTCCTTTTTTCTTATCACCCTCCCACGGAGCGGCACCCACCGTGATTGATGACTGTTGCTTACTACTGTGACGCATTTCGACACCGGAGACGCGCCAGCCGAAAAACATTAATAAAGAGCTTTGTGCGGTGGGGGGGGGAGAGGGGGGGCACGTGCCGGACAGCCCGAAACTTTCACCCGGGATCGCACTTTTGCAATTTAGAAATCGCGAAATCGTAACCATAACGAGACATTTCAACCGCCATCCCGTGCACAGCTGCTCTCCTCCTAGAACGGAACGGGATAATATTTATAGGCGAATGATATTTTAACGCGAAACCGCGGGACGCGTCTTCTGCGTTAGTAATGCTGTGGGGAGAAATTAATCATTACATCCCGCGGTTCGGTAGCGGCAAACTTTGCCTTCTTGCGCCCCTGTACGTGTGTGACATCCTTGCCCTTTCCTCCACTACCGCTCGGAGGGCACGGAGAAAACTTTGCCTTTGTGCGAGGTGCACGGGACTCCCGGGCCCACATAATAACGATGACTTCATTACACCGACCAGGACCATCTGGTGCACGGCCACCGGGAGCTCCCTCGGGGTGAAGAAGAAATCAACCGCCAGATCTTCATGCACACGCATCAAACGAGCCAAAGGATAGATTGTCAACCACTGCCATCGTTCGGGCTCGGGCCCATCCTTCGCACATCCTGCTTGCTCCTGGCGATTCGCACCTCGCGTTAAAAGTTATGCTTATTTTATGTGCCCCAGCCGATGATCGGCTGTCGGCGCCCCCGAAACGACAGTGGACGGTGCAAGGGATTCTTCGACCTACCCTTACCGCGGAGGCGGGAGGGTGGAAAAAGCGAAATTTCATTGCATATTTATGAGAACAGCAAGTTTGGCCGAGTGCGTGACTGTGTCTGTGATTGCATTTTTTGCCCTTTATTCCTCTTCTTTTTGTGTTTTTATTTTGTGCGCCAAAGTCAAAAGGTTTTCTGACAATTTTTCGTCGGTGAAAACGGCCATCCTCGACCCAGCCAGGACCCTTCGGTCGGTATCATCTTTTAATGGTGATCATTGACCATCGTCCGGGCGTTTCGGGTATGTTAGCCCTTGTTGACAGATGGAAAAAAAAACGGCACGGGAACACGCTAGTCTTCGCTGGTGCACCGGGTGGAAGGGACGTGTTAATTTGAATTGGAAATCGCCAATTACCCCAGAGACTGCCCGATAAGAAGGGCGCGAAAGAGCCACGTTGAGTTCAAAACAATGTGAAAAGCTCGTGGCGTTGCGTTGCGCTGGATATGATTAAAGCACAAGGTGCGCTACGAGACTGATCGCGGGAAAACTAAATTTACGCCGCATGTTTATTGCATAATTTTTCTTCGCAACCCGATGATTACCTCGGGCGGCCACCCTTCTCCATGTGCTCTATGCATATATTCCGGTGTGATAATTTGATGAGTTTGCTTACTGGCGGAACAGCTTTCGCTCATGTTAACATTAAAGCGTACGTTAAAGACTTTGGAAAACTTTCATACTCTTTGATAACAGCTATCTTTGGAGAAGCATAACAGAAACAGCTGTTATCGTTTGGCAATTTGATATTTTATTGAAAATAACCTTCTGTTGTGTAAAAGTTTTTTACAGTTGTTGAAGCTTACCGGAAAAGTTAAGAACATTGATCAAATCAGTCAGCACTATTAATTGTTTAATTAATATCCTGATAACAACCGCCGAGATCGTCCCACAGTGAAAGTGTCCTTATAGTTTTCGATTAAAATTCTAAAAAATACAGATATTTATTTCTTTATTTTTTTTTGTTCATGTATTTTTGGAGCTGTATTAATATAATTTCTGCATTTCTCACATGTTTGTCAATAAAAAAAAATTATAAGAAACAGCAGAGAAACATTAGACTTTTAAAACCTAATGCCTTGATTATTTATAATTTTCATTTACCTATTTACGTCCTTTAGTAAAATATAACAACTTAAACAACGGTAGTTCTTTAGTAAAACATAACAAGAGCAAGGCGTAGCGAAAAAGTGCTTGATTGCTTAGTGCTTAATTTTATACTCCGGATTCCGGACCACAGTTTCCCGCGAACTCAATTATGTTGTCTTGGTAACGGACCTAGATGCCATCATACTCCATCACAACCCGTTTCTGACAGGCGTTAGTCTCGCTTTATTCATAGTTGCACATCTTTGCACCACATCACACCAGTTTCCCAACAAAGTTTCATCTACCTTTAACGCAATAGCGACACTTGTTCGCTTTTGATTTGTACGACATCTAACACGCTGGTTTGTTGGACAAGGTGCTGCGTTTGCGGTTAAGAAGGTCTAGCTGCTTGTTTCATAGGCATTAGTATACACGAAAGCGTAGAACAGAACAGAACAAATTGTTACAAGGTGTGCAGGATTTCCACGTTTCTGCAACGTTGCTAGGAAAATTAATCCAATCTAACTTTCTTCACACTGTACACGCCGGTGTGTTGATGACATTATTTTTGAACGATTAATGTTAACTGCTAAGACACAGCACGGACAGTATGTAAGCTTTATCCTGGTGGCATTTCAGAAAAACAGGATTAAAAAAATCAATTTCCTTCATCCGCTTCCGGCCAGTCTGGAACGGTAAAGTATTAAAATATATATTTTTATTTTTTGTCTTTGCCTTCATCTATCCAGCATTAGCTCCGGACAATTCCTTTTGCTTAGCCAGCTCAGCGTAACTTTCCTTGCCAAAAGTGTCCTGAGGTCTTGTAAACTTGTTGCTATCGTAGGATACGAATTTAGCAAGGCATGGGAAGAGCCATTAGCAGTAGCGAAGCAGTAACGCGAATGTTGTAACCTTTAGCGATGACCCTCCCAAGCCTTACGATGCACTACAGCATGTGCATTGTGTCTGCAAAACGCGACAGAAAATAAACGTAAAATAAACGGTTCAGATCATCATCTTTCCCCGGTGGAAATGGTAATCTAAACATTTGTACAAACGTTACATACGACATGAATTCAAACGGTTTCACTTCCTTTCGGAAAAGTTCTAATTAGTATCTTTCAATCAACTTCAATCAAGCCAACATCATTTTAACAGCCATTTGAACTTTTTCACATTTCCACATTTTTTATAGAAGGTAGCCCACAGGAACTAGTTTTGCCTTGAGCATAATTCCTATTTTTAATTTATGAATCTTAATGATAGTTGTATTTCCGTAACTGTTTTTCTCAATGCGTTACATGAAGCTTAACGGAAATGAATCTAGTAGTAAAAGACATCACCCGAGGGAGAGCGCCGTCAAAGTGCGAATACTTTCATACCGTACGTATTAAGTAGACATATAAAGTATAGCAACACTGAAACATCCTGCTCATTTGCAAACTATAATGCGATAAATACGATTTTATACTGGTTACGTGTAACAAAAACAAAAGGTAAAGTGTGCGAAAAGGTACGAAGCGATGAAACAAAGGTAAACACACAAATCATTTTGTACACGTGCAGCAATCAGAACAAATCAAAACCGAAATTACTAACTAAAAAGAGATTTTTGTAAACCAGCTAAAGGGGGCAACAGTTGACAGGTGGGGAAGCACATGGACTGGCACGCGTCTGTGAATTTGAACGACAGAGAAGTGGCATCCTCTAACATGTGCTCGTAATTGTTGTAGTAAACGCTATGAAACGTATGAGATTTAGCAAAGATATCATTTGCAAAGCATCAAAACAATCATAAACGAAGCAAACGAATTTTAGTTAATCGAAACGTTTGAACAACTCTACAACAGTTTGATGGAGCAGCCTTAAATTGGTGTAAAAACTATCAAAAGCAACAGTTTAATAAGAACAACACTTTTTTTAAAGTCATATTCAACAGCAAGCAGAAACCTGTATGCAAAACTAAACTCCTTTTTTTTAATTTGAAACAAAAGTACTCAAAAGCCGTATGAAGTATTTTGTTTTTAATTCGCTTACTAAACAAACAGCTAACAAAAGCAAAAACAGAAGTTAAACGCGCCAGTACGAAACAAAAGGGGGCAAACAGCACAACAAGTAAAAAATGCAAAACAAAAACGAGTTAAAGTGTGTAACTAGTCAATATTGTAGCCCAGCAGCTGTAACCACTTTTCCACCACTAAAACAAGTCAACAGATATGGGCAAACAGTATCAAAGACAACAGAAATGTTTGTAGATTATTGTGTGGCAGTGTGTGATGTAGGTAACGGTAATACTTAAACACAAAACAGAAAACAGCATTCGCACACGCGAGAAAGATGTATTTGCGAGTTGAAAGTGAGTTCTAACTACGAATGAACTAAAATGGTAAAATATGTTAGTTAAAACATAACCAAACAAAGGTAAATTGAATGTCAACTTTGCGTACTTGGAAATTGGAAGAAGGATAAGTGAACACGTGTCTGAAATGAGATAAAATAAAACAAAAGCCAACAAAGAGCCATACACAGACAAAACATAAAAGTGAGATAACTAAACAGTTGAACTTATTAGATAATCAATACAAGAACGGAGACAGCATGGGGGGGTATAGACAGGGAAATATTTGTTGTTGAAAAAAAAAGAAAGAAACGATGTTGTGTAAGAATGTGTATAAGGAAGCGAAAGGAACAGGACGAAAGGAAAGCGGTTAGCATAAGTGAGGTGCCGATAGGTAAACTGGATGTTGTAAGCGATGTGTAACAGCCTATAGAAAGGGACATATATTAGTGTAGTTCTTGTTAGAAAGCTGTTATGTTCGAGTGTGTTGTCGCTTTTTATCGCATCATTTGAGCTGCTCGAAACTGAACCTTGGCAAGAGTGTCAGCAGAAAATGGGGTTTTACGGGCGCTTCTCAGGCGCTACACACCGGGCAGATGCGAGCGCCTTTTCTGTGGGACAGAGCGTCCCCACGGGGGAACCTACTCGAATTTACGCTGTCAATAGTTTACAATATGGAAACGGGGTTGGGACGCAATCACATACTAAAGTGTAGCAAAAGCAAGCAAAGAACATAATAATACACAAACATGCCTCTCTAAAGAACATAAAACAATCATACAACAAAGAATCACAGTCAACACAGATACACAGGAGAATTTAAATGAAAACAGGTGCAATAAACAAGTAAATCAGTGTCCAATGCGGGTCTTGATAAGGATGGACAGTTTTAAAACCGAAAACCACAGACGTACACTATTAGACAACTCTTTTTGTCGCCATATACAAACACTCTGTAATAATCTATTCTACCGTTTTGGACAGTGCCAAGATAAACCAGACATGATAAACAATTCAACGAGATACATAAACACACCCTAATAAAATCAATTTTGAAACATAATTTCAAGCAGGAATAGATGGCATTTTTCTCAATGACTTACTATCACCGAGAAAACCTATGTCAAGGGTGAAATGCGCAATTTTAGAGCTATTTTTTTTAACTCTAAACCTTTTCATGTAGCGGAACATGGGGCACAATGAGCATGAGAGGCTAAACGGACACTCTTTACACAGAACTACCTAAGGGTTAAAAAAAAATCAGTAGAGGGTTTTATGAACACAATTTTATTTGTATAACCCAAGGCTCAACAACAGTCTAGAAAAACTGAAGATGAACTGAAGATTATTTAAATTTATTAGTTAATTGGGATATAATTGAAAATGAAATTTTCATAGCAAAAAATATTGAATTTTCGGTTGTTTAGTTTAGTTTAGTCTTATTTCAAGAAATGTTACGAATTTTTAAAAGATATTATTTAAGCAGAGATTTGGTTTCACTTTTCAATAAATAATTAAAGTAAATCAAATGCTTATGTTGGAAAAGAATCAGCGATTAAGTAGAACGTCAAATTGGTATCTTCTTTTGACAGATGGCGTTTAATAAGACTACGCTGTCGTATTCAAGTGCTCGAGTCAAATTTAACGGTAAATTTGGTAGTGCTAAAAAATAATAACATATTGAAGTGTGAAAGTAAATTACAGCATTACTGTTATAATGAACGATTGCTTAAATTAAAGACATTTTTGTTATTTTACATTAGCTTAGTTTTTATTTCCAGACTTTTTTTTTATTCAAATCACTAATTTGGCCCTTCCAATTGGTTTCTTGGTAAAAAGGTATTTTTAAAATTCTCAGAGACATTTCACAACAGACAGATCCAATGATGTTACGATGTAGAATCATAGAACAATAGCCTCAAACTCAAAGCATGTCCAAAATGCCCCATGTTCCTATATTTTAGTGTCAGTTTTTTTTTTTGGTAATAAAAATGAAAATTTAAAAACACCCCACGTTGTCACGTAACCCAGTCAATGAACTTTCTGAGATCAATTCAAAAGAGAGAAGCTTAGAGTATAGGAAGAAAAGAGGAGATATAAAGGGTATAAAACGAAAAAAAATGGACAGAGAGAACTAAAACACTTTTTCTACTTTAAATCAACGATATGCTAAAACACAAGTTTTTGAAAGCAACCGATCCTAGTGAGCCAAGAAAATGAACGAAGCATCGTTTAAAATCAAAACGCTAAAAACTATAACTTTGACAACTTAATGCTCAAAACTAGTCCAAAGAAATCTCTACAAACAAGTAATAAACCGTTCGTGGAATAGGCAAAGCTCAAACAATCAATTGTGCAAACAACCTGCAAAAGTCTTGCGGGAAGATGTACCGCGTGGGCTAGTGTAAAACGCATAAGTAGATCTCCACTCCAAATCGAATAGGTTGCTTTCCATTTTTCTAGCGATAGGCAATAAACTGCAACCGAATGACAAAGGAACAGAAACACACACACACACAAACAAACACAATTCGTACTAGCAATAATGTCACTCTTTCGATGATGCATGCTGCAGCACTGGAAGTGCGTTGAGTGAAACCAATTTTATTAAAAACAAACAACCAAACAAAAATAGCGATCTTTTATATTGCATAGCAATATCATCCTAACACTAAAGGATCTTCTTTTCTCGGCGCGAAGAAAACTAGGGAATCACATGACACATTTTTTATGATTACTATTAAAATCCATCTTGTCCTTTGCATCTCACTCTCCTGTTACGGTGGAACTGTGCCATCTAATGACTCAGATGATCTAAGACATACCAGAGTTTGGTTTTTGGTACAACCACGACATTAGCAAATCTTTGATCGTAATCATAAAACATGATCGTCGGGCAAGAGAATGATCCAATTGTTGTGACGGCGCACAGCTTACGATTTCGTGCGTAGTACAGCAATCTTGCAATCACAGGAGGAAAAGAAGGATGAAATAAAAAAAGATAGCGGTAGCCCCTTTAGTCGGACAGTGCTGCGTCTGGTAGAAAAAAAAACAAAAACCTTGGAGTAAAATGAATAAAAGTAAAAGAAAATCTGAGATCAAGAAATGAAAACGATGTAAAATTTCATTGTAATGTTTTGTATAAAATTATTAAAAAGAAAAACAATGGGACAGATGTTTTTATGGTTAAATATATAGTATTCCAAAAATTGTTATTCAGCTTCCAAATATTATAAAAAAACGTGTTTTATTTACCAAACCAAACCACATAATTGCCACCGTTCGGAAGCAGGTAAGTATGGTGGGAATCCGAATATCTAGCTCTTTGTTTTCTTTCTCCTGTATATTCCTGCCTTCATGCGACTGATTTAGTCAAATTGTTGGCTGTGTAACTTTAGAAAGTATTTAACGTTGGCGGGAGTTTTCATAAAACTTACTGTGTTGTACAACTTAAAAGTATACAAGGCTGCATTCGACAGCGTGCCACACTCTCTGCTGTTAGTGAAGATGAAGGTCCTTCGGCTTCCAGAGCCTTTTCTTGTCTGGATGCGGTCCTATCTTAATGTCCGCACTTACCGGGTGAAAATGGGTTCCATCTTCTCACGCCTCATCAAAGCAACTTCGGGGGTACCGCAAGGAAGCAATCTCGGTCCATTGCTGTACGTCATCTTCATCAATGACTTGATGCGTGTGCTGCCTACCGGTAGTCACCTACTCTACGCCGACGACCTAAAGCCGATTCGCAGCATAGTTGATCAGGACCGCCTTCAAGCAGCTCTAGATATGTTCCAGTCCTGGTATACCACAATGGTGGCCTTGAGCTCAGCGTCAAGAAATGTGTCACAATCACATTTACTAGGAGACGTTGCCCTTTAGTTGCCTCTTAGTAGCTATCTGCGGTTCTACTCTAGCCCGCAAAAGCTGTGTCCGCCACCTTGGAGTGCTCCTTTATGACAATTTGTGCTTCCGCGACCAGCTCGAGCATATTGTCGCTAAGGGCAACCAACTTATTGGCTTGCTGAAATATATCGTGCGCGACCTTAAGGATCCATTCGTCATCAAGATGCTGTACTGCTCGCTTGTGCGTTCCGTGGTAGAGTAAGCGTCCGTGGTATGGTGGCCAAAGGCGACACGATCTCTAGCCCGTCTGGAGTCGATCCAACGGAAATTCACCCGGTTGACTCTCAGGTCTTGGAGTGTGCAGGTGGATTATTCAGGACGATGTGCGCTACTAGGGATCGAGTACCTCAAACAGCTAAACTGCAAAGCCCAAAGGACCTTTGTCGCAGGACTATTGGACAATCGGATCGACTCGCCAGTGTTGATCGCTCCGTGCTCGTACCCTACTTTACGTTGAGGCACGCCGTACTAACTTTGGTACATCAGATCCATTCCTGTCCATTCCTGTCCGAGAATTCAACGCTGTATGTGAACGTCATGAACTGTCTTTGTCTCGTGCCGCATTCATAAACAAAATACGTCATTTGTGCATGACATGTTTCAAAGGGGCCACCGTAGGTCCATTGAATGTATGACTAAAATAACAAATAACAAATAACAAAACTACTCTTCTCTGCTTAATTGTTCTATAAAAAAGCTTATTACATACATGCAGGTGTAAAACCGGACTAAAAGGCATGTCATCTATAAAACCTGGCACATAAAAACATTTTTTCAAAAATTATGAAGCACAAAAAAGGAAAGCATTGGACCGGCTCGGTGGTCTAATAGTAGAGGCGTAGACCTGTATGAGTTTGGAAAAGTCGACTAAATCTTTGAGTATATTTCAACGAAAAAACATAAGTTTGGCTGAATGAATTCTGTTAAAACAGTTTGACCAATAGTGGGTTTTAATTTTATTTTGGTACGTGTTGCGGGCGGGTAAGCTCCAACAGGGCAAAGGTTCCAACTCCTCTCTGGATTTTACTCCCGCAAACTGGGAAACTTTCACTGCCTCCAAGCTAGTTCTCCTAGCTGTCTTTGTCGCTTTCGGATAGTTTCGGATGTTATCAGAGTAACAACAGTGTAGATTTTAATTTGAAACTGAACTTTCTCACTTCGGAGCCCTCTTTATCTACCTATAATTTGGCTTTTTCTCTCCTAGCTTGCTACCAATACCGTTTCAGCATCAGCAGCACGTTCACTCGGTCCAAGCGGTAAGCGGAGTGCACCGAACCAGTGATTTTCTGGGAATGGAGTGTCGATCGGCGACGGATTGGCGCATGTTGAACTGCTGTGCTCTTTTAGGGGCAAATATTTTTTTCTGGTAGTATCGTCTGTTCGATAAGGCGATGTTTATCTGTTAGGTACGTTTTTACGTTCCGTGACACTTAGTAAGCAACAGTACGCTGCAAATTTTATGAAAAATGTCCCCGAATAAATAATAATTTTGGCTCATGGAGTGTGCGTGCTTGCTATACAGCCGCATCCTTGAAGCAACTAGATTATGTCGCAGCCAGTATGAAGCTTGTAAACTTACAAAAGGTACGGTGAGTAGATAGAGGTGCGCAGGATCTTACGCTTCAAAACCATCAAAGGAGAAAATGTATCACAAATACATTTGTGGCCGTCAAGCAATACGGCCAGGCCGTTACTACCGAATAAACACATTGGCTGTCACAGTCTACAAGATTCTCTAAGCGACAATGATATTCAACATTCAAGACAGTCAAATCTTCTCCACATGTTTATTTAAAAGAAAACTATGAACCAAGACGCAATAGATAGAACGCTCCAGAAAGTTAGATTACTCCGACTACGGAATGTAGACCTGAGACTGAACGTAAAAACGACGCATACCGAACATTAAAATAACGACATAGAACGAGCAGACAGTGTGTTTCGAAATAGAAACGGATGCGTGGGATTGAAAGAAAATTTACTAACTACAGACAGAGTTGTTGCAATAAAAGTGGAAACCTGTTCCTTTCCCAGCTCAGCACTTTAATGAATTACTTACTCTACGATCATCGCAACATCAACGATTTGATGCCTAAGACTCCACTGCTAAACAGTGTACCAGAAATACTATTCGTTGGTTACTTACTTACTTATCGGGCGCTACAACCGCTTCGCGGTCTTGGCCTGCTGCAACAAACTCCGAAACCGCTCACGGTCTCGCGCCGTCGTCTGCCAATCCGTTATCCCGGCCTTGATGGCGGACGCCTCAACGCCATCTTACCACCTCAGCTTGGGCCTATCACGCCTCCTCTGTCCATGTGGACGGCCTAAGAGGACTTTACGGGCTGGGTCGTCTGTGTCCATGCGTATAACATGGCCAGCCCACCGGAGCCGGGCGAGCTTAATCCGCTGCACAACGGAGAGGTCGTTGTACAGCTCGTACAGCTCGTCGTTGTATCGGCTCCTCCTTTGTCCCTCCTCACGTATGGGGCCAACAATCCTCCTGAGCATCTTCCTCTCGAACGCGGCTAAGAGGGTTTCGTCAGTTTTGGACAGCGTCCATGTCTCAGAGGCATACGTGAGTACTGGAACTATATAGGTGCGATATAGTCCCAGCTTCGTCCGTCGCGACAGGTTTTGTGAGGTGAAATGCTTTCTCAGGCTATAGAATGACCGGCTTGCCGCCAGCATCCGTGCGCGCAGCTCGACTTCTATGCTGTTGTCGGTGCTGACTTTTGACCCGAGATAGGTGAAATTTGGAACGACTTCGAAAGTACAAGTATTTCTTCGTGCGGTGAACTCTTTTCTCTACTCTTCTTAGCCGCTTATATTCCTCTTTGCATACCCGCGTTCTATGCCTTTGCAGCATTGCTCGGTATGCTTCGTTTTTACGTTCGGTCACCAGTCTACACTCTTCGTCGAACCAGCCAGATCTGGTGTTGCCACGACGTGGAAGGAGTGTGTTTTGAGCACAGCTTATAATCTTAGTTTTTAAAGCGTTCCACCTTTCGCTCGTAGTTTCACATCTTGTTTCTGGTAGTAGAGACTCATCTAATGCGGCTTTGAGTGCCTGTTGGACATTACTGTCCCTTAGAGAGTCCGTGTTGAGTCGAGGCTGCATGTTTTCTCCACCCTCATTTGCACGAGGGCGGGCTATTCTCCACCGTATCACTAGGCCAACCAAGTAGTGATCGGAATCGATGTTGGCTCCTCGATACGTTCTGACGTTTAACAGGCTCGACTGTCGTCGGCGGCTTATCAACACGTGGTCGTTGGTTAAAGAGCAATAAAACACCTGGAGCCGATGAAATTACCAGCTGAACTGGTAAACAATCAGGAATGCACACTCGAAAACCATTTTCATCATATCCTGAATGTAAGCAATACCATTACTATCGAATAAAACAAAATATCCTGAATGTTTGACAGGGTAGCATATCAATGTTTTGTGAAGTGGATCGTGGTATTAGGTATTTCAGATACAAGAAAGGAGATAATTTTAGTTGAAAAAACTACCCCAGTACTACTATGATACCCATCATGATGTTCAATACAGCCAACAAAATATTTCTTATTATCTCCTTTTGCGTACCAACTCTTTATATATTTTAATCCTCATATACAATATCATAGTCAAGGTAAAAATTGTATGATGCAATGTGTTCTTTTGGAACCTTGACCAGAGTCGTATACCTGGATGGAAAAATCACATGAATGCGGATGGAAAAATCTCGAGAACTTTTGCTATCACCTAAAGTTAGCAATTGAGGATGTGCCTACATGTGTGCTATTCAATTTAGCGCAAGAGAGGAGCGACCGTGAAGAGAACGCGGAGTCCTCGTATGATCTAAAGGTCAATTTTCCTATGATCACTAGCGAAAACCTACCAATGGAGTGATAAGTTGGCAGAGAACCTGAAACTGCAGATCAACTTACCGAAGATAAAACTGGCATCACTAGCGGCCCTGCTAACAAATTCCAAGCTACGTAGAGGTGACACACAAACAGGTTTACGAATTTAGAAGTCGTCCAAAATTAAGCCCGCACCGAGAACAGTGTGGGAGTCAAGCTGCACACGAGGATGCTAGCTGAGAGCCGATTGTTAATCAGCCTGATTAAACAATTCACCATAAAGAACCAGCTGAAACAGACGAAGCTGTCGCAAAGCTGACAAAGCCCTCTTGACCGTATTCGCAAGGAATGCCGGAAAATGAAGGATTCTTGGTCCCATACGTGAGGAAGAACAATTGAGGAGACAGGAGACGAGTTATACGAGCTGTACAACGACCTCACTGTTGGAAGGGGTCCAGTCGGCCACCCAGTCTGCCCACCGCTTGAACTCCCTGCATTGAAGTAGTTGTTGCCGCTGATAAGATAATGTAAGGCCCGGGTCTACGAAAATGTTGCGCCAACATTTATTGCCAAATTGTAGTCGAACTGCCATTGTTTATTGACGAACCGTTTTTTGGTATATGAGAAACAAGTTCATGTGTTTCCTGTATTTTTGTGAAGGCAACATTTTTCATAGAATATGACTAACACTGCCAGGTCTCGACTATCTCGACTTCCTATATGTTAATCTTTTTGCTAAATTTAAATGTCGGATCGATCCTGAATAAAACAAAAATCTCATTACGTGTTCCCGCAAACTCCGTACATTGTGGCTTTTTTAGAGCTGTTTAAGTAAAAATCGTACCTTAGACGCACTTCGAAGTTGATTAACATACGAAGCTGTTCTTCGAGAAACTAAGAAGCTTCTTTCCAGGAACACGGTACTCGGATTTACATCTCGGCTAGTCAACACAGTTTGCGGTAGAACCGAACAGCTATTGCAAATTGTGGGCTGAACTTCATGGAAATGTTACATGTGAAAATGATTTTTCCCTTTGCCGATGATTTATTTACAGCTTTAACATTATGTGCTGGCTATCTCCGAGATACACGTGTAATGGGGACCGAAGAGAAACTACGTATCTTGTAGAGAATATTAGAGTAGTTTGCTGGTTTTTGTTTTTTTTTTTGTTTGTAATTATATAAATTATACTAAATTAACGAAATTATAAGTCGATCCAGTACAATTTGCACATAGAGCTCTTAATTTTCAGAATCGCGTATCTCTGATCCCGCGTACATCGGAAGACTACGCGAGACAACTTTTAACGAACTCTTCGCATTACGGGCTATTCTAAATGTTTGACAAATACGTTTTTAAACCTTACACCGAGCAAAAATTAGCATAACGTGAAACGGTTTGTCCCTAATGCGTTTAATTGTGTCGAAGTGGGTTTCACGATCAATTAAAAAAAATGCATTTTTATTTTAATGATCCGTTTTCAGCCCTGGAACAAATAATTTCTCTTTTCATACTCTTTTTATGGAAAAGACTCCCACGAAACGATTTTTTTTTATATTACGAGAGTCACCGGAGCGTTTTAAACTTGTTATGTGAGGACCCATCAGTAAACGCAGTAAAACCTGGATATGAGATACTTGCATATTAGAGAATTCTCGTTATCGTACAATGTTTGAGGATATCAGTAACCTCTATAAGATATAATTTATAAAACCAATGTAAGAGATAGCTTTTTGTCACTTTTTTTTAAACAAATTAACCATATAACCGACGTGTTTTCATCCACTAGCAAAAATTAATTGTTACAATTAAAAGGCGTATACAACCGTCGCTTTAAAATGATCGGGATATTTTGTTAGAAGGGAGATAAAATATACTTTGCATACCAATTGTTTTGTAAAAACGGCATTCAATAAAGTGGCACAAGTACATGGAACATGATCCGAGACGGACCTCCTTTTCTCTTCTCTACATTTAAGGACGATCGTTAAAATCGCAACGTAGGACGTTTCAAAGACTGAAGTATTTGGTTTCCCTACGTCACATTCATTATACCATAAGTGCAGTCCATATTATCATTCTTTCTTTTCTTTTGAGAATTCTGTTTGGTACACTTCAACTTTCTCACCAATGAAACCTTTTAAATACAAGAGATTCCCTAGTTACACGGTTCTAGAGTTACGCGGATTCGGAGATACGCGGTTTTTGATTTGATACATAAATTGTCAAACGGAAAATAATTTAAATTTTTGGTAATGTTTTAAAATAA
>KB671477.1:0-52299 GCA_000349105.1 Anopheles epiroticus | reverse complement strand
CTGAAGAAACTGAAGACAGAAGATGTTCTCCGTTTAACGCTCGAAGTGAGAATGCCTTTATTCCGCATGACAGTTGTGCCGCGCGCACACTGTCATGCACTATGGGTACGAAGTATTACAAATTATGGACAACATTATTTACAGGGTTTTAGAACAGGGTATTACAATATGAAAGAAACCTTCCAATGAAAGTGTGTTTTCGAGGTCCCTCATGTTCTATCTTATTAAAGATTTTTTCGCAGTGATTTTATTCCATCCATTTTTTTGTATCACACACCCGAGAACGTTGGTAATCGAAACGAAGAAACAAATTTCGATAACACAACCGTCTAACGTAAGATTTAATTAAAAACATTATCCTTTTCTGTCACTACAAAAAAAAACACGTGCGACTACAGCTTAACAAAATCGACGAAATCGATGCACGAAAGAGCAGCTTTCGATGAAACAGCAACTGTCACTTGTGTCATACGTTTGGCCACGGCTGTACATTAAGTTTGCAATGATTTGAGGCGCATTTTTCGGGGAAATTGTTTCGTGTATCTATTAACAAATTTTCGCGGAGCTCCCGTCCGTTCCATTCCTTCTCTATCGTAAAAGCGTTTTGCGTTGCCATCATTATTCAGCTAGGTGTATAATTTCGTAGTGTTTTGGTGCTATCTTGCTACATGTGCCACAAACAACGTTCCCGTTACTTCGCGTGTGTTCGCAACGGTCGCTACACTTATTGAGACGGCAATTGAGCGCGAAACAACGCGGGTCCAACGCCCGTTGCTGGTGTGCGTGGAACGCGGTGAGTGAAACTTGAAAACCTCCATACAACACAAACACACGCTTGTCATTCTATTGAACCTCTTCGTATCATTGAAGGCTGCTGTGTGCTGTGTGTATGTGTGGGACTGTGCGTCTGCATGTGACTGCACAACGCACACTGTCAGCGGTGAGAAACAGAGCGAGTGCCTTCCACAAAAGCAGATGAGGAGCAGAAGCGCACCATTAGCCAGTAGGGAAAAAGGTACGAGGTTAGCTGATCGAACAATTTAATCAAACGCTTTGGCAAACTGCACACACCGCAGACAACCGTGTTGGAAGCGCAGCCCAGTGGTCAAGTGCGCGGTCGTTTAAAACAGTCGGCGACAGCAACGCGGCAGTGCATTTGAGGTAGCTTGCAAGTTTTTCGAGGTAGTTTGCGAACACGGGGTGGTGAACAGTGTGACGCAAAGAAACGTTATTTTACCATCCTCTCCCCTTGTCCCGCTGTCCCGTTAGTGCCGGCCGAAAAATATATACGACGGAAGTACAGTGTACGCGTTCGTGCGTTCGTGCGTTCGTGCGTGCGTGCGTGATTATTGGTCGCTGCTGCTTACGTACGTGTGCATCACCAAGGAGCGGAGGGCGTGTGTGTTAGATTGTGGCCGCGAGTACCGCGAAGCAACGGTAATCATCACACACGTTCACGGGACGGACGAATCGAAAACCGCGAACGAAAGACGACGCCGCAGAGACATACAGGAGGGAGAGTGAGAGAGGGAGAGCCAGTCCACCAAGTGGACAGTAATAGCAGTGCCAGGTGGTAGTGAAAACTGCTTCATCCAAAGAACACAGATCAAAGCAAACTATGGTAGCCCAAAAAGGAAGTAAAGAAAAAGGCTACTGTTTCGTTTTTCCTCGCGCGCGCCATCACACGCTACGCTTATAGTGCGTATCGCAGCAATTAAATTTGTGTGTGCCTGCCTTTTTTCCTTCGATTTCCCTAAGCGAGCGTAGTGATGGCCGAATGGTGGTGGTGGTGGGTGGGCTGGTGGCGGTGCGTACAACTCCCGCTGGTGTTTGGTGGGTGCAATCGATGCACCCAGTATTTATCACTCGCAAGATTTGCTGATTTTAACCTCGTTTTCAGCGCGTCCTCGTTATTGTTTTTTTTTGCTTCGTTTTGGTTCGCCTTCCTTTTTAATCATGCCTAGGTGGGTGTCCCCCACACACAGAGCGCCATAATCTGTCTCCTCGTATGTGTTTGATAACAAGTTGACCGATTTGTAACCACGTTTACATCGGGAGGTAGAAGGGAAAAGGCCGATTTTTTTTTTGTTTCGACCGTATATTGAAATTATCGATGTGTCTTGTTGAAAAACTCTGTGCGCAAATATTGGGCCGCACGCTATGCTAGGTGGTAGGACGATGAAGGTTAAAAAGCTGTGCACTGAGAGAGAGACTATCAAACCCCCTAAAGAAACAACCAACTCCTCCTCCTCCCCCACCTCCCCCTCTCACAGCCATGCCGACACTTGTAACCTACCGGAAGGAAGTGGGAAATCCGTGTGGTCGGTCCAAAAGAGGACACTGAGAGGAGCTTGCATGTGTGTGTTTTGTTGAAAAAAATTGCACAAATTAGCGGCAATGTGGCTCGTTGTTTAAAAAGCTGGTGTCGCTGCTTTCGGTGTAGAAAAGTCACATAAAAACATTAGCACACACCGTCCCCGAGTCGTCCCCTCTTCCTTTTCCTCCCCATCCCGGGCTCTCCGCGAACACCACCTTCTATAGAGAAAGGCTATTTTTTCGTTCGCACCCGCTACGAGACGACAGCGACACTCGTCGGTTCGGTGTGTATATCTGATAGAGACAGATGGGCAAGTGTGTATGGGTTGCGTGCGTATACCGACACGTCGTGATATTACACGACCAGCCGCTTCGCTTGTGTATGCATTCACACATGGCTACGAAGAGACAGAGGCGCACAAGAAAAGGTGTGTGTTGAGAGGCAAATGTGCTGCTACGGGAGCCAGTATGTGTCATCCATCGTAGGCAGCCGTGCTTTTTCCATACACCAGCAGCCAGTAGCGAATTATCACCGAAAAGAAGTGCAGAAGTGAGAGTGCATAATATCCGCAAGGCGGCGACGATAAGGTTTTTCCTTCGATTTCGCGCCGAAGGTAGGCCTCAAAGAATGTGTAGACCAATGAATTTTTCCTGGGCGGCCCCTCGTTAAGCGTCCGGTGATGTGGGCAAACGAATTTTTGCCATTTTGTGAATGCGCTTTCTACCAATCGTAAACAAGATTGTGAAGTGATATGAGCAACTTGGGATAAGTTGGGTGCCCCCAGAATCATTAACCAACAAGGCTAACCCAGCCTACAAGGTTATTGAAAAGTGCTTTGTCTGTGGATTAGGGCTCGGTGTTATAATGTGTCCATACAACACAGTTCTTTCCCGGCTGATGCTGTACCAATTATGGAATTATTTTCAATAAATAAGCTTCGTATATTGGCAAATAGTATTATACGGTCTCCACTGTGTTGGAAACAGTACCGAAAAGCAACATTGCAATATGTTTTTTTTTTTGTGCTAGAAGCAACGATAACGTAACACAATATTAGTTTTTCCCCCTTCATTAACTTATCATACGTGGCAGGAAGAATGAATAAGTAATATGTTTGATCTCTTTTCCAATTGCAGGAATTTTAAAGCGTAAATTTATGCCCAAATAGAAAAAAGTATTCCCGAGACAAGGTAGTTTTACCGAGATCCGTGTGAAAACTAAGGAAAACTAAAGTGTGTGTGTCCCTAACGAAGTGGAATTACTGGAATCATGGAAAAGCGCATCTTGCTAGAAAAACGAGGCCGGCCGGATGGTGAGGTGAGTAATTTTCATATTTGTGTTAAAAGCAACATTATTTGATACGCTTCTTTTCTAGAGATAAACTGTTCATCGTACTCTTGTGTTGAAAACGGACCGATCCTAGATCCGTTGCGTTTTACAACATACGGAAATAGGGTAGATTTCAATTCGGATACAAAACAAACTTGATCTCTTATAACCCAGCACGTTAATTGATACATCTGTGTGTTAAACTATTTCTGTTCTCTATCGTTCTATTACAATCCTATGTTGTGCTTTTCCTAATTGCAAGTCTCTTCTGATTTGATTAATTGAACCATACAGGAACCAAAATTTTGAAAGCTCCCACATGCATCCTTTCGTGCATGACGCCATTTTGAAGGTCATTTTTTCTCGTTAATTTGGTGCCGGTTGTGTGGACAATTGTCATTGCTAAAATTTGCTCAAGAAAGGAAGTCCTAGCGCGTACAAGTTTGCACCTAAAATGAATAGCAGAAACATTACAGCTCGTTTAAACATTGTTTCATCAAAATTTGCCTATTGGTCTTCCGCCATATTGTGCCGCCTCAATAAGCGTCAATTAGAGGAAGCAAGCGAAAAAAACCCTTTCCTTCAGATTCTTCCATCGCATCCTTGTTATTATTGCATGTTTGTTCTCCTCTCTCCTTGCAGTTGACAGGTTTTCGCTTTTTTCTTCCATAGCGCGTCCCACTGTGTCTTGAGCAGCAGCAGCTAGCTTCTCTCAATCACCGCACCTAACCCTTGGTCAACAATGAACGTGTTGAGGCTTTGTGTAGGGCAAGAAAATTCATGAAAATCCGACACACGAGAGTGTTGTTTTTTCTTCATCTCCGCCGTCGTGTTCAGTTTTCACGGTATTACGACGTTTCGTAATCGTAACTTCTTTGATCGACATTCGACCAACCGTGTGGAGAGCATGTGTATTTTTTTTCTTCTTCTTATTCTTTCCTTTTTTCGGTGGTCCATCGTGAAATCTATGCTTGCATATACACACACTATTTACTCATATACTGTATCGAGTGGCGCGCGCCTTTTCCGCGAGAGCAGCAGCGGAGAAGCCGCGTGTTGGGTAGGAAAACGGCGGTCTGTTCAAACGTGTGAAACCATTGCTTTTCTTGGAATGTGTGCGTAAATTTAAATGCAGACACACACTGTGTAAACGACCGAATACACCTTCACAGGGTGCTTTGAATTGCCAGTGTGTGAGAATGTTTACTCCGTCGTTCTTTGTGTTGTGATAAGAAATTTTTTTTGACATCAAAGCAGCATGGCTGAGCATGCATACAATTAGCATTTCTGCATATCTAAGTGCTTAGTATGCTTTGCGTACCATCCTACCGATGATAGACAAGCTCGAAAGTATCTACGCACTTCTAGGGAAAACGCATTAAAGTTTGCACGTACGCAATATCGAATGCACTCTCCCACTCACACTAAGCTCGCACACACACACACACACACCGCACCGTACACCATCAATCACCGAAGGTGCTTACACACACACGCGCGCACGCACGCACACACCACCGCACTCACACGCACACCATGTCACAGCTGGTGTATTGGTATCGGTGAGAGGTCCTCGGGTGCGCGCTGAGCGGTCCGCGAAGCAGAATGATGATGATGATGACGATGACGGTCGGTGATGGCGAATGCGTGCTGAGTGCCACAGCGACCAACGCAGGGCCACTCTGCAAATGGTAGCATGCCCGCCGCCATCTTGGAATTTGCACCTTTTCGCGAGGGGCTAAACTTTGCATCCAAATGGCTCTTCGTGTGATTACTGCACTCTGCCCAATGTTGCATCACTCGATACCTAAGCTTCGTCCCAGAATAGTGACACTGGTGTAGTTGCTTAATTTCCGGCCCACGACCCGAAAAATGGTGCACTAAATTTTGGGGAAGTTTGCACTGCTCTTGCTCTCGAGACTGCTTTTCACCTGCATATGAAAACCGTACAGTGGCCAATGGCTGCCTGCCTGCCTGCTCATGTGAACGCTTGCTTTGCGACTGTCGTGTGTGCGTACACTCTCTTTGTCCCACTCAACGGCGGCAATGAGTGGAGTGAGCAATACGCAGCTTGCTGCTTGGTGTGCGTGTGCGGAGTGAGCGCCTGACATGGGATGTGTGTGCGTATTGTAACGTAGAATTTCAATTTGCATTACCGCGTATTTTCTTTATTTTGCACTTACCCATCCATGGTGGTTATTAATATCATAATTTGGTTAATGTGCATTGTGAAAATTTATTTGAAACATAGATGGCTCATTATTTTGCCCTACGATTTATTTTACATTCGAATTTAGGGCCATTTGGGGTATTTTCTGTCCCCTTCAAAGCTGCCACCTTTGTTGGAGTTGCTTTTCCATTGTTAAAAACTAAACAAATACGGCAGGGACGCTTCTCAGTGCGTATATGAAAAAATAATAAACAAAACTATTTGGAATATCTTAGTTTCTACATGCTGGGGCGTTAATGCATCTCGATGAAAATAACGGACTTGTTGAAAATCGATCACACATTCGCACCTCTCAACAATCCAATACAAGCAGCAACTACACACCAACACCAACACAAATGGTCTGCCTGTGTGTGTATCTGAGAGAGTGTGTGTTTGCTTGCGTGTGTATGCATGTATGTATGTATTGTACGTCTGCCCGGCGAATGGTTGATGGTGTGCAACTGTTTTTTCCACAACAAATCACACACACTAGCTTAGTGTTACTTTGGCGCACATGATTTTCAATGTCGCGCTGATTTCCAATAAGGGAGGTTCATTCGTTCAATGGAATGGACAAAATATCAGAAGTTTTCACAAAGAATGATAAAAATATATTAAAATAATTAATTATGTACAATAATTCAACAGAGATAGGCAAGCAGAAGCGATGAGGTTCTTGAATAACCTAAAATGATTATAATGGCAATTTTCATATACTTAACATTGCACAGCTCCTTTTAGGTATCAAAAAGCAGCAGGCCCTTACACTATTACTAGACTATCCTATTAAAAGGTAGAAGGCTGTCGAAATGTGACCAATGCATAAAACAACAATATCTAAAAACAATATTTACAATTTGCTTTGGTTGCCTGTAAAATGTTATGTTAATAACACTTATGCATCTATTTTACTCCTTTCTTCATTTTAGATCACAGAGCTCATTCTGGACAACTGTCGGAGTACGTACATCGACGGTCTCACAGACAGCTTCACTTCACTTGAAACGCTCAGCCTCATCAATGTCGGGTTGGTTTCACTCAAAAATTTCCCCAAGCTGTCCAACCTCCGGAAGCTGGAATTGTCCGACAACAGAATATCGAACGGCTTGAGCCACCTTACCGGCAGTCCAAAACTTACACATCTAAACCTTTCCGGCAATCGGATTAAGGACTTTGACGAACTCCAACCTCTGAAAGATCTGGAAAACTTGGAGGTGCTGGATTTGTTCAACAATCAGGTTACGTTGATTGAAAATTATCGCGAGAAATTGTTTCAACTGATTCCTTCTTTGAACTATCTCGATGGGTTAGTATAGACATAATTTATTTTTTAAATATTCATTTTTATGATCGGAATGTAGTAATGACGCTTCTTTTGTGTATTACAGATTCGACAAAGAGTATGTAGAAGCACCGTCAGATGAGGAAGATATGGCTGGTAGGTATAAATAGGCTAAATAAATTCATTTGTGGATAGTTTCGTATCTTACCCTTAGCTGTAACCAAACAGAAACGATTTATCTATTATAATGACTTGCATTCTTTGTGATTTTTTACGATCGATTTTATGATCACTTGTTCTCTTTGGTAAAATAGTTGCATTAAACTATTTGTGTGGTGAGATAATCTTTCAATGCTTAACTTAAAATAGTTCAATTCCGCCAAATATGCTTATACTATCAATTACAGTAGGTGACCGCTAACTGACTGTAAACATACCACCAGTTATCGAACAGTGTTCGCTAACTGGCGTGTCATTTCAACTGCGCAACGTATCAAAGTAAATATTGAAGGTAACTCTGGAGCCGGATTCCCGGATTCAAATCCCTGTATAGAGCGGTATACCTTTAAATGTGATTTTTATAGCACAAAAGGTAACATTCTGCTCGATAAAAGAAGATTAAGAAGAAATTTATACTGGATGTCCTGTTCCCTTTGGCGATGAATTTGAACACTTTTTGTATTGATTTAAACTATACTTTTTAGTTTAATGGTACCCAATAATATGAGGTGAGAGCGAAACATTAACAGAACACGAATTTCCTTCATTTGATTTATAATTTTACGTTGACGCACTCTCAACGAGATTTCGGATGTTTGCTGTTTTGACGTTTATGTGTTTTTTAACTGGCTGACCGATCAGTTAGCGAACATCCAGTTAAAAAAGCACACCAGTTAAGAAGCAGTCAGTTAGCGGTCACCTACTGTATTAAGGAAAACATGCAAAACACTATGGCGAGACCCATCCTGTTTGCAGATAATGATGATGATGACGGTAACCTACCGCAACCCTCCCAATTCTCCATCAATGGTATCGAAATTGATCTTGACGAGCTGGAGCAATTCGAGGCGAGGATACGTCAGAAAAGATCGATGGACCAATCGGATACGAAAGCGACGAATGCGAACTGTTTCGGGGTGCAGGGACAACTCGTTGGCCATACGAAATCCCATCCTGATGCCGACAGCTCCTCTTCAACGGCGCAGGAATCCGCCAAGGACGATCTTGATTTGCTGTATGAAGAGATTCAACACAAACAAGCAGTTGCGCGTGCAAATGAAGAGGAACGAGGTCGCAAAAGGATGGCATCGTTTTTGTCGGTACTGTTAATGTTTACATCGCTGTTAGCATTCATCAATCAGATATGCTACACGGGCGAGAACCAATTGTTAGACGTGCCAGAGAGTCAACTGGAGGAAGATATGGAAAATGGGGAAGAAAACGACGAGGGGACTGATGACGATAGTTGTGCAAGGGTGGAAGAAGCTGTACCACAAATGGAGATCGGAGCTACCACTCCTTCGGCTTCCGAGGAGGATCTGTCCCCGCAGACCAGAGATAATTAATGTATACAATTCGTTTTTATCGTTTGCCTTTCATTTCATGGGCGCGACCACAGAAGAGGAGGAGGCAGAAGACTCGTGCGAAGAGTCGGATGAAGAAGTATCGCTAGCATACCTGTACAACGACAACCTCGAGGAGGATCAGGAGGATTGGAAGAGTGTCGAAAGTGATTACAACAATGCGGATGAAGAGTTTGACAGTGAGGAAGAGGAGGAGGAAGGAGGCGGTGGGGAAAACCAGGGCGGAAATGGTGGAGATAGTGATGGTGAAGAAGAGGACGAAGAAGGTGAAGAAGAGGAAGATGGCGACGATGAGGAAGGAGGTGCCGATGGAGCAGAAGCGGCATCTTCGGCCGCAGTGGCAACAGAAGCTGGTGAAGAAACCGATGGAAAATCTACAGTAACAGAAGCAGCATCGGCAACATCGTCAACTACAGAAGAGGTTGCAAAGGACGGCAATGAAGCTGTTGCGAAAGGTAACTTAAATTTTAACACATTCTTTACACGCGAAAGGCATGCGTCTAACAACTTTACTCTCTGCTTCAGAAGGTGAACCCGCAGCGAGGGGAAAGAAGAGAAAGTTCCAAGGCACGGACAGTGACGGTTAAGCGGCGCCAGGTCCCATTTCATGCATATATAACACCTAATACATAAAATTGAAGGAACGGAGGACGTATACTGCGTGCCAGCGAAGCATGGAAATGGCACGTTGTTCGTAACTAAACGCACGCAACAGCATACAATTTTTCCCCCGAAACAATTCACGTAAATTTTTCATCACAGCCCTACTGTCAGTTCGGCAGTAGCGTTTTGCATATGCATCTTCAAGGATTGTATAATTTTTTCACCATTAAAAGAAATCGTGTGTACTAACGTTTACAAAATATCATCATACTTTGAAAACCACACAAACCGTATTCCATAAAGACAGAAACGGGGAGTCCTGTTATTCATAGAGACACCACAAACCATACACAAGCTCTAGAACATTTGAACTGTAACACAAAATGCTAACTGACGTAAGGAATTTTTGAGCGGAGAATTGCAATACACAGATAATGAATTTGAAACAAACTTTTATTGCACTACGAGAGCCACGATTGTTTGGAGACGTATGGTTGTGTTTGTGAAATGTGTGTGTGTGTGTGTGTGTGAGAGAGAGAGAAAGAGAGAGAATGGTATAGTCTACACAATGCAGAGATCAAGATGAAAACAAATCAAAGATGTAAGGGTTATAGGAATGAGGTTTATGACAGGTCACATTCTGCATTTCCGGTCAGTTGAAGAAGCTTCCATAATATATACGTATTCAATTTTTTGTTTTGTTTTGTAACGTTTCAATTGTGTGAGCATTTTGTTGTGTTGCAGGGAAATAGAAACAGTACTTTCGGAGTTATATTTTTCATTTCGTAACTCTAGGTGGACGGATCGAGGCGGCAGTCGCAAAAATAGTATCGATCGTAGTGAATGTATCGATCAGAAGTAACATAATTGTTGATTTTTATCATCTTCTTGACCTCGAACCCTCTGGGATTTAGTGCGCGATCCATAATATTTAGCTCTTGTGAAGCACCACCAAAACCACCACCATCGTCCCTTCCGTCATGATTCTTCCCACAAATACGCGTTCCGTGGTTTCACATTCGTACGGGATTTGCGTGTTTACAAGTGTTATAATCCAGACGTGCATAAGATCGATGTGTGTGAAGAGAAAAGGTCAACAGATAGCACGAGGGGCGTAGCAACGGAACGAGGTCAAGATGAAAGAGACCATACAAAATAAATGTAATCCACGACCTGATGTAAAACCCAATGTAGTGTTACTTTTAATTTGCGATGTATGTTTTTTTTTGTTTAATAATTATACATATAAGTAATTCGAGCAAATGTTGTTGAACATACGGTTTACTGTCTTTTGTATGCGAGGAAGATAATTATCTCAGGCAAAGATGTTCTAAGTTTCCTGAGCGTAGATCACAGAGGTACATTAATGATTATTCACCTAAACAAAACCAACATACAACCACCCACACACACACACACCTACACCTACACGCATATTGTTACGTTTTCGTAACGCGATTCGATTTTGTTCACACCAGCGAAAGAATGGATGATATTTTGTTAACAAGCTGCGCCGGATATACACCGATACGTTGTTGCAATTGCAATTTATTGCTTCGTAATTAGACACACAGTGCAGATACTCGTTCCTCCTTAATCCTCATTCATTGTTAGAATTGTACAAACTGAATTCCAACACCAACCAAGGCTTATGTTTTTAAAATTTGCATAACAGTAGTCATTTGAACAGAATTCAGCTGTCTTTCCTTAGCAGATAGAACTTGTAGCCTTTTTAAGTGGAATTTTAAGAATCGAATATTAATCGAAATTTTGAGTCTTGCTTTGTGTATGTGGTAAGGAAAGGTTAAGGGAGCGCAAAAGGCGTGTTAATGGTATGGTTTTAGGGAAGGCCACTAAATAATACGTTCAGCAGAGACATACAATTTTGTTTTTTTTTCCTTTTATTATGAGAAAAAAAAAACAAACATAACGAACAGTACAGACAGACAGTAAATTACGGACCGTACCACAACTAAGCTAATTTTTGCATTAAGCATTTGTTAAAAGTTTGTGAAAGTGAAGCAGTTGAAACAAATCGAGTTGATGAAACGTTGACCAAACTGTGGCAGGTATATTCAATAGTGGAAGAAATGGTCTACAAACTTCCCAAAATCAAAGTTCTCCCCGCGGTCGGTGGTAAGAGATTCATCAAATCAAAACTAATGCTGAAACATGTTTAATAAGGGTCAGATGAGAGGCGCAAGGCATTATATTAAGTGCCAGTGCAGTGCATGTATGTGTGTATCATGAGACGAAATAAAACGTGCCCTTAAAAACGATGATGATGATGCAAAATATTATGTACGGTTATAATAAGGTTACACACCGGTACTGAGGTGCCATGCAAAACAGAGATAGTATCGAAAGCTAACAAAAAAGCTAATCATGTGCAAACAGCAGGTGTGGTGTGTGCGGTGCGGTGTGTGAATTTGTGCGTGGGTGTATGTGACACATGATAAAAAGAAAATAACAAACAAACAAACAAACAAACAAAGCAATCCGATCAAGGATTGGAATCATAACAGAAGAACATTACAATCTTTTTGCCTGCTGCTCATTTCCACAGATAAAGCACCGCCCAGCGTCGTGTATTGTATTGCATGGCGTGTGTGTGAAAGCTAAAGGAAATGACGATTTCGCGGTATGATCGCGACAAGTGGAACAAAATTTATAATTGCTAAGAAAGTAATATTTGTTTAAATAAATCATCAAAAGAAAAGAACCATAGATTTATTGGGTAGGGAGGGCGGAGTTAATTCAGCTTAAATGTATAGTGGACCCACCTATTTAATTCGTTCCAGAGATTCACTCGTTATGCGATATCAATACATCCTTTCTTCCATTTCCATTTAAATCTCATCCTGAAAAGCCCTTCGGATCGCTTCTGGACGTCTCGCTTTTTACTACTGTGCACTGTAGCGTTACACACGTGATGTGCGAATTCGTTGTACATATGGTAATTGTATAAAGCTTCAAACTTACCAGATCTTTACCTTTAAATACCCACGGGCAGTGATCCATAAAGGTTCCAAGTGGTATAGGGCTTTACAAATTGATTTAATGAAACATAATTTGCCAAACACAATTACCCTTAATGAAACAATTCATCTATTTTTAAAACAATTGTAAGCTGTCATTCGGTCATTCTATAGCCTGTGGAGGCATTTCGCCTCACAAAACCTGTCGCGCACCTCACAATATCGCACCTATATAGTTCCAGTACTCACGTATGCCTCTGAGACATGGACTTTGTACAAATCTGACGAATCCCACTTAACCGCGTTCGATAGGAAGATGTTCAGGAGGATTGTTGGCTCCATACGTGAGGAGAGACAATGCAGGAGCCGATACAACAACGAGATGTAAGAGCTGTACAACGATCTCTCCGTTATGGCTGGACATACGCATGGACCCGGACGACCCGAAAGTCCTCTTAGGCCATCCACAAGGACAGAGGAGGCGTGGTATGCCCAAGCTGAGGTGGGAAGATGGCGTTGAGGCGTCCGCCATTAAGGCCGGAATAACGGACTGGCAGATGACGGCCTGAGACCGTGAGCGGTTTCGGAGTTTGTTGCAGCAGTCCAAGACCGCGACCCGATAAGCAAGTAGTAAGCTGTCATTCTTTTGAATTAATTAGAACAATAATTACATCAATTATACTTCATTAAACTAGCTACATCCATATTGAGTCGCACCGGCTCATTGCTTTCGAAAATTATTATTCTAGACTGCTTTACTTTAGAAAAATCACTTTTTTATATTTTAGAAGTAACGGTCAGAGGCCATAATGCTCTTTAGAAAAATCATGTTTGATATTTATTGTTTTGTTCGTGAATCTTTTCACCTTTTACCCCTGAACAACATTATAAAACAAAGAAAGTTAGAACAAGAAATAGAACCTATTTATTCGGCCTATCAATCTATTGATTCTAATGTATGCATTTAAACCGAAGACACAATTTTCTATCAATGCTGATTAATATTTGTTTCTGGTGAACATAATAGTGTAATCTGATATTGACACCGTATTAGCATTGAAAAATACTTGCCCTTTCACAAAAAATGTGAAGCTTGTAACTTTCTTCTCTACATTCATATTTACTTTGAAATTCAGAACACAACATGGACATTTGAAAAACTGCAATAAAACCGTTGGACTATGGGACAAAGTTATGGACAAAATTGATCCTACACTGGCATCTGTCACACTGACGTAATCGAGTCGAGGCCCAATGACAGCAAACTGTTTGGCTGAAACGCGTTCTCTGTTTACTTTGCTTTTCTCTCTCGCGTAGTGCGTATCGCAGGAAGAACGGTGCGCTGGTGTCTGTAGTTTTTGTGTGATTTTATTATCCCATTTAGGAAAAGAAAATATACAGCTTGCCCCAGCCTCAGTGACAAACTTTCTACAACTGCGTATTTCGGCTCTAGTCGGCGTACGTGTTCGCGAAAAGTGCAAAACTTTCCCTCACTCGACGCAGTATTACAAAAGGAGGGCTCCTTCTGTTAGTGTGTTGGATATCGCCTTTTTCACCGTCTCTGGAGAGGTGGCCATATCCTTCACCTAGTGTTTGTAGCTGTGTGGGTGAGATTACGACGAAAGGAGGCGGAAGTGGGCAGAGACCTGGTGATACATAAATAAACACACAGGTGCATCTCGAGATTATCCCCAGCTGGGTAGAGTTCGGTGGTGATGGAATGCAATGGCCAGTATGTTACAAATATATGATATGCGATGCATATTGACAACGTGTGCATGCGTGCGGGTTCTTCTCGTTTTGGAATAGAGCATTCCAGCGCGACTGTTTGCTGAAAACTTGTCACCTGTCGTTGGGCGTACAGCTTGTTGTGCAAAATTTAGGAGTGTAAAAAATGTTTGGGGAATTTGAAAGTGATTGATAAGTTTTTATGTGTTTGTGAATTTTAGTTAAGCGAAGGAAAAATTTAAAATAACTGTGGTGCAAAAAAACCTAAAGACGATCCGTTTTTATCCCTTTTAGTTTTTTTTAACCAATATATATTTCATTTGTATTTTTATGGTGTAAATTTAATTAAGCAATACGGCCTGGCCGTTACTACCAAATAAAATAATAATAAATTTAATTTTCATTCCTTTCTAACCACAAAATCGGCAAAAGGTTTTACCGAACGACATCCGGTAGCCGGAAGTGCGTGAGTGTGCGGAAGTCAAGTAACGAAACCAAGTGTGCCAAGGAAAAGTGTCGGTGATTCTGAATTCAAATTCTCAAGCAACAGCAACAGCGAAAAGTAGCAGCAGTGTGCGATGGCAGAAAATAAAGGAATGCTGCTGGCGAAATCCGTCCAGAAACATGCTGGTCGCGCTAAGGAAAAGGTAAGCGTTTCCTCCAACCCATGTGCTTTGATCTCTGAGTGGTGTTGCGAGCTGATCCTGCGCTCCCTAGCGGCCAATCGCGATCGTGGGCCGCCAAGTCAGACAAAACCCGACGACCCCTGGGAGACCACTCGCTTGGCAAATGGACGATGTTAGGTTGTTTCTAATTTAAGGTGCACTCTCTCACACTCCCTCGATCGAATGACGCCACTACACGTCCCCGAGCGGCCCGCAACAGCCCCCAGCTCGGATCCTGCCCGGGAAAACGGTGTGGGAAGTATTGTCCACTGCCACTGTGCGCCCCGTGGCAGGACACTGGCGAACATTGGTCGATGTACTACTGAAGCAGCTGTGCGTAAAGCGAGCAGGAGCTTTCAACTGACTCGATCCGGTGCCCGGTTACTTTTGCCTATCCCCCTTGGCACACTGATCGGTGTGTGGGACACGGTGGCTGAAAATAGATCACAGCTCCTTCGGCTGCTTAAACGGCTGTGACGTGATATAACGCATGCCGGTTGACTGTATTATGTGTCCCCTGCGCGCGTCACGCCATTCTTTTGGACGGCCTATGTGGTTTAGATATGTTTTCCCATTCATTTTACCATTGGGGACAAGAAATAATTAATGAAACAATCCTGTTTCCCTATGATCATCGACAACATGATGAGGTTTTTTCTCGATAGTAATCATCCATATGAAATCTCTATGTTCCAAGGTTCGCTGATCTTTACCTCAGCTACATTTATCTTGTTATTCTTTAAATTTACTTGACTAACAACATCCGAGGACCTTTTGGAGGCGTCTGAATTTCGTTGTTCACGATTTCTTGTTTTTACTTTCCATTTGTGTCTGTCCGCAAACTGTTGGTGTATCTATTTTTGGGACAAAACATCGGAACTTTCTATCGCACTTCCACCTTTTGCTGTTGTATACCGGCAGTTCAACAACTTTAAAGCCACCGGCCTAACAATAATTGTCCGTCTTGTGAGCGCATTCCACCAATGTGCGCTAAATTGAACGTTGCACAATGCGGCGTTATGACCATGCAACGCTTGCTGTGATATACCAACCATTTCGGATGATTCAATTTCCGAAAGCGATAATGAAAACTGCTTACCACCGGCCCAGTTCAGTTTGACGGACTCGCGTGGTTGTCTGCACGGCCTGCCAGTTAGTGCCGTTTTCGGGCGTTTGTTTCGAAAGTCTCTCCTGCGCTGGCCAGATTGGACAGATTCGTGCATTCACGAGCGCACACACATACACAAAGCCGGTCACACTCGTCAAATGCAGAAGAAAGGCCCGGAAGATGGTTGGAAAAAGAAAGTCACACAAAGCAACAAGATGCTGGCAGAGTTTGTCTCTCGATCCGTTGCCGAGGAACGCTTCTCAAGACCTTCTGTCGGCGAAGGGGAGATTTTCTGTGTGCCATATCTTACACACAAGTGGTTGTCTCCGGCCTTGCGGGCAACATTAGCGCATTGAGATGCACGAATATCTTGTACCATGCTTGCCGGACAGTCAGACAGACTGTTCAATGTTCTGAATTCTTCGCATAAGCGCCTGACAGGGCTCTTTTGTTGACTTTCTCCAGCATGCTAGCCGTCCTGCGCAGTTGAACGCGGTCTGGACATATGCACCCAGATGGGTATTGTTCAGGGATAGAGCATTCCAGATGGATTTATTATTCGTTAATGGGTCGAGGCATGGGAACGGTCGGCAAAATGTATGAACCATGTTAACGAACCCTGTTAGGGAATTAGAATTAAATAGGTTTGTCGAACGTCTGTTACATTCCCATTTATATGAATTGTTTTAAATATCAGAATTAAATATGTTTGACGTTCTCTTGATTGAAGAAAATATTATTTTTAGCTTTTTAACAGGATTATATTTAAAAAAAAATTATACGAATTCTTATTTCGATTAAATTAAGACTGATAGCTCACGTCTGGAATTATTGCTTACGCGTTTGGAAACAACCCTAGAAGTGTGATATAAAATGGATAATCGATACCACTTTACATCGCGAAGGTACCGTACCGTTCGTACTTTGGCGACAACTTGCTCAAGAATGAACTCATCCACCTCATTTGTTCAATGAACTCGTGGCTGGTGGCAAATCATTGTAGGCATCGGACCGTAATCGAGCTCAAATGACGCAGTCTCTAGTGTGCCGACGGCTGCTGTAGGCGTTTGAGGTCGACTCCATTGCACACTCCTCAGCTCCGACGATACGATCAGGGAATGCAAATACAAGGCCGCCACACGTATGCACGAAGAAACGATCGACGCTCACACCGGGTCGGCGCACCTGAACCAAACCGGTACTCCAACCCATGACTGGGATGGGTGGAAATGGTTAGACACAAGGTTCAACCGCCGATGATACTTTCATCATCCGCATCATTCGCATCGGGCAGCGTTATGCCCTGATCTGCTGGTCCGGTTTCCCAATTTGGCTCGCACGACCGTCATGTCTCATCCACCTCCAACGTGCTGAAGAGATTTGGTTTGCCCATATTGATCGAAACAGATCGAAATGCCAGTGGTACAATTGTTGAAAGGGTCCATAAATGCAAACTGTTGGTTTATATATGCTCGTGGAACTTCAAAGATAAGTTGTCTGCATGTTACAATTTGTCTTTGTAGTTAGTTTTGGACTAAGTATCAATTGGATCCTTGGTGTAAGCTAACTGTTAACAGTAATAGTAGTCACCGATAGGGTTCCATAGCAAGCCTCAGTATAACTAATTTCGTCGGTAATACTTTTTTTAATTTAATTTGTGCGTGTCGCAAAAGTGCGGTCGCAAAAGTTATTGAAAAATTCACCCAAAACAATATTTTTACAGTGGACCCTCTTATAACGAGTAATACTTTTAACGTGGTTTCTTCATACGACCAAATTTAAACACTCGACAAACACACCTTTTAATTAGCAAAATCTTGCGTTCAAGAAATGTAATTTGTGTTCTTAGTATGTTTATTTGCTTCGTGTTTTAAAAACTGATTGAAGGTTGTACTAAACCCACGTAAAAAGTTCAACTAACAATAAGTGAGTCTCCGGGACTGATTAAACTCGTTATAAGAGGGTGCACTATAGAAAATTTTGTTTATCTAAATATGCTATTGGTACGCCATTTTTTTACCTACTTTTTTACATATACCACTTCACATGGATTGGTTTTTCAAAATGAACAATTTGGGGGCTAGGGTGTCAACTCTAAAACTGTATGCAAACATAATCATACTCGAAAAATTTTCTGTAAAATTTATCTAGACACGAATGGAGATCTGAATATGCTGCAATAAGAACACCAAGTCATGGATAGCCAAGTCAATCAGCGAGAAGAAAAAAACATATTACACGAAATTTCTTCATAAATTATTCTTGTTACCACACCAGTTGTCAATTTGGCATAGTCAGTTTGGTTAATTCAGGCAAAATGTATAAACTAGAATATTGACTTAATTACATACTTGGAAATAGCTTCAATAACGTACATTACGAAGCATTTGAAGTAATATATGAAGTAAAGTCAACAAGTATTATTGTTAGTTTAACTTAGTCATATGGGTTTTGTGGCTAACAAATACTGACACAGTTAAACCCAGCATCCAGCGTATTTAGACCAGTGTTTTCAAAAGCATGAAACTTCAACGCAACTACAGTGGAAGTTTCCAAAATATTGCTAAGAAACACTAATATAAGAAGCTAAGAAACAAAAATAACGCTAAGAAAACTGTATATTACGCATTGCTTGTGATAAAACTAATGCACTGGTTTCATTTATCAAACTACAAAAAAATTGTATGTTTGCATTGACATTGACTTTTGTTTTATAGTTTTTTGCCAAATATGCACGTAAAGCAGTAAATTGCAAAGCCAGCAATGGACCAAATATTTTCATTACTTTCCGGTCTACATAACGTACTTGTGACAGCAATTGTAAACCTTTAGAGAAGCAGTGTTAGTCTTGAAACTTCATCAAAGAACATCAATAATTTGACTTTAAATTATTACAAAAATTGTTCAATTGTTAAATAACAATGCATGGGTCTGTGAAACCTGTGTTCTGTGCTCGATTACACTTTCAAATTCCATATTACTTAAGTTCCTGATGAAACTCCACCATTATCGCTGTTAACAGCACATTCGTTCGAAAACAAACGAATGCTCAACAACTACTTCTATTTATTTCAAAAAGTGTAGTGCTTCCCCAGCGCCTTTTTTCAGTTTAACAGCCGGTCTCTGTGTGTGTTTGGTGTGTTTTTGTTTAAAGTGACAGTGGAAAATCGGCAAAAATCTCCGCCATGCTATTAATAGCCCTCCCCCAATCGGATCAGAAAATCGTGCCGCTAGAAGAGAAAAACTCGCATGTTTTCTGTCTGTTCCACGGATCTTACTGATCTTCTGAGACGAGAATACGAGATCACTGTAGGCTGTGGGAAGAGCCAGTACAGTTGCGCAGGAAACGTAAAATGAAAAAAAAACACACTAGAGAGAAAACTGAAGCAAATATGCTCGAGAGCTCTGTAGCGGCGCGTGGTGATAAAACAGAGAGAACAGCCATTCCTTGGATTGCAGTTCTAATTTTGGACCAACTCTCCGCACAAACTGACCCCGTTTGTACGGGTGGATACGTATATTCCCTCTGAGGTTCCTCTCTTTTCTTCCCCGTTTTGCTTAATATTGTGTTCTTTCCCTTCCGGCAAGCTTGCCAAGGATACATAGAATCCCTCAACGCACTTATGAGTGTGCGTGCGCATAACAAGTACTTCGGCTTCGGGCTGCACGTCACGACCGTACAGTCGCTTGCTTGCAAATGGTTTATTTTCTGTGCAGTCACTTCAACTCCACGGCGCACAGCGGAGACGCACAGCACGGCAATGGTGCATTGCTGGTGGTCAACACGAATGTCACCGGAGAGTACGGTGGCGCTAGAGGATATTTTTAACGGCCAACGCGAGATGCTGACTGTCGCGCCAAGTCAGACCCTGGATCGTGTGGTTCGGTGCGCCAAGATCTGGTTGGTCTGGTCGAAGATACAGTTGAGTCCGAAGCACTGATTTTAATGAATTCGATTTATCCGTGCGTTTTTGGCAAGCACAGCTGCTCACACAGCAGTATTCCACGCCAAAAAGACGAAAGACTTAAAACGTAGGTCGGTTTTTACAAGGAGACTTTGACGAAGATTTGTTTTATCTTTATATTCCTTCATAAATTCCAAGCGCGACAGATACGACCGGCACAAGATGTTGGTTGCGGTTAGGGTAAAATCGTGCCTCGGGTCACATCCGTTGCAGGTTACCTTTGATAATTTGTGCCTGATAAGTGCAAAATGGCAACTACGGAAGAGAGATAAGGTTTGGAAAATTCGGAACAACTTTGGTGCTCTTTGTGGACTTGGGAGAGGTATAGGGCCGTTAGCGCGCGAGTAAACAAAATTTTCAACTGAATTTTGCTTCCTCTATAAAATGCAAAATAGCCGCAAAGGTTTTGAAGATAAAAATCAATTAGAAAGCAATGAATGTACGGTAATTTTTTGGTACACCTTTGTATTGAATTTCGTAGCTCGTTGTATCAGCTATAGAATTTCTGTTTTCAAATCACAGTTTATCAGATTTAATGAGCGAATCAAGACAAAACTTCTTCCTATAAAGGCCAGGGTACAAAGAACGTAAATGCTTAGCGTAATTTAGATCTATTCTAGCGCCTCCTGGTGGTGACTAGTGGAACTATATAGCTTCGTGAGTAAGACCCGCACCTTAATCAGCTCAATTTGGCCGCATTTTTCGCTTAAACCAGTTGAAAAGTGCTATTCATTCGAGAGGCTAGGAAATTTGTTGTGTTTTCATTGCAAAAATATGAAACCTAAGGTAATACTATGATTATGACTAATCGACGCCCGGTGGCGCTAGTGTGCATCAAGATTAAATTGCCAAACTCTGGTCTTAACACTTGGAATTATCTTTTACACTTCTTTCTTCATTTCAAAACATTTGTCTGTACTGCCCACCCAGAAGCTAGGACGCCTTAAAAATTAGACGATACTTGTCATCAACCCTTAATGTGGGTCAGTTTGGTTACGTACTTTGTTTCACTTCCTGTATGACTAGGTTAATGGTCCTTTCTCTGCCTGCACCCAGGATTGCAGGTTGCTAGCTTCGCGACAAGTTTAACGTTCGTCAGCTAATATGCGAAATATAATTAGGCCAGCAGCGTGGTGTATTAATTAGCGTTAGCGCTTGTGCTTTGAGTCGCCTTTTTTCTGTTTAGCAAAAAGGGGGTAGTTAAGGGCGAGCCTATCTGACGATCGTTGCGTGCAGGTCTACCGGTTCCCTTTCAATATGGCAGCACTCGATAAGGAAGGTGGAAGCTGGTCCACAGACAGGCACGGTGACGCAACTTGGTGAAGAAACTGAAGTATGTTGAGAGATAGCTGTTCTGCAATAAACATGCAGTTTCGATGCACAATCCCATATCAGACTGTCACATATCTCTCGTTCTACTGGATCTCAATAGTTTAGGTAGTTTGATACAAGCCAATACCTCCTGCAAGTCTTCCGTTGTTCCGGGTTTAGCTTAGAGTGTTGCGAATCAAATACGCAAATAACGTTGGCGTCCAGCATGCGAAGGCGTCATCACATGAGCGATCAAGGAAGTGATCGTGCGCTGCTTGTGAAACGCCAGGGTGACGACGGTGTCGAGGTTTCTCGCCACGAACCCATAAAAGGTGCACACAACGCACTACCACCACCCATCGAATCAGCAACTGCTCGCATACGAAGCTCCACTTTTCTGAAGGTGTGCTTTTTTGTTGTTGTTCTCTAATTTCGCCGCGGTGGAGTTCGGAGTTGGTGGCGGTTGCACGGTGCGTGGGTCACCTTATGGATTCGATATGGCATTAAGAATACTTCTGGCTCAGAAGCTTTCCTGGGAGCGTTTCCTGCACGACCAAATGGTTGGTTATACTACAGTGAGGCAAAAAACTGGACTCATTTGAACCTACGGACCGTGGACCGAAGTGGTCACAGTAACAATAAAGCATCACGCGTCGTGCGTTATATGGTGACCACGGGAACTGGTAACAAGTTTTTGACTGGACTGGCGTATTTATTTTTGTGTGTTTTGCTGTCTTTTCCGTTCTTTCTCTCTCTCTCTATCTGGATAACCCGCTTGGATGTGAGCTGCATGACGCAACCTGCTTATTCCATCTGATGACTTAGATTCGGGCAGAATACTGATCGATTTTCGACCAGATGGTAGGCAAAATTGAAATAATATCATTATTTAGACTATTTACTGCTATTAAACCTTGCTCAAAAGGTCCGTACAGTGAAAAATGACAAAAACTGATGGGAAATGTTGTTTATTTCTTTTTTTTAAAGGAATGTTTGCAATGTATGTTCAACGAAACAATATCATACTACCTTCTCGACGTATGCTTGCACAATCTTATCGCTTATCATTCGAGATATCAATGAATCGATCGTGTACAGACACTGTGCTGCACTGAAGCGGCCCGTATGCCGTCAAGCTGTACGTGTTATCGTACATAAATCGATAAGAAAACTGACAAATCATTAACACCATGATTTGACACAGGGCAAACGACCTTTACCAGCGATGTTGGGTGTCGCAGCCTTTGCCAGCAACCGATAAGAATCGCATAACTTGCTCCGATGATAATTGAACTGTTTACATTCGGATGTTATAATGGAATCAATAAGCACATCTTGCCAACGTTCAAAAAGCAGCGGGTAGTGTTTGTCTGAGATGTTGAGGTTCATCCTTCACGCGAGGTGATAAACCTTAGAAAACCCCGTCTTTGGAAACCAATAAAGCTTTAAAGACATCACCGCACATAAGAATGGATAAGCACGAATTGCAAAACATCTATTGCCATATTCATGGGGGTAAATGGGTGCGGAACAAGCACATGGAGTGGTTCAAATCACGAACAGATAATTATCACACCTGCCTTATCTGACGTCGTTCGTTGTGTTCCAGTTAGCTGTGTAAGGTTGCTTTTCGCACCTACGATTACGGGATGTGTATGGTACACTATGGCTGGGGTGTCGTTGGGATATCGTGACTTATCGTCGCCAGTCGGGTGTGCTGCCAGGCGTTAGTCTACACTCTACAATAACCAAACATATTGTATATGAAGCTGCACGAAACTATCAAATCCGTACTGACATCGCTACGTCATTTAAATGGATAAACTGTGTTCTTTTGACAATTTATGGTCATGTCGTATTGTTGGATGGAAAAGATGCTATCTACAATACTATTTGATAATGTAAATTCTTCCAGCAGTGTTGTTTGCTGTATATAGTGAAAAAGAGGTTTTACTACTGATAATTGACCGCTTAACCGCTGTTGGAACATTTGCAGGGTTCCAACCAACTGTCAACTCAAGCGATGAGTTTGACTAACAACGTCCTAATTGCAGTCCTTCTTACTATTCCAACAAAAAATATATTAAACTATTTGTAAGAAATGCAAATAGGTGTCTCTAAACTGAACTGTGTAGCGGACTAAATAAACATAGTACAATTTTAATAGTTAGAATATGGAAATTATAGGTGGATTATCAAATTACCTACACTTCTCTGTAACTTTGAAGAATGTAACTGACTCACGATACCCTCCGCCGTACGTGATTGTACGGTTGTTTCGATGTACAACGTTATTACGTCAACTACAGCAATCTTGGAAGTTTTCCACCTAATCCCATCCGTGAACAATCGTTTAAAGTTTTTCTTTACAAACGGTGTACCCGAATGAGTGATAGAGCCTGAGTTGACAAGTCATTTTAACGTGGCTGACATTGAACCGCCACACTAGCGATGTGTTATGTGTGTGCCGGTGTGAATTGTGATATAATCTCATCTCCTCCAATGTCCGTCGAAATGTTCTGACGTTACCGGAAGACTGGGTTAGACGCGCTGCGAAAATAACGACTCGTAAGGCACGTTCAAATAGGGGTAGACAGAAGGGTTATTACTGTCCCTCGAATGTAACCAACGGGGTCCAATTAGTGCAATTGGCGGAGGCGTGTTGGTGTCGTGATGGAGGGGTCGACCGTAGCCGGAATATTTGTGTTAGTGTCCGCGCACTGTTCGTTGCAATATCAAATTACACTGAGCATCATCATGAAGGTGGCTCTAGAGCACGTTACCTGAGTATTGCAGGTGGAAAACGGCTGGTTATGTACTTCATTTGAAAAAGAAATCACTAACACTGTTTTCAAATCGGTCGATAGGGTAATAGTGAAGGTGTGTTTAATGCCGTCACGATTGAGGATCGACCCACCCTCCCATATCTAATGTTAGGGGTGCTTATCATGATCAATGTCATCATCGTTTGAATAACGTTATGCCACAGCTGACCTTACCTCGGGTGTTTTTGTACTCTTATGATTGTAGGGGTATAGAAAATATGTCTGCATGCAAGTCGATTAATATTCATAACATACCAATACATAATGAATCTAAAATTAACAAATCTTGTTATTCAAGATATTAAACAACCATTCTTGTTCTGTTTCTTTTTAGGTATGTTTGCGACACGCCCAGTCTTAAGACGATTTTATGATTTAAGGCAACATAAATCTGCCGACGAGGCCAACGAGAAACAAAGTAAAGCAATCGAAATGTACGTATGCTATCATTAGCAATGCGACAACACTCATCAAACTCTTTTGTCGGCAAAACTGAAGCACTCCACGGTTGATTTGAAAGCGAGTATAAAAATAACTCCATCTGAGTTGGCTCAAGAAATATGTCCTCAAGGATCATAGGAAAAACACACACACACACACGCAGCCGTCTTCAAGTTCATCCACCGACAAGCCGTGATGTTGACGGGAGAATTTAACGCATGTTATAAAATGTCCCCAAATTGAAAGCAAACCGTCGTCGGCGTCGCCATAGTGGTATTGTGGGAGCACGCAGATATTTTCAATCTCCGAAAACCGTTCCTCGCAGCCCCTCACAGAGCTGGTACGATGGGCATTGAACGTGTGACGTAAGATGGTGTTAAATTTTCCGTTTTCCTTCCTCTCACTAGCCGCTTTTCACATGTGTGGATCGTTGATCAGTGAAAAATTGGGCATATGCGGGTATAGGAGGGAGAGGAAAAAACATGCTCGCCTAAAAATAAGCCATCTGAGAGTGTACGACAACCATTGCAGAGACTTGGCAACAGGTCGGGAGCGAATGAGACCGATTTTTGATGAATATTAGCCTGCCAGGCGTAAAATTTTCCCAAAGTCTTTGCTCTGACCCTCTCGGATGCGACCCCCGGCAATGCTACATAACATGCTGTGGCTGGTGCGGGAACGAATCGATGGGTTGGATGAACGGAAATTGTTTTTTGGCTATTTTTTGCCACACCGTAACGTACCGCAATGTGTTATGTGGAGACGGGACATTTTTAGTTTTTGTTTGTCTCATTGTGCATACATGCAGCTTTGGTCGTCGTGTAACCTTGAGACTAGAAGATGGTTGAGATTTATAGCTCATCCTCTGCAGCTTCACTCTATCGCTACGGTAAGAGGCAAACACGTCGATTGAAATCGTCGATGGATGAACCTTGGTGGACGGCGGGGGCAGTAGATTCAATCTCGAGCCAGTTGTGAAATGCTAGGTTCGTGATCATGTTGCGTTGTTCTCACCTTTCGTCAAGGTATGCTCAAAAGGGGGGAGATGAGCAAAAGCAACACGATACAAGCAACACGATGCCTGCCCGACGCACTGTCGCTCTTGTCTGTTCAAGGGAGAGCGGGCTATTGTTAAGTAACTGCAGATACAATGCCCTTTAATATTCCATCCATTGCTAGAGCTTAGCGACACACAGCTAAAAGAAAATAAAGATAGAAGTATGAAACTGAATGGAAAGACAAACAGTTGAGCCATCCGTTTGCTCAAAAAGTCACGTGCATCCCTACCCAGTAATACATGCAATGCGTCAAACACTGCTCAACAAGTGTTCCATAATCGTCGGCCAACAACCGGTATCGGACTTCTAGCGTCATCCTCGTGTGTAGAATAATACGGTTGGTCCAGGTCATGGAAATGCAGCACACCGTCCTTCTTACTGCACAACCGTCGTTTCTGCTGTGGTTGGGAACGTTGATTTGCGTGTTACGAATTGTGGCCTCGTGTTCGTTCATGACAGCACGTCCTTCGAAGGAAACGGCCAACCCGGTCACGCTCATCTTGATAGTTCGTTCTGCTCGGCTGGAACCACGCACGATTAGCAGCTTGGATTAGAACCAGAACGGAGCTCCAGCTCAAGAGTAATGGCCCGCACTGGACGGACGAAACAAAGTCAACAAAGCCGAAAGCATTTGACAAACATCGCCATAAAGGTGACGAGCAGCAGTGCCATCTCACGTGCCTTAATATGGCAGCTTCTTGGGGACTGACAAGCAGTCGCTTTGTTTGTTGTGCCATAGCCGCTGGTTAATATTCCCAGTTTTGGCCGAAGATGAAGCCCACGTTAAAGATAGCTTTTGGAGAGTAGCGTCAGTTCAGGGGCATATGGACGAGCGTGAGAGTTGAGAAGAGATAGTGTTGTTCCAATTCGGGAAAAAACGTGGGCGTTTCAAAACACGATCATTCTACAGCAATCTTCAGTCTCATGTTGCTTGACCGTGGAGCGCCTTTTTCTCTGCTGGCTAATGTTATGGATTGATATAGGATAAAACATTGCTAAACTCCTACCTGGCATAGTGTATTTTATTACCCTTTTTATACAGCATTCTCATTAGATCCCCGTGCGCCAAAAATATGGTTTTGCCAAAAGGTAGATCATTAAGAGCATCGCGCATTAGCCCGATCATCAGCCATGAGTAATGCACCGTTTCTCGGCCCCCTTTGGTAGCACGCGTATGAAAATCTAAATTAAAATAATGCCTGCATCCGACGCGGTGAGTTGCGATCTGGTGCTGCAAGGCATATATCACACCTAGCACAATTGCCCATTTCAGCCGGATCGTCAATTACGGCGACGGTTTCACTCCACCATCGTTGTTCCATCGCTTCGTCGAAGGTACGGCAAACGCCGGCGAGAAACCGGACCGATCAGTTCTGATCATTCGTTCCAACCCCTGGGTCGTCTCAATTAACTGTAACGACAAGGGATGTTACTCAACCTAGCCGTGCCGCGTTGTTTATGTGCTGCTAATCAAACGAATTTCATAACGATACCCATTTTGCGAACAACTGACTGAGCTGCTGCCCACCTTCATCTCTTCACTCCGCGGTGGTGCTTGTTTCGCCTTTCGCACCGTGCGTCTCCGTTTCGCAGGATCGAATGTGTGGCGTTCGATGGCGGCTGTCCATCCAAAACACGTTTGTACAACGAAAGCATAACCATCAGATTGATCCATTGCGCACTCGAGCTGCTGACTGGTACGAAGCAGTGGTACCGCATCTTCGCTCGTCAATTGCCACATATTTCGAAGTCGCGCGCAGGTTGGAAAACGTAACCCCACCTGTGTCCGTCGCTGCAGTGTGCAGAGGTGACTGAACGTGCCAAAAGTTGGTTCAAAAGAGCCATTCATCACGACACGGCATCGCGATTGTAGCGAGTGCCATTCGTCCGTGAAGTTGGAGAGATGCAACGCGAGCGGGCACGATCGTGTACGATTGGCGACGGAAATTGCATATTCGTGTCGAATGCACCTCTGGCTTGATCGATCAATTGTTTTGCACCCGCTGCATGATGATAACGATTGGTCAATCGCAACTATAAAACATGTTTATCGCTGCGACGACAGGTGCACAGCGTTTCAATAGCCAAAGGGAAATAGTAGCCAAACAATCGTCCGTTTAGAAACAAAACGAGCTTCTCCTTTATAAATGGCCCAACTAGAAAGCTCGTTTATAATATTTTGTTTCATGCGTTCAAGCAATTTTAAAAGAAAGGCACCCGTTTCCCCTCTACACACGGAAAAGTCTTGCAAAAAAGCACACTCTTTCGCTAATTTCCATACTTTGAAAAACGCTTCCCTGCATAATTTCGGCCGGATAATCTGCGGGAAAGCTAACGAACCGTAGTGTCGTCATCATGATCGAAAAGGAATGGAAATGCATACAAGTTGATATGGCCTCTAGCCTTTCTCCATTAGCAAACTTTCTCGATTAGCTCTACGATTTGCGTGTTGCGTTTAACGAATTGGCAAATGTCGCGTTTCACAACGCCTTCCCCAACCCGATATTCGGCCGGCCGTATCAGCCGGCACCATCGATCGATAACATCGCGGCTGAAGACGAGCCGTACGTGCACTTGAGCACCGATTTGTGCCATGATGCTCGAAGCGAGCAAATTGTTGGATGCACCTGAGCCTGAACCGGTACGGAAATAGCTCATTTGCATTGTGATGCTGCTGGTGGTAGTGATGGTGGTGGTGGTGCACATCTGGCAGATTGAGAATCACTTACATTCGCTTGCACTGACGTGTACGTACTGCCATGAGCCATGAGTTCCATGAGGGGTGCCCTCGGATTGAAGACGGAAGGAAACCCCGTCACTTTCCGTTCGACTCTTGCAACTGAACCGTGCAAGATGGAGGGAGAGAGTGAGAGTATCTAATCTCTAATAGCGCGCTTTTGGCACAAATTATCGTGTTGTAACGTGGTGTTGAAAAATGAACACTTTCCACCAGAGGCAATTTCGAGAAAGCCAAGGGCTTTACTTACAATACTGCCACGAAAATCGTTAATCGATAATTTGGCAACTGTGTTGATATGGGAAGAGTATGTAGTCGTCTCATCGGTTTGGTTTCGTGATTTTTCAGTATATAAACAAACTCCGAGCTGCATCCACTTAGACGATCAGATCTCTTCTCTACCTTCCAGAACATTCCAGAAACGCTCTCGTTAACTTAGCTTTATGGCGCACAAACATCCCTCCGAACGATGCTACAAAAAGACGGCTTAATGAACCTCTTGCCGAAGGATTTGTGGGCTTACACTATCCGTAGTAAAAGGGAATCACGTTTGCAGCGCCTAGCCGTGGATCAGCATCTAAACGTACCCGTAATTCAAGTGAAGATAATTACCATCCGGAAACACAACCCTCGGCCCGGCCGCCCGCCCAAAAAGCGATCCGCCATGTTCTAACGCCAAGCCATGTTAAATTAGATTAGAAAGCCAGCAAAATGAGTTCGACGAAGCCGTGGAATAGACGGGCCGGCCGTTTAGCACATCGGTGAATCGGCGTTGCAGCTAGCCGGCCTAGTCGATAGTCACGTGCTGCCCCGTATCGGTGACAGTTCTTGGTGTCCGATGGAGGGTTAGCTTTCGGGCGAGAAGTAAAATGGGTAAAACAAAACCCACCATATGCAACCTTCAGCAACATAGCGAACTGAAGTAATCCATCTTCGAGTCAATCGAAGGAGGCGGCGGAGAGAGACGTGACGGTTTATTTTTGAGCCGTAAAGACGCTATGGTGTGTCACATTGGTAGTTTGTAATAGTCGTTCGTTTCTGTGTTTGTTTTTCAATGCATGTTCAACATAAGGAATACGATGCCTTTTCAACGACCGACCTAACTGGCTGCCATTAGCCTACTGGCTGTGCTAATTTTAACGCCGATACGTGTGGCGAAGGGCAACCAGGAATCTAGCGAGAGTGTATTGTTTGGTGTCGATCCACGATTAGATACGATCGTCAGATTAGGCAGCACCGAGCGCAGAAGGACGGATTGGTTAGTGTGACGGATCGGATCGGATTCTTAGCCTTTACACACAAGGACAAATCCTACATTTAAAAAGACGCCCGAATAAAATCAAAACATTTCAGTCATTTAGTCTACTTAGTAGTAAAGGGGACGTTTTATAGAAGTAAGATTTTTCCATTAACCAGTCCATCCACCATGCAAAATGTAGCACCTTGTTGCAGTGCTGTGCATGTTTGTGACCGTGCAGCACTAAAAAAATACCCGTAAACGGAATGCAATAGACAACATACCTACCTATGCAGAGCAATTGGCAAGGTTATTCACAAGCCGGCGATGGTGTCTTTATCCTGTGGTGGTGGGAGTTTTGCCTCGCGTTTGGCGACAGCACCTGAGCAGCCACCGGTAGTTCGTACACGTCGCAACAGCACCATTCAATCGTAAGCACCCGCCAGGGTCATCCGGTTCTCCCACGTTCTAATTTGGGCTCGGGTTGGTGTGCTGTCTGCTCCTTCTTGTGCTTGCTTGTATGTTTCGTGTGCAACTGTTCCGTCCAACCACCCACCCAAAGCTAAGCGCTGTCTCGCGCACGCAGTTCAATGGAAAAGTATTTCAGGTTTTTCAAAAACACTTTTGCCTTTTCGCCCACCCACCTACGCCAGCACACGTTTGGCGGCATCCCACCGTGAATCGGGCGTCAAAGCCCAAAGATGCGTCCTCCTAAGCATGGCACTCTTTTTTGTGACACTTTCAAAGCGAGCGCACTTCAAGCACCCCGTTTGTTTACTGATCAAAAAGTGTTGCCCATTGTAAAACGGGGTTCTTGCTTCTTTTTTTTTTACACACCAACTGATGCATCTGCGCTGTTATGCGGTGCAGCATGAAGCACCCCTGAACTGCAACGCCAACTCACCCCCCACTCAAATGAACAACCTCCCTGTGTTGTTGTGAGTGTGCCACGAGCCGCACATTCCAGCGTGCCGTGGAGCACTTGAAAGAGTTATGCAGTTTTCACCTCGTTTATTTGCCTTTTCCCGGGGCGCACCGCTCACTGGGCCGATGTTTCCGCGTGAATGAAGTGCACGCGAGCGACTCAAGAACCCGGCGAGGTGCGATTAATCTAGATATGGCGCGTTTAAGTGTGTCAGCAGCAGCAACAGCAACAGCATGACACGAGGAGGTCATGCTTCCTTCAAGCATAAACGTAGGCGCACACGGTCACAGGTGCCTTTTCGGAGTGCACCTACCCAGTGGCCCATATTTTGGTGGCCTACAGCTTTTGTTGTTGTTCGCATACCGGGTCATAGCACACACACACACACTCACAAAACATTGCGGGTGGTGTGGTATACCAAAAATATGGCTACAGAAAGCATTTTTGCTGGATAAGCTGCGCAACACGATGGTTTTGGTTAGCCAAAAATTAAAAAAATAAGCATCGTGTAATGACTCAAGGTTCGCGTGGGAGTGCTTTTTGTAAGTCAGCATGAAAGTATTTTGAAAAGCTAAAACGCGCAACCACAAAAAATTATCACAATTGTCACACTTACTCTATTAACAATATACATAATAATGGATCTATGTAATCTATAGCGTATAAATACGTACGGTGTATTGCACAGAGAATTGTAGTTGGAATTGTAATTTTTTAATGATTTATAAATGGTTGCAAGGAGCACTTCATACGTCTTTTTCACAATTCCAAACCTTCCATCAATGTGACTCGAACCATTTTTATTTTGAAACGATCTAAGCTGTCGTATTCTAAATCTGGAAAATTTCTTCTCTCCCTTTCGCGTATGTTACAGTAGAAGCTTATTTCTTTATACCGATAACAACAAAAAACACAATATACAGACGTACTCGAAAACTTCAACGTTATCAATGACAAGCTGTGTACACGTGTTTCACTTTGCTCTTCAGTGGTGCACGAATTGTGCGACATGAGATTCTTTCGCATGGCACTGGAGCGATTGCAATTCTTATACCGTTCCCCTCTTCTGCACAGCTATCCAGCATGTTTGTCACAGTGTACCAACTGGTAAACATGTTTTTCGTTCAACTTGACCATGACGCTGTCATCGGGGTCTTCTGTTTTTCTTACGTTTTACCAACAGTCGGTTACGGGCGTCACCGAGTCAGGAGCGTTAGCGTTGCTTTCAACCTGTAATATTATCGCTTACATAACGCTTCTTTTGCATGACAGAGAGCTTATCTCCGACAGCTTGAATGTCAAGTATTGCCTTCATTTTTAAGTGTTGCGTCTTGCTGACCTTATTTTCTATAAGCTTGATTTATTGTTGCTTTTGTCTCCTATCGGCCGCGATGAATATAGGCAAATTGCTGTAAATGGATTCATCAAATGCGACAGAGGAAATTCTGCTCAGAAAAAGTGGCACAGTGGTAAAAAGTAGAATCTAAAAATCGACGACATGTTCGAATTGCTTCTGCACGAAACTCGTGCCCGTGTGACTAATAGGCAGTGGATGGAAAGAAACCCTCCTTCTTCTAATCGGGTTAAGCTGTCTAATTCGGAACGAACAAATTTACAAATTTGTGTCGACCATTTATCGACCCCTCTAAAAAGGTGACTTGAAAATCCAATTCTTTCTATATCACTCGCTGAAGCAGCTTTCCCAAAACCCACCGGCTCGAAATCGATCTACCCAAACAAAAGCTCCCCATTACACACACACACACACACAATAGTAAGCACACACCACAAACAAGAGAAAAAGGGTTGCCATTGATGCTTACATTAAATTTAAAGATAATCATTGTGTGCCCTAAAATGGGTAATTTTCTCATAACGCTCCGTGCAGTGCAAGCCAGACCGCGGAGCATACACACAACGAGCATCATGCGATGTTAACGGTGTTTAAAAATTTCCTCTCCATTTCCCATCCACTTGAGCAGCCTCTCCACGATCACTTCCTTCGTGTACCGATCCCACTTCACCCTGTTCCGCTCAGCACTTTTCTGTTTTGTTTACCATTTTCCGGTGTTTGAGCAAGAGGTTTTAACGCAGCCCCGCGTGAGAAATGCGCCTTCTCATGCTGTACGGCCTTTAATGGCTCACTTCGACGAGCGCTCGCGCGCCACCCTTGCACCGAGCAGAACCCCCTCCCCGCCGTTCCGTTCATCCCCAAGCCAGTGGAAGTCCGCGCAGCTCTCTGCATCGGAAATAGACGATGGGATTTGGTCTGCAATTTGGATTTCACTCTCAAGGTTACATCGTGACGTTGCACTTTCGCGACCGAGTCTCCCGCACACGCACCGACGCACTTTGCACTTCGATCCGGGTGAGGGTGGAGAAGAAAAAAAATACTCCCACCCACTTACGGAATTGTGCTACCGAAAATAGCGCCAATGCAAGATGGAACAACGCCTCGGAAGAAGCGGCAGCGGCGAATCGAATGCGCCTTTACATCTTCCTCCCCTATATCTTCTCATAACGTTTCCGGGCACACTATATCTTTCGGGCCGAAACTTTCACTTGCGCACACTCCGGTGGAAGCGCAGCCTGTCGTCACGATCACCCACAGGTTCACGCTGACGAAGAAACGGAAAACCCCTTCGATGGGCGGTGGGTGCTCTTTCGTGCAGTGAGCCGAAAACTAAAAATCGTTTTCAGTTTATGTTTTATTTAACTACAGCAATTTATAACGATGTCTAGTTTCGTTTTCGGTTTTGTTCAGATTTCGGGTGGTGTAATGTTTTTACAATGTACAAATAAATCATCTCTTAACAAGGGGAAAATCGAACTCTCCCTGGTAATATAAACCAATCTCCTGTGTCTATGAACGATGAGGTAACCATTCTTTCTGTAGCTGATGATAAAGTAAAAATTGTAATTTAGGACTTTTCTTCCAAATATCATTGTAACTGTCTATCTGTCCAAGCGAGTTTAACAAGTTAAACTCCTACCAAAATTGTACCTATGTGTTATTATTATTATTATTATTATTATTATTATTACGCGTTGATCAATGTTTTATGTATATCTGTTTTGTATGACAAGCTTCAAAGGGGCCTCTGTAGGTCCATTGAATTTTAATAAACATAATAATAATAATAATAATAATAATAATAATAATAATAATACACGCAGCAGGTTAGTTTTTGGGGACAATCGAGGAACGAAACATGCAATGCTAATCTTCGCAAAATAAAATCACTTGTCGTCAAAACTTTATGAAAACCTATCTAAACAAATGGTATTGTATTTGTGTTGCTCTTTTAAAAATATAATTTGCAATGGATCGGCATGTTATCATTTGAAGTGGGAACAGACTAGCTCATTCTAAACATAACTCAGAGCTAGTGTATACTATAAACTATATTTAAAAAATCCATTCAAAGTTTAGAAACAGTCTCTTCAGTGTAACACTAACTGAGGAAATACGTCTCATTCTCTGGCTATTAAATTCGATTTATTTTGCTTGTACCGCCTTCCAGTAAGCAAAACACTAATATTCAATATCCAGGAAATTGTAGTTTAATTACAGCATCTCTAAATCAACCACCAACAGTTCATCCTCCCTCTCGTCGTATCCTCTCCCTTCCATCAAACTGCACCGCGACCACACGATGCTAAATATCTTTCCCCGATGTTGATTTTCCCGCCACCGCCAGCTTGCCGAAACCGGATGACGAATACCGTTCGGTCTGTAAAAGCGTTCACTTTCACGAACCTAGCCTGCGTTGCGGAACTGCAACACCAACCCGGCACAAAAACAACAACCCATCCCCCATACTTCCCATATCAACCAGTTTATTGCGAATCGCGGCTCGATCGGCTCGGGAAATCGGTTTTGTCGCGCAACATAGAAACAATTTTTGTTTTTTTACTATTGCTTGAAACATCAAAAGGCCTTCACTAGCCGGCAGTGATTTGTCGTAAAATGCCAGATCGCGACGTGATAAAGCAAATGCCGCCCCGTGCTCCGATTACAATTCGCAATCTGCCCTCGCCGCTGTACTGCTCGATCCAAGCAGTTATCCGATCGGATACGACGAAGCGTTCCATTCGGAGTGCAATCAAAGGCAAAACACATATCTGCACTGCAAACCTAAGCCACTTTCCAATTGCTTATGGGTTACATATGTTTATCCTTCCGATGTTCAAATTCAGTAGCCGGGGCATCAGTTCTGTGGATTGATGCCTTCGAAAAGTCGAGGAGTTGTTGCGCTGAGAAACGATCGCTTTTGATCAGACATTTTCCAATGTTTTCACACACGCGTACAGTGTGGAACGGTACACACGTGAACGCGGAATGGGAAAATAAATAAATACACAAATCCTTGAAGAATCTTCAAACACCCACCCAAGGGGGGAGTGTTGGTGGTTTTGCTTTTTTACCATCTGGAAACACGATTTACACACGGCTATACACATACTGTTTCATGCAGCATGACGTCACGGCGCGTGTATATTTTGCTCCAAAGGAAAGCGAGATTGGGAAATTTATGAATCATCTTTCCAAAATGTATGTTTTTCATAAGTTTATTTATTTTGCTGTTTAGGATTAACTTTTGCGTGCAGCATATCGTTAGAACTGCTGGACGGAATACCGGTGAGAACATCAGATGGCAATGGTGAAGGGCTTTAACTGAGATTGTAGTTACATTCTATGTAAGATGCATTTTGTCACAAAAGTAGCAAAAATTGTTTGTTAGAATATTGAATGTTGCATGTGTTTTAATTATTTTAATTAGGGTTAGAATGTTTTGTCAAAAAAGACAACTCTAGTAATACTATGTTTCGCAAAGGGTCGAGACGTCGTCGGAGAATTGTAGACCAAGTCACTCAAGAAAGAAGGTCCTAGTGTTTTTGTTGTTGTTGTAAATGATCGTGTTCACTTGGAGTTCATTGCAAATAGGTCTATAGTACATAAAGATTACTATTTACAAGCTATGCAACGTTTGAAGGAGAAAGTGTATAATCGTGACATTCCTTCGAAAAGCCAATCATTGCACAAATTCCATCGAACAACAACTCTATTCACCGGACTTAGTTCTATGACTTCTTTTATTCCTAATAGCTACTCTGCAAATTCCGCTTCATATCAATTGAACTGAAGTCGATTGTACCTCATGAGACCTATATTAAAGACAACCAATTGAACTTTTGTAACCAATTCCTAGCACTTTGAATAACTGCATGTTTCCTCAACAAACATTTATATCACACAAAATAACATCAGTCTATACTGTCGTGACGATCGTGTTTTGTCCGCTTCAAACGCATGATATTATGGATGCTTTGACTAAAGACAGGGACCCTTGTGCGGTTGTTGGGATTCTTTTGCTGGTTGACTGACACCGTGAGTGTGTCCGAGCGGCATTTCGCCACACATGGAGCCCCCACGGATCGCTCCTTTCTCCTACCGAAGGTGTCCACTTTGCATCGCCTTTCACCAAAACATGGCGTTAACGCCGGCCGGCCAAAAACAGTCAGCGAAGCAGCAGAAGTCGATCGGAAACCTGTTTTCGACCTGTTGCTCTATTAAACGCATACGAACACAAACATACACAACCACCAACAGTGGTCCCAAAATGGTAACCTCCTCCTGCCGGGGGCCTTGCTTCCTCACATGTCGGAAGGGACTCCCCGACCCTAGGCAGGTCTTTCAACTTGGATGAAATGGAAACCCTCGCCTGCACCAGTGACTCCCTCCGAACCGAAAAAATAGTAATAAGCGAAGTGTAGAAAGAGGAGAAAATATAGATCTGTTAGCCCTATTAGGGCCTGTGACGAGCTCTGACCGTGACGATTCGCCATCGGAAAGACGGTCACGGGTGAGGTCGACATCTCGGGACGGCCTGGCAGTATGTCGAGCCGTTACGAGCTGGCCGAGGAATTCGTGATCGATACACGCGGTCCAAAGAAACGCGGATGGTCACGTACGTGCCGAATTGCGGGAGAAGTTGGTGGAACTTTCACCTGGAGTGCTTCCCCTCTCGGGATGTCACCGGTGGTGGCACTGGTCGGGAACCTGTTCCGTGCCCGACCAGGTCTTGACCGCTGTTTTTTTAACGCTCCCAGTGTGCGAGAGTGTGTGCATACTACCGTGTTCTCCGCTGGGCTTTCTGTTGTTTTTGTCATCGCGAAGGAAAACTTTCTTCCCGTAGCGTTTGTTTGTTGTTGCCGATTGCCGATGTTTGTTTCGTTTGCCGTGTGTTTATCAAAGGCGCTGTTAATTAAAGCGCGCTTAAGAAACAACGGTTTAAAGTGTGCAGGTCGTTAAACGAACGCTGTTGATAACTCAGAGGCGGGCGCGTTGCAGCAGATGACCTACCTATCCGGTCGAACGAACAGATTCTTTGCATTCCTGGCCGCGTTCAAGCGGTAACGTGTGTCTTCGGCTGATAAATTGCTGAGGAAACACACTCGGACACAAGCGTTTGCAATGTGAAACAGTGGAATGCAAGGGATTTTCCCTATTTTTATTGCCTGTCAACAATCACACGCAATTGACACCAGTATGATCTTGAATGGTGTTTGAAATGTGTGAAATTTTTCCTGCAAAGGTAAACAGAAAACACACGTTGTTGTGTCCTTGACTTTTGTATCACTCAACCAATCTCAATACTCAAAGGTATCGCAGACGTAAAGTTTCGTTGGAAACACTTTCTACATCGTCATAAGACGTTCTAAACATTGGAAACATGATAAGAAATTGATCTTTGTGTTACGTTAGAACGTTGATTAAGAGTAGACTAAATTATTTTTACAAGATTTAAGAATGCATGCCCAGTAAACAACGTATAACGCGTATAAAAGCAATGTAAAGCATTTTATTGAGTGTAAACTCTTTGCTTGACGCATCTTTTTAAGCAACTATGTGGAATTGTAGATTGACGAAAAAACATTGCAAGAATTTTGAAGAGCACTAATGCAAAAGGGGGAAATTTTCTTTTAGTTTTATAAGTAAAATGCATATGCATTGTTGCAAGTATTTGAAAGTCCGTCAGGGTCATCGTTTTCTTAACCACCTCAGACCAAGTCTTAAGAAAAATTCAAATCATCGCCAGTTTACTATAAGTTCTATATCAAAATCAGTTTCAAACATATTTAACTAATTTATTATAGACAGACAGTAACAAGACAGAGTACAGACTACAATGAAAGATGTTTGCTAATTGTCCTGTGTTTGTGTCATTGGAGGTTCAAAGGAACAATAATTCGCGGTCGCAAAATTCACGCTCACTACAATCTACACAACCCAGAGAAGCGGAAATCCTTGATAAAAATGATCAATTTTCGAACTAAAGTGCATTTTGATGGTCACGGCCCTCAAAATATCCCATCAGCTGAGCCATGCATTAACGACCATGCAAACAGCACCAGGCATGCACATAGCTTTCGTTTTCATGCGGCCAACTCGAAGGCAGCAAGGTGGTTTTCTTCGTTTCTTTCCACGCCGTAGTAGGAGGAAAACTGGTTTGCTCAAGTTGGCCATAAAAAAGGTCTTGAAAACTATGCACCGGTCGTCGTCTAGCCGGTTTACCCGTTGCACCAGTTGCAGTGACTTTAAAACTGGTACCGTTGGGTTTGGCATATGGGTGCAGTAGTTGCAGACACCCTTTTTGAAGCCGGTTCTGGATGGGTGTGAGAAACTAGACTGGAGTCGTTGGAGCCCCATTAAGCTTAGAGCATGGCTGCAAGTGTTCTTAACTAGTGGAGAAAGAGAAAAGGGAGAAGTTACTCTCACTTTCGTCAGTTCGTGACTTTCTTTTTATCTACTTTTGCTCAACATGCGACGCATAGGGTCAATGGGACATTGGCTTTAACTGGGTTTAGTTATTTTTTTTTCCCTTTCCCCTCGACAAACTTACTTCTAGTCTGTATTTAATAACTTCTTCTCTTAATGCTGGAGGCTCACTGTAAGCCATGGTGTGTTGCTGGCCTAAAAGCGGAATTAAAAAATGGCTACCACAACAACAAAAAATCCTCCGAAAAACCAAACACAGGGCTACACAAACACAAACCAGTAGTGTAATTGGGCAATAGGCCTGCCAATGTACACCAGAATGTGGGGTTGTTGGGGGTTGTTGTTTAATCGCAAACACGTTCAACATACAGCGAGAGACAGTCGTTTGTACAGCCATCTAACAGCCTGGTAATGCAGGTGTAATTATTATGATAGTGGTGTGCCTTTACATACGCAGCAATTGCGAAGGCGTAGATATGGTGGCCATTTGGTGGCGAAATTACGTCAAACATTGGCGAAAAAGTGGCCGGATATGTGGGTTACCTGAAGTGGGACTCTGGGGTAAGGTGGTGGTTGAGATGGATAGTTTAGGATGACTTTTCACTATCGTATTCTTCGTCTAGTATTTATTCAGTCGATTTAGTTTGTTGAAAAAATGTTTAAATTTTTACAAATGGAGCATTTTTTACAAGTGGAAAGTATTAAAATTCACATCAAATCTGCAGAAAAAGAAATGTTTATAAAATACGCAGTAACGAGCAAGGGTAGCCGAAGGAAAATAAAATTACTTCACTCATCATTAAACATACGTTAGGAGCGAAGGTGAAGCTTCTAACGGGATGAATGGCTCAACTTTCTAATCGGCTGCAGGTATCAAACCAACATCTAACAGCCCCACTCGTGTGGCACAGTCTGCAGAGGGGATATTTGTGGATGGTTTATTTTTCTCATCAACATCTCGAATGTGATTCCGACTTGTACCGGCCACATGTCTCTAGCTCGCCACCAGATGCAAGCTGTTCACGTGACTGCGCCATCAGCGGTGTAGTGGAGCCCACTGAAAGCGGTACATTCGTTGTCCGCCATGCACTACGTTGTTGGTTTATAGCTCCGTTCTATGTATCATGCAAAGTACTCACTCGGGGGGTAGTAAGGTGAACCTTCACTGATTAACATACCTCGCAAACGAAACGACTGATGGGAAACTGTAAAATGACGGAATGAGGTAAAACGACTTAAGCCTAGTTACTGCCGGTCTATGGCATCGAGCTGGTGGTTGTGCCAAGTACGCCACGATTTGAAGTGGACGGGAAGGAAGACTGTTGCTAATTCGAATATGATTTTGGGCTGATAGATTAATAAATAATGCTACCGTCAACCTTGACCATGGGAGGTAGCGTTTTTATCGCTATTCTACCTACTGTGTGGAACACCGCGGTGTGAAAACTATCGTAAAGCAACTTCTCACTGTGTTGATGATGCTGTATGTTTGAGTGTTTCTGGATAGGAGAAGTCACGTGGCAAATGAGCTAGTGCCGGTGGTTCATATCATGTGATAGAATAGAGCTTGTGATCATATGATCAGTAGATAAAATCGCCGAGTAAACTAAACAGACCATTTATATGAAAAGATATATCTTAAATATAACTAAAAATTTAGGTTAACTGTAGCTAATTTCGATAAAACTATTTTTTTAAAGTCTTTTTCATCTATCAGATCCATCTAAAAGTTATGTACATTTCCGCTCCGATCCCCTGCGAAACACTCACAGTACTTACTTCCCGCTTTCTAAAGGGTCTATTAACCTGCGTTGCTAATTTTAGCGACCGAAGTCAACTGTCCCATTTCTCACTGACTCGTAAAAGCATCCACTTGAAGAATTTTAAAGTTTTTTTTTGTTGCAAAAACCGACATCGCGATGCTCGATGCTCTGTGTTGCGTCTGGTGTCACGCCGCGTGTTTGTTGGTTTTAATTTTCATCAACCATTTTGCGCTTGAATATTCAACTCAACTGCTACTCGGTTCCCATGAGGAATATGCTTGTTTCGTTCAAGGGCCTATATTGAGGCGATTGAAATATTTTTAGCAAAACCATACTGCTGCTCCGTTTCCTACCTGAACCCTGCTATTGCTCGGTCCGTACAGCTGACGTACAAAAAGATGAATGGAACAGAATTATTTTATGCCGTCTGAAAACTATATTTTACTTCAAAGATTTGAAGAAAGCAATCTTGTCTTTTTATAAGAAAATAAACACTTAATACTAAAAAGCACACTAAACAATTTTTTTTCGCTTCGATTCTCTCTCCGGCAGCTCCTACAAAATCTTGGCAAAGTCGATCGAACGGCAGATGAAATTTTCGACGAACATTTGACAAACTTCAACCGACAGCACACGTGTGCCACCAGGCTGCAGAAAGAGTTCAGCAACTACATCAGATGTGTCCGTGGTGGGTGTGCGAACCGAGCGTTGGAATGTTGTGGGAAAAAAATAATGTGCTAATACTCCTTCGCTTCCCATTTCAGCCGTACAAAATGCCTCGAAAAGCCTGATGGAAGCCATAACCGAAGTGTACGAAAGCCAGTGGACCGGCTCCGAAGTTCTGTACGGCCAGGCTAAAACGATCGATACACAGTACCAGCAGTTTTCGTACAAGCTGGCCGATCAGGTGCTGAAGCAGCTGGACACCTACGCGTTACAGTTTCCTGAAATGAAGGTTAGCGATCCGATCGGTTGCGTGCTGAGCGATCTGTAATGTAATCCCCACCTCTGTATTGCAGAAAAAGATTGACAAACGTGGTCGTAAGCTGGTGGACTACGATAGCCAGAGGCATTCTTTCCAGAGCCTGCAAGCCAATGCTGCCAAGCGCAAGGATGATCTGAAGGTACACCATACCATTGCGTGAGGGTAGGGCAGTCACATATAAACCACACTACTTTATCGTTGTAGGTTACGCGAGGCCGTGAACAGCTCGAGGAAGCAAAGAGCACATACGAGGTGTTGAATTCCGAACTGCACGACGAACTGCCGGCCCTGTACGACTCGAGAATACTGTTCCTGGTGACAAACTTGCAGACGTTGTTCGCTTGCGAGCAGCAGTTCCACAGCGAAACGTCCAAGGTGTACGCTGAACTGGAAGCGATCGTCGACAAACTTGCCACCGAATCCCAGCGCGGCTCCTACACCCTGAAGAAGATCAACGGTAGGTGGTGGCTAAAGTGTGCAACCTTTATAGGGACATTACCGTCCATACTTCACTGTTGTACATTCCTCTGCGGAACAATCGTATTGGGCTGGGTAGTTGTTTTTGTTTTGTTAATATTCCTGTTTATACAATTTATTGTAAAACTTACAAACTATTTTGTTAAAATCCTGAGGTGAAATGTGTTAAATTGTAAATGTGGTTTTATTTTCCTCCCCCTGTTTTAGCTAACTCGAACCCATCTAGCCCCCAGCAGTCACCAGTGAAAGCGAATTTGTCGATTGTGAATAATGTCACTAACGGTTCGGCCAATGCTAACGGACGTGAGTAGAAGTTCTCTGTTAGGATAATCTATCCATTCCATCATGACGAACCATTGATCCACCTGATGCTCCTGATGGTTATCATGCTCATCCGATGCTTTCCATTCGTTGGGTCAATAATCATCGGCTATCTTTAAGCTCATTTCGGGATCACATGTAATCAAACAAATCAATGCCATCCATTGTTTCATTCGTCCATCGGATATCGATATATAACTCAACCAAACAAAGGCTCCAGCTATACTTACATTCTGTTTTTATGTTGCTTCTGGTTCGGCTAGTTGTATCACAAAATGTTGTCATTTTTTCAAGTTCCATACATCATTCTCATTTCACAAACCTTCCTATCCTGTTCCCCCGTATGGATTGTGCTAGTATATTGTTTGGTATTTGATCAAATTTTAAGGTTTGCTTGCCGTTCTGCGTGTTTTATTTGATGCAAGCAGATTGGTAATATCGTAAAGCTGATTTTTATTCTAAATTATATCAAAATATTTTGCTTTTTATGTTATCAATAAGGTTCCATTATACATACCGTGTACAAATACGCACTCCAGTTTGAAATTTGTTTAATATGTTTGATAGCTGTAGGTTTTTGTTTTTGTTTTTTTCTGTTTAAAGTTTTGATACTGCAATCACACACACACACACATTCACAATTATTTTTCTTTTATCTTTTTATTAAAATATATTTCTATCGGTTTTGTAAATACTGTTCATGTGAATTGGTGTTAGATTTTTCTATCATTTGTGAGCACATTTGTCCTCAGATCATGTCTACGGGTTTGTTTAAACTTGTCCGTAAAAAATGGAACTAGCTCGACAGTGCAACGACCGATTTGCGAAATGTTGAGATTTTTGAGCAAATAATTAAATGTTACAATACATCAAGCCTACATTCTAAACCAGTAGCTAAAGCATGCGTGTGTGACGATTTTGTTTTTTCTTCTTCTTCTTCTTTTTCTCTTCCGTGTTTTCTTTCTATATCCTGTCCTATTTTGGACCGTGCACTCTTCGTTGGTTGCCACCTGTGCTGTGTAATGCTGGCCAATCTCGCCAAACGAACTCGATCATGTATCATTTTTGTGTGCGTGTTTTTCCGTAATGTACATGTGTGTATATGTGCGTGTGTGCGTGTGCGTATACTTTCATACCGCCGAATCCCACCCATAAAAAACTCATCATGCTCTGCCACTTTGCGCCACACTTCGATGGATTGTGATCGCCGGTGGAACGGTGGAACCCCGAAACGAAAAAAAAAAACATTTGTCCTTCGTTTACTAAACCCCACATACCAACAGATACGTCCGCACAAAACGTGCTGCCATCGCCGAGAACGCCGTCGCCCAATCAGCAAATGCCAGCGCAACCAGAAGACGACGAACCTTCCTACCAGAACACGGACGTGGTAAAGGCGGCGGCCGCGGCCAAAGCACCCACCACGAACGGCATAGGCTCCGTCAGCGCGGTCAAGCACGAACCGGAATTGAACGGCAGCCCGGCGGCGACGGCGGCAGTGTTGAGTTTGAACGCCCCGAAGGAAAACGGTCAGCCCGCTGCGGCAACGGTGACGGAAGGCGTTCCGGTCACCACAAACGGTACGCTTCATCCATCGCACTCGCAGCCCTCCACTAATCAGCTTCCCCAACCCGACCAACACAACCAAACGCAAACGACTGCGAACGGGCTTGCCAGCAGCCTCACCAGTAGTGCACAAGGGGCACAAGAAAATGACCTGCCCGAAACGAAACCCGCCAGTGCAACAACGGATGCAGCGCCCGCTGCTACCGCTACCGCTGACACTGCTGCAAGCGCTAATGCGGATGCTGCCATACCAACGCCCACTACTACCGGCGCAGCAGCTGTTTCGCAAACAAGTAATACTAATGTGTTTAAGTCATCAACACTCACTCACTACACTTACTACACTCACCACTGTTGTCTTGACCTTCTTGATCCTTTCGAAACAATGTCACTAACCGCTACACAACATGCCCTCTACTACTTCTACTACTAATACTACGGGTTCTGGGGGTACTTCTGCGTCTCATCATCATGCTCCCTTTCCCACTCGTGGCTGGACGTTGGCCGCGGTAGTCGGTACGGTTTCCCTGCCACACTTTCACCATCCACACCATTCACACCATCATCCCCATCATGGACGATCCCACCAGAACCTTCCACCGGTCTACCAGTACCGAAAGGCGCCCGAGCAATCGGCCCCACTAGCCACCTCCTTCTCATTGCGCATTCCATCCACCCCCGTAACCCTAACCGAACAACACCACGTGTACCGTTCTACCGTTCCTCCATCGCAAGCTGCCGGATCGGGGCGAACGCAGGACAAGGTAACGCAGACACCACCACCACCACCACCACCATCGCTTCCAGCTGCATCATCTCTGGCCCTGGTGGCACCGAAGCCTTCTTCTTCCTCTGTCCAATTCGCCATGCCGCCACAGGCTAGCGAGGCAGCGCGGAGCTTTTCTCCTGCTCGCTTCACTGGGCTCAACAGCAGTTACTGCACCAACAGTGGGCTCTATTCCAATGTGCCCGCACAGCAACAGCAGCATTACAGCTATCCATCCTTTCCGTACGGCGCAAACCGTAATCTCAACAGTTTAAATAACAATAGTAATAACGCTAACACACGACCATCACCACTCTTCATCGCACAACAACCGCAACAGCCACACTTTTCCACACGTGTCAGTTTGAACAATAATAGCTCTAAGTTGGATATCCTTTACGACATTCCGGTCGGTAAGTGTGGGATATAACAATGTACTTACTCGTTCTCTTGGCCCGCAAGATACGCCATCCGTTGTTTGTGTGTGTTTGTGTGTGTGTGTGTATACGCGCTTGTATGTATCCTTTCTTTTCACACTTTCTGGGCTAGAAAATGCCAACCAAAGGGGAAACAAAATTATTTCGAGTTTTTTTCTTGTGTTGCTCAGTTCAGTTTTGGTTTGCTTGCTTACTTTTTTGGCTGTAGTGTGGTTTTTGTCTTTCTCTTGTTTTTTTTTTCTTCTTGACTTACGGCCAGCACAACACGTTGTTGGGTGTTTTGTAGTGTCACGTGAGGCTAATAATGTTTTGATGGGTTTTAGCAAAACTCCGTCCCCAAAATTCCCACACTCACTGTCATCATCAACATCGTACTTGGTATCACATGAAATAGGTTTAGTATATTTTTTACCCTACACACCAGTTTAGTTTCCCTGCTTTGCAATCATAATAGAATAGAAAACTTTCTTACAATACGTTTTAATTGCGAAGTACTTTAACTTCTGCTTTTATTGTTTTTTTTATTATTTTTTCTAAGCAATTTTAAAAAAGTAAATTAAATCATTGATATTGATGTTTTATCGAAATTAGTCCAAACTGCTCAACACGAAACTTCATCCCTTTTAAATCACAAATAATAATCAACCATGATCTTGTTGCACCTTTAACTCGATTTTAAAACCAATCAACCCCATTATTGCGTTTCATTTGTACCATACTAAGCGCTGTACGATAAATGTTAACACGGTCAACGTTTTTCACCGTAATTTACAGGCGCAACGACAACGGACTTGCCGCCAGGCGTTCTATATCGCGTGAAAGCGACGTACAAGTACGTTCGGGAAGATGTTGACGAGCTGAGCTTCGAGGTGGGCGATGTCATTAACGTGGTTGAGTACGAGGATCCCGAGGATCAGGTACGATATATTACACGTGCGTTTTAGACAACTCCATCACTAAATGCCTCTTTTTCCCCCGCGCACGTGCTTTTCCAGGAGGAAGGATGGCTGATGGGCACGAAGGAAGGCACAAACGAGAAGGGCATGTTCCCGGCCAACTTTACCCGGCCACTGTAATTCCGCCATTTAGCCGTTCGGTCTGCTCGTACTAATGCCGAAACGTTTTAACACCGCCCGATCCCCTTCTCCCGCACCCTAAACAAATCCTTTCTGTTTCTGGTCGTCGGAGCGAACCTGTATCAGTGGATAAATTATGGAAAGGATTCCGGCCGCATAATTCGCTCACCATCACCCCGTAGGCCATCTTCCTCCAACTAGAACACGCCGCAAGCAAGGTCGTGTACTGCTGCGGTTAGGCATTTGAAAATTAGCTGTCCTACTCATAAACACACACACACACACGGATGCAGTTTGTTGTCTTAATCCGAACTAGTGTAGCGAAACGTGTACCGGTACACTATCGAATGGAATTGTATGTAGTATGTGAGACATTGGTGCGATCGATCCAAGCATCCTCAACAGCAGTCAGTCAGTTAGTCATCCGCAAAAAGTCAAGGCACTGAGAATAAGTTAGCGTGTGTGAAAGAGAGAGAGAAAGAGCAAGTGGTTGAGAGGAATTTAAAAACGTTGTTTTCATTTCATGGTTTTAATTTGCCACATGTTTCTATAGTTCGATTTTCCTATGTATTTTATTGATAAATGTGCAACATTGGCGCATCTCGAAGATAGTGTTTTGGTTTGATGAAAAAGGGCGATTTAGGATGCTTTCCCCTGTCCCATCGAGGTGAAAATGAAACCACAGCCAGAAAAAGTGTCGTCTTCCCCGGCCAGCCCCGGTTGTCTGTAATTCATGCTACATAACTAATATTAACCCATTTGGACAACTGTGCGGCATTGCATCAAGCGGAGAAGCACCGGAGTCGTTCATACCGAACGTACATCAGTTATCATCTAACCATCATGTGAGCATGTGATTGTAAACGCCGTAAATCGTCGATCGATTGCAGAACATTGCAAAACTAATGAATAACGTGTGCCTTTTTATTAAAAAAAAAAAAAGTAAAAGGAAGGAAGAGAGAGAGAGAAAGGTAGAGTAAAGATTCGAAAAACAAAAGAGAATATGGGCAACTAACGAAAGGTTTTTTTTTAAAGTTAAGCTGTTATCATCTCGTTATTTTATGTTATTGGAAGCAATTGTTCTCGTTGTACTCTCCCCCACCCCCCTCCTACCCTTCTTTGTAAGCTATCTATTTTCCCATGTTCATTCATCTGTCTGTAGTGTCACTCACAAACACCCTAACAGAGCTATTTTTAGTTTCCTTATTTTCATGTCTGTCAAGAAATAATATCATGTGAAACAAATATACCATCTACGAATACAATCGACAAACAACAAGAAAATATTGCTGGTTTTGCGGGATGTAAACCATTTTTGTTTTGTGTATTTTTCATAGAACCAGAGCAGTAGAGAGAAGGAGAGAGGGAGTTAAAGTGAAAAAGAAGAGTACTGTGGAGGATGGAAAAGTAGTAAGCACTTCCTCCCGATGAAAAACACAACCGGCAGTTAGGTGTAAGCGATAAGACGACCCCAAATCGAAAGAAAGAAATAAATCATTTTGTTTGTGAACATTTCGGTCCTGTGTATCCTCTATTTAGGGTGGTTTTATGTTTTATTCATTCAAAATTTAAAACTTAGTAAAGTAAGAGAAGTAAATGCCCCTTGTTTTACTTTGCCAATTCTCTACCATGCTTACTAATAGTAAATTACATTTAAAGTCATTCTTTATTATCTCTAGTTGCTTATTTTGCATCGTCATCGTTTGCAATTTTTTCACTTGTGCAGTAACCTTATGGTTGCACATGTACAGTATGTTCGCTGTTTCCATTCAGCGTCAAGCGACGAAAACAGCAGAAAGTCGTGGTGAGTATTTTTGTGTTTTTTTTATAAAATCGGACCTTCTGTGCTGTAAACGCACACGGGACATAATTTATAGCGTGATCGCGGGTCCACTGGCTGTCACAATCGACAGCAACGATTATGGTAGTAGATTGGTCCAACTCGCTGCCGTGAGCAATTTGAATGTGGGAAGTACCGAATTCACGGGCAAGAACATCCACATGGGTGTCCCCAAAAGAAGCCTCATCCAATCAGATCGACCTCGCGTTGATAAACCACCGAAGACAGTCAGAACGTACCGAGGAACCAACATCGTTTGGCCTCCATTGGCAACATGGTTGGCCTAAGAATGGCCACCAAGGGGACAAAGAGAGAGATAAATTGGACTACAACAACTACAGGGGTATTACGGTGTTGAATACTGCCTACAAAATATTCTCCCTGATCCTACAGGATCGACTTGTCCCATACGTTGAATCGATAGTTGGACACTATCAAAGAGGATTCCGAAACGGAAAATCAACCACTGATCAGATCTTCACCATGCGGCAAATCTTGGAGAAGATGGCAGAACAACAGCTCAATACGTTCCATCTCTTCATAGATTTTAAAGCCGCATATGACAGCATAGCCAGGGTAAAACTTTACGACGCAATAAGCTCTTTTGGAATCCCGGCCAAACTGATCAGGCTATCAAGAATGACCATGACCAACGTCACATGCCAAGTGAAGGTGGATGGAAAACTTTCAGGATCCTTGGGTACCACCAAGGGTCTACGTCAGGGGGATAGGATTGCTTGTCTCTTCTTCAACCTGGTGCTAGAGGGAGGGAGAGGGCCATCCGCGACTCGAAGGTGGAGACTTCGGGAACCATCTTCTACAAGTCAATCCAGATCTTGGCATACGCTGATGACATAGACATCATTGGTCTGCGGCTCTCCTATGTGACGGAAGCCTACCAAAGGATCGAGCAGGCGGCAGAAGACCTCGGGTTGCAGATTAACGAGACAAAGAGTCGCGACGGACGAAGCTGGGACTATATCGCACCTATATAGTTCCAGTACTCACGTATGCCTCTGAGACATGGACTCTGGCCAAAACTGACGAAACCCTCCTAGCCGCGTTCGAGAGGAAGATACTCAGGAGGATTGTTGTTCCCATACGTGAGGTGGGACAATGGAGGAACCGATACAAGGACGAGCTGTACGAACTGTGCAACGATCTCTCTGTTGTGCAGCGGATTAGGCAGCAGCGCCCGGTTCCGGTGGGCTGGTCAAGTTATACGCATGGACACGGACGACCCAACCCGTCTTAGGTCGTTCACTTGGACAGAGGAGGCGTGGTAGGTCCAAGCTGAGGTAGGAAGATGGCGTTGAGGCGTCCGCCATCAAGGCCGGGATAACAGATTGGCAGCCGACGGCGCGAGACCGTGAGCGGTTTCGGAGTTTGTTGCAGCAGGCCAAGACCGCAAAGCGCTTGTAGCTCCGATAAGTAAGCAAGTAAGTATGGAAAAATACTGCAAGATTTTGATTATTTAATCAAAGCATTGATGCACAGTTTGTATATTACATGTACAGTAATATAGAACAAAGCCAATGGTTCTATACTTTATGCGTTTATCTAAATTTTTATTTTCCATAGATATAGGTCTTTCTAATGTCTTAAAAATATTAAACAAAATATTTCATCCATTACTTGTTTCGTATGACTAATACTTCAACAAATATTAATAATAGCAATTTATAAAAACTTTCGATTTTATGAAAGTTTTACGACGAGTTTTCATTTCAAAGTTTTTAATACAATCAAAATAGCTTTACATTATTTATATGTAATTTTATCATGGTAAGTAGGAAATCAGGAGGTTGATTTGACATACTACTAATAAATATTGACTCAGCAGATAAATTCCAATTGCTTCACACTATGTTCAAAAAAAAATCTAAGAAAAAAATGCTACACACTCTAAAAATTGTACATAACATAAAAAAGCGCAATTAAAATACCTGTATCCATAATTCAGAGCAGTTTGTAACAAACATTGTGGTTCGTCAAAAACATTTAAAAATAAACCTCGTGGTAATGCGAATAACCTTTTTCGGATATTAAAAAGAAGAACCATGTCAACTGATATGTAAGAAGTAAAATTAAATTAGTTTGAAAGAGATTTTACAAGTTTTCATTTAGTTTTGTATATTTTACTTTGATAGACAATTGACTATCTTGCTATGGGTACACTAAATCACAACCCCCCATACGCAGGACTAACAATCTTGATATGGATGGGTACACTCCGTCACAGAAAGAGCCAACGCAGATTAGTGCTCTGGATAGGCCTTGGGTCTGGACATCTCATCTCATCTAGTGCTCTGGACCCTACTGGGTTGTTGTACCACCGAAGAAGCAGAAGACAATAAACAAACTAGTCGTATAGTGTCATCGAAGGAACACCTTTGATGGCAGTCTGAAGGAGTTTTGAAAGAAGGACTATCACACTACGAGGCGTATAAATCCCAATCCCTCAAATTTCTCGGAGACCACATTAGCTGCAGGAAAATGCAAAACCATCGCATTCGTCACAAGTCTATTAGCCTCAATTAGGATTTTTTTCACACTGGCTTCCAGCGCTAGGTTATCTCTCCACAGGACTCTAGATTTTATACCTTGGATCCGTGGGAGATTTTGATGGCTTTTCTGTTATTTCTCCTTTCGTACCGAAGCGCCATCTATTGTCTTTTTAACAATCTGGTGTGGCTGCATTCTGTAGGACAAGTTAGTGGCATTGGTACAACTCTATGCACTTTTTCTGTTATACTTTTCGAATACCAGGCTATATCATCCGAAATCGTCGATTATGATGCGTGAAGTCCTTTGGGTGATAAATATGTTATCATGATCTTCTGTAAATAGTGCAGATTTGAAATTGCGATACCTGAAACAAAATATGAAATAAAGATTCGTGACATTCCATTAATTAAACGAACTTCAATTGTTGACATAGAAAAGAAACGCAACTTATTCTACATTTATCCATATCGCTTTTGTCATGTGAAACCGATCTGAGCATAATTAAGATTTCTATACTATAATCGGAAATTTGAAAAAAAAATCTATACTAACAACTAAATAATCCTCTTTGCAAATTCCCTTAGTGGCAAAAAACTACCGAAGAAGCGTGAATCGTATCCTCATTCGGAAATGTACGGAAATGTATGTAAAGGAAGAGGGTAAAAAATCTACCGCTAAAGCAAACACACAGCGATGTGCCAGGCGGTGACGAAGTCGGTGGCGGCGGCAGCAGCGTATTGGCCCCACACGGGCGACGCACGGATCTACACAGAGCACACCACGGAAAGCGGAAGGAGTGCCTGCCTCTGGAGGATCCGGAGTGCATACGGCTGAATCTGAGACGCGTTCCAATTCTTTCTCTCACTTGCAAAGCTCACTGTCGCTTACGACGGTCCAGCCAGCTCTCTTCGGCTCTCATTGAAAATATCCAGAGACTATCATCGCATACAGGGACAGGCTGTGTGCGCGTTTTACATCATTGATTTATTTTATCGGGCGAGGCAGATTTTCGTCTCATTCAAGCTCTCCCGTGCCTGGCTGGCTACACTCTCTTGCTCATGCCTGCTTGCTTGCTTGCTTGCTTGATGTGGGTTTCCTCCTTAGGTTATATTCGATTGTGACACACTATTTAATTGAAAGAATGCGCCACTGAACAATCGCGTCTATCCTGCACGGTTTGACTACTTTCCAGCAGTTCGGCGATTCTAACTCCCATAATTCTCGCCCTGTACCATTCCGTTCCGGTGTTGTCATCTTATCTCACTCTACGCACACACCTCATCACCTTCATTCTCACGACACGGTGAATCTCAAGCTCACCCTACGACGTGACTCATACGACCACCACTCTCGTTACATGGCAGGCACTAGTAAAACAATCACTACATGTAGTCCTTCACCTATCTCCCATAATCAAAAGTTGCCGTGGTTAGATTGCTCATTTTCCAGTGGGCTTCGATGCAAAACGGCTTAGTTTGCGGAGTCCAATGAAAATGTTTTTCTTTTCTCACGCTCATCTCATCTCACTTCCAAAACCAACATCCGAGAAGAAATGACAAGCTGATCCCATCGACCTCTACTACTACTACAATTGACTGCATCATCCTCTCCATGACTTTGCACATCAAAGAATAGACGCACGCACACATACACACACATATACTGCCCACCAGGCCCCCACCACACGGTATGGATTGGGATAAATCTGCATTTCTTACATTTTGCTTCCGCTTTTACTTGACTGCACTTGTTTTGGGCTTTTAATTTGACTCCACCATCATCCGAGCAGCGCAGCCTGTGTAAGATGATTCCTTCTCGTTGGTACACCCTTGCTCCCTCCACGACGACGTTCACGTTCACTTTTGCACAATTTTCATCTCACTTGCGTCGCGCAACTGAGAACCATCCTCGCCCCACAACACCAAAGCTGGAGTCGGACGAGCAGCACAGGGCGAACTTTGCCACCGCGCCCTTGTGCGTATTTTCGCGTAGTTTTTCTTCGCACTGTCGACAGGGCGCCGTTGCACTTTTTCGTTTCCCCCTCCGAGCAGGCGCGACCACACTCCCGCAAGGTTCGGAAACGGGACGACAAGCAGCGGTGGCTGGATGTACCGTTCGACCGTGGCCGTGCGAGCGTGACTGCCTGCCGGACACACAGGGTCGTACAAGCGGGTGGCAAGAAATGGTACCGGGAGCACGCATTCACGTACACCACGACAAGATTGCTACTGTCGACACACACGGGAATACGCGCACGGTTCCTCAATCGGCCATTAAGATGACGCGGTCGTCGTCTCTCTCACTGGGTCCCGTCGGATCAGCGGATATGTTTTCTGCACAGCTTCAGGGCGTGAAGGCTCCGCTAACAGCACGCACACACGAACGCAACTGCCTCCCGGACTGCACAACCGGATGCACTTTTCCGGCTCGATTTCGTTTGCGAAGGCAGGCCAAAATCGCCACCGTTTTCTTT
>KB671476.1:889644-934511 GCA_000349105.1 Anopheles epiroticus | reverse complement strand
CTGGGGGTGATGTTTCGTTCGGCTTCGGAACGGGTGGCTTATGACCGTTGCAGAGGCGTACCGGGGCCGATTTGGTGGCCCGATAGCGAGGTCCACAGTTTTTCTTCAGGAATTCGTTCGGACCGGGCAGTGGGATCTTGGAGAAGCCCATCGTTCGGTGCGCATCCTTGCAGGACTTCGTCTCCTGCCGGACCTGGTGCTCGAACCGGGAGTGATAGAGTGGGGGTTTGGGAGGTTTTTCCGGTGGTTTCTTTTCCACGTTGTAGATGTTTTCGTCGTGGATGTAAATGTTCACTATGGACATGTTCACGGACAAAAAGAATTCAAAATGTACGCTATCTTTTATCCCTTACAACTGAGACCACTTGTACGTGTTAGAACGTTCTGGAGCACTCTTCCCGGGAAGGATCTATCGACGAACAAAAGAGAGTCCTGCAGGAGCAATGTTCCCGTAGTCGACTGTCAAATTATTTGATTGAAGCAAACAACTGCCGTTTTTTCATGCCGTTACCGTCGTAGCAACCGGTGCCCTAAGCGGCAGAGCATGCTGCTCATATATTTAAACACGCTGCTCTAGGCAACCGCGGGGCATGTGTTAACGTTTTGCACGCAACAGCCATCAGGTTGGCGTTGACTTTGATGCGCCGACTCCCTGTCAACCGCACGGCGGGTTCTTTATCCCGCATTGGAACGTACAAATAACTGCAATGCATAGCGAACATCGACGAATATGAGGGTAAAAAGCAATTGGCACGCATTCGTGCGTGTTTGAAGAAACTTACGCTAAACAGCAGTTTTAACTATTCAAATTTGTTCAAAAGTCATTTGAAGTAGGAAACTCTCATAAATTTATGCATCCGTTTCTCCCCATTCTTAAACAAATACAGTGTATTTATGGTGTCCCTGTGACGCTAGGGTTTCCGATAATTATCACCACTTACCACCTATATTGACAATAAAGAGATGATAACGCTCACCCATTTTCCTTTCTATGCATTACACGCGGGTAACTCTTATCGAGTGATAAGAAGGAAAATTAGATTAGTCGGAAAATTGATCGTCCTATAGGTGTCTACGCGCGTATACGTATATATTACGCTTGATGCGTCGCAATTCGATTGAATTGGTTTTTAGTGCACCAAGTGTGACATTACAATATGAGCCCCACGACAACGGTTGAAAGGGAAGTTCGTCGCCGAAGGAAACCACCATGCGGCAGTGGAGTGCTTTCGTTGGTTAAGCGAAAAAAGGCTAATCTACGCGAGCGGAACCGTATGCACGGTTTGAACGATGCGCTCGATCGGTTGCGAATGTGTGTTCCACTACCGGCAAGTCTAACCACCGCCACGGTACGATCGGACGATGGCCAAGACGCATCTTCAACTCCACCACAGAAACTCTCCAAGATCGATACACTACGTTTGGCGCAAAACTACATCTTAGTGCTGCTGGAAGCATTACACACCGGTAGAGGATTGCGCTACGAACGGTTACTCTCGACGTTGGGAAGAAGATTGAGCCAAAATACGAACAATCTGCTCCGGACAAGGCTTACGCTCGATCAACAGCTGCAAGCGGGACTGCTTGAGGGGTGTTGTGGTGATGGAGCCTGTTCCGGTACGATCGGCAACCACCAACAAGGACAATTCCCCTGCTGTCAATGGTCAAATGCAGCTCCAACTTATCAGTGGACACCCGCTTACGATTGTAGCTTCTGCGCCTATACCGAGAACCGTGATATATTCGACTTATGAAAGGCAGGAACGTTATTAATACACGTACGTAAACTATTTATTCACGTTTCACTTATATCAGAGGAATTAGAAGTAAGATATATAGTAAGTGACAAAAACACACTCTCTGTTGTACGATGCGATCTAAAATGTAACTGTCCTCTTCCTTCGTTTCTCTCTCTAGGTTAGCAGTGTTGTCCCAATCCCACAAAACACACACAGTGTGAGCGACCCAGAGGGTGCTATTGCCGCGGGATTGTTGGGAGTGGTCACTTCCCTTTTTCAGTTTATCCTTTGCAGCTCTTTCTTCCGGCGGGAAGGTTAACTGGCCCTTCCCTGTCTAGGCATCGCGTCGTTTTACATGTAGATGAAGTTAAACCTGCAAAAAAGAAGTTGGGATTAAGAAATAGCACAGTTTTTCAATAAAAAAAAATAGAACGTACCTGCATAGCGCTTGCGGTAGCGACGATATGATCGGTCCGTAGCCCTGAGAATTGTCATACAGCTCGAACAGCGGTGCAGCCACTAGCTTGTAGTTCTTAGGTACGGCAAATAGTGCTGCACAGGTTGAGAATGGATAATAGATAACGATAAAATAGAATAGAGAATAGATAAACGTTAGTGGGTGAAAAATCATGGCTTAATACAAGAGCTTCCAATTCCTGTTACAAAAAGGGTTTACAACAATCAGTTCGTTAGCTTAACACAACGTTGTTTTACAGAGTAAGATCTCGCTAACATTGTTTTAACAGTTTTTTTTGTCGTTATATCATTTAACTGTTTGCTTCATAATACAATTAATTTAATACAATACATTTGGTTCAACGCCTCCGAATGTTCGTACACAAAACGTACTTAAACTTTCTTACATACGTTAAATCGTTAAAACCTTCTACTATCGTAGCCGTACAGGCGTCCGAAAGCAGTATTACAATGCATTTCTGCTCTTTCTCATATAAATACATAGATTGCGTAGATTGAAAAGGACAGCTTTATCAATTTACATACGGAAGGTGGGATATAACATATAAATGCATTTAAAAAAGATTGATAAAGCATGATCCCATCATTCATTACTGAACCACTCGTTGTCTAACACTATTTTTAAGCATTCTTTTCTACTGCAAAAGGGGTAGTTCATAAGTTTCTTACATTTTCCTTTCGTTTTCTACACATTTATCTCAACTCGAGAGGAGATTTACCGTTCTCAAAAGAGCCTCAAATGCAATACGTTTTCTCTTCTTCTCACAAACTACCTTTCGGAGTAGGGAAATTGACTAGCATCGATCTCCCTTCTATTAACATTATCATAATTTTTATCATTATCATCATCACATTACCCTTCTCGTGTAGCTGCACCAAAAACAGACGCTTGTGCTCCTTCGGCTTGGTGATGTGCGGCGGGATGTACGGATATTGCGGTGGTTCAAAGTTCGGGCGCCACCAGTTGCCTATCGTGTCCTCGACGATCCAGTCCTGCTTTACGCCGTCCTGTCGCCCTAGAGTCTAGGAGGGATGAAGTGTGTCGGGTTGGTGGCGGTGTGGTTGTGGTTTTGAATTCATTGATACGGGGATGGAAGTAATTGTGCGTAGTATAGTAGAGAAGGAATTGGTTTTAGGGGATGAAAGTTTTAAATATAACAATACATACATAATATACATAGTAACATTTTGGCATGAAATACATGTACAAGCAATTTTTCTAAATGTTGTTTTAAAGGCTAATTGGGCTTTGCTTCGGTTTCGATCTTTCGTAATTTCGCGCGTTCGTTTTGCGCTTACAGTGCGTTTTGCGCTGAAACGTGCATCTCATTGCTTGTGTGTACTTACACTTAGTGGCGCAGGATGTGGTACATGCCAGTTACAAAACAATCTCTTCTGCATGGTACCACTTTCCTCGTTTTTGAGTCTTGTTCTTTTTTTCACTTGTCGTTTCAATCGCTAGCGTTTCAGTTAGTACGTATCGATGTGGCTGTTTAATGTTAATTTATACTAATTAACACAATTTTACAAAGAAAAGGGCCTGTAACCAATGGACTAACATCGAGTGAATGATTTAAAATTTAAATAGTTAGTCTTCCATTTGATGCTTATAATCTTTACAATATTGGATGCAGTTTCATTAACATTTATAACGTCTTGAAGCGGTACTGTTATGGCCATAATTTGTAGAGTTTTACGTACATGTATGATTTTTTTTTTCCTGTGATCTTTAAATATCCGTTTGTTTCTTGTTCTTTCAATGCATGTTAACATTAATCTCCCAGCATTGCTATTATAGAAAACCCGTTTGATATTAACATACCTCCGTCAGTAGCCGTTTCAGGCCTTCAACTTCATCCTCGCCGGCACTCAGTTCTCCGCCGGGCAGCTTGAAGAATGTGGTACCGAGCTGCAGCAGCAGAACGTGCGGAAGACCGTGCTCATGAACCTGTGCCGCAAACAGAGTGAAAAAAAAAAACTTTTGCGTGCTTTGTTTTCTAGGAAGCAGGTAGAATCGGGTTCCTTACCAGCAGAACACCTTCGACCGATCTGCGCATTCCTATTTTGTCAAACTCGTCGCGCATCCGCTGGAAGCGGGCCGGTACCGATGGGTCCTTCTCGAACAGCGGTTCCTTCGTTCCAAATGTGTAGTTTGTCAGTGGATAACTGTGTGTAGGAAACATGAGCAATTACAACGCCATCGGGACAGCCATTTTGGAAACAAGGGGTGGGATGGGGTGCGCGGTATCAAGGAACAGAAAAGCCCAATAGGAGCACTACGGGAATACTTGCAGATTAATCGTCCTGTTGAGTGTCATCGATTGGTTCGTCTGAAGTTTGTTCATTTCCGTCAGTCCCGTTCCGTGGCTGTTTCGTCGGGGCCATCCGGAGCCGGTTTTGTTTACTGCCTGAGAAGTCATCTTCACCGCTTTACAAACAGGAAGAGCAGGAGACGGCGTCAGGAAATATCACTTTGCACTTAATTTTACCGAACAAACTCGCACGAAGCGCGGCCTTTGCGGAGTAACTAAACACGCGAGAAAAAGCTTAAAGTTTGTCACAGTAAAAAAAACCTGCAATGTTGCTACTTCTATTGTTTCCGCGTCGTTTTCGCACACTGCGTTTTTGTCCGTGGAGCGTTTTTCTTTCTTCAGCTTTTTTTTACCCATGCCCCGTTGATAGGCGGTGATGAATTGACACATTTGACAGTTGTGCTACAGTGATGAACACAAAATGGCGACACATGGTAGGATATTTATTTTAAATCAAAACACACAAAATTCATGTGAAAATATTTAGAGCTATCTTTTATGATTAAATTTTAATGATGCCTATAAGTTCTTACTTTTTTCATGTTTAGAGAGCGTATTTATACATACGTCCGCGGAATGATACCACAGAATGTCTACCCAAGTATCATAAAAGTAAACCAAAAAAAAACCCCTCTCTGTATTTTCTTTGCTGTATATGTCGTGTAAATTCAACATATTTTAACAAACGGACTGATATTTCGCAAAGATTTATTCATTACGGTTTGGGACACTCCAAAAGAGGACAATGCCGACCAAGTCTTAGTTCTAAATGTACGGCCCAAGAAGCCCCCCTACTTCCACAACTTCTTGATGGACATGTTCTTCTCCGAGTCCTTCTGCATCACCTTTGCGACGGCCATCTCAAAGTCCTCCTGTGTAACGTGCACACGACGCTCACGCAGTGCGTACATGCCCGCTTCTGTGCATACACCCTTTACCTCGGCCCCGGAAGCACCAGGCATGAGTTCTGCAATCTTGCGCAGGTTAATACCACGCGTAAGGTTCATTTTGCGCGAGTGAATCTTCAGAATGTCCAGACGAGCTTCCTCGTTTGGTGGCGGGAATTCAATTTTACGATCAATACGACCGGGACGCAGTAGGGCCGGATCCAGGATATCAATACGGTTGGTCGCCATGATGACTTTGATGTTCTTCGTTGCCTCAAACCCGTCCAGCTGGTTCAGCAGCTCCAACATCGTACGCTGTACCTCCGAATCGCCTCCACTGCCCGATTCGATACGCGACGAACCGATAGAATCGATTTCGTCCATGAAGATAATGGACGGTGCATGCTCGCGTGCCATCACGAACAGTTCGCGCACCATTCGCGAACCTTCGCCGATGAACTTTTGCACCAGCTCCGAGCCGGACACGCGAATGAACGTACACTCGGTGTGATGAGCAACAGCACGAGCCAACAGTGTTTTTCCCGTACCTGGCGGTCCATACAGCAACACACCCTTCGGCTGCGCAATACCAAGCGCATCGAACAGTTCCGGATGTTTCACCGGCAGCTCAATCACCTCCTTAATTTCCTTAATCTGCTTATCCAGACCGCCCACCATTTCGTATGTCGAGTCCGGGACCTTCTCCACCATCATCAGGGACACTAGCGGGTCCACCTTGTTGGGCAGGATCTTGTGCAGCGTGTAGCTTTCATTGCGCAGCGCCACACGGCAGTTGGGCGTCACGTCGTTGATGTCAATGTTTTTGTCTATATCGACCACAAATTTGCCCTCCGGGTGTACCTTCACGAGGACCTTCTTCTTGTCCATCGGCTTCACCACCTCGCCAACGTAGCTGCCCTGCTCCTGCAGCAGCTGGAGCTCCTCGCGCAGCATTCTAACCTTGGCGTTCAGCTCATTACGTTGGGCCTGGAGACGGCGTAGGTTCTGGTTCTTCTCCGCCACGATAAGCTGCAGTTCTTCGATTTTCTGTACAAAATACGATCGGAATCCCTCCCCGCGCGGAGGGTCGACATCCATGGTACTTATATCACGCATTTTTACCTGCAAAATACACCGAAATTAGTGAAAATGCTTACACAGCGAGCGGACAGCGCGTACTTCACTCTACACAGTACCGAATGAATGTTGCAAATCATCAACCACAATGAAACGTCATCTGCAGATGACAGCATGTAACGCCATAGCAACCGGGAGCGTTACGATGCGTTACGCGTTGTTCGAAAGCCGTAAGCCCGATTCGAAGATTAATTGCAAAAAAAAATTAAGCACGTTTTTCTTCCTCACATTAAACCAGTTTATTTTAGACTGAATGTATAAATGAAAGCTACAGCTTAGCCAAATTGTAAGCATCTATACATACGATTGATTGATTCTTAAGCTTACAGCGGAATTACTCTCTCAATTGTCCGCAGTGCCTTCGACTGCTATTCTCGATTTGAAAACGCGCAGAGCGTTATCGGACCCTCCCGAAAGGATGTACCTCGGGTTGGACCAGTCGCAGGCAAGCACCTTGTCCTCGTGCCCAATCAGTTCGTAGATCGGTGCCTTTGGTGAGCGATAATCCCACAGCTTGACGCGATTGTCGTAAGCACCAGAAACGAACAGATACTCGTTGGTGGTTGACCAGCGGCACGTTTGCACCCATTGCGTGTGTCCCAGGTAGGTGTTTCTAACAAAGTTGCCATCTAAAAATGAAGTCTCGGTCAGTGTCCATGGGAATGGGTTTCGGGCTCAGTAAAAACTTACGCTTTGATCGAGGATCGTACAGACGAAGGTTTTTGTCCGGCGAAGCAGTGATAATCATTCCGTTCAGCTTTGAGTAGCTCAGATCAAAGAACGATTTGTTGCCAGTAAACTCCGTCTTGATGCCGCCCAGCGTGAGATCCCACAGCTTGATCGTATGATCCCAAGAGCACGTGGCGACCGTCGTGTCATCGATCCACTGCACACCCGAAACAAACTCACGATGCCCGGCCAGTGTTAGTACGGGCGTACGGACATTATCCTGCTGCTCTAGCTTGGCCTTCTTTGTCGCGGACGGTTCCCCTTTATCGGCGTGCAGCTCGGTGGACCAAATCTTCAACATCGTATCCATGCTGCCCGATGCCATTTGCGTTTTGGACGGGTTGACCGCAATACATCCAACGCCACGCTCGTGCCCTTTGCACACGTGCACACACTCCACCGAGTTGGCCGTCACGTTCCACTCCCAGATCATTACCGTCTGATCGTGACTAGCGCTAGCAAACACACCAGTCTGATCGTTCAGCGATATCCATGCCACACCCTTGACCGGCGCAACGTGTCCAGGAATGGTAAGCTTGTGCTTGCCCTTCGTATTCCACAGATTAACAGTATTGTCGTACGTTCCAGTCAGTATCCATCCTTCCTTTGCCTGCACTGCAGACACCCAATCATCATGAAGCAGACAATCCTGCGGTTCAGGGGCGGGATAGCGCTCAACGTACTCGAGCTCGATCGTATCTTCAAACGAAATGTCACGCTCCTTCAAATGCTGCGACAGGGACGTCTTCACAAACTCTCCATTCAGCAGGAAATCGAAATGCACCTTACCGGCTACCTTACTGCCCGAATCTTTCAGCAAAGTGGTCAGCAGTACGTTCAGTTCGTTACAGCCAACGTTGGCACGAATCGAGTATGGGACGTCCGGTACGGCATATCTGCAAACGGGAGGACAGGCATGTTGAAAGCAGATTGAAGACAAGCCCAAATCGCGATACGTACTGTTTCTGTTTGGTGGTGAAATGCACCTGCAGTTGGCCCTCGGTGGAGCTGGTAATGTGCAGCGACATGTTTACGTTTATATTTCACAAATAAACATAAAAAACACTGGGTTAACTTGGATCTTGTTTACGAATCCGTGAAGCGAAGGCATGCACGCACGTTTCTTTATTTTGCTTTGCTCGCAACCGCGTGTTTGACAGGCGGTTTGAGAGCGGCTGTCAAAATGGGGAGCTACAGTGGTTTAGATGAGAGACGTGACACGAGACAAGAGTGTTGAGGAGCGTATTTAAAATAAATGAAATTTAACAACCATTTCTAATAGTGATTCTGTTAAGATTTAGAACGATTCCAAGCATTCTGAAAGGAATGATGATATTTTTATTTTTTCGCTTTACTAGATGTCTCACCTCGTTTCCATCGCACTGTAGCTGCATTCGTCGATTCTTCGTATTGACACAAACAAACGCAACCTGCTTTGTCGTCCTCCAAATTAAAATCGTGTATTCTGCAGTATTAACTGAAACGCCTGTGATAATTTGTAATTTCAACGCTCCAAAATGCAGCCCTGTCCACTTCAGAAACAGGTAATTTCAATTTGATGCAAAGAGTCCGACAATAAGGTTAAATGTTGCTTCTTGATCGCAGATCCAAACTACGAGTGACACGATTGCATCCCTCCGAGAGCGCGTACGACGCATGGAACGAAATTTGAACGATCCCAGTCTTCCAGAAGACCGTAAACGTGAGATGTGGCTAGAGCTGAAGGAAATTGGCAAACTGTTGGAAACGAACGAACAGCAGCTGAAGCAAATGCACAAGGAAAACTCCAAATCATTCGCCGTGGCTGCCTGCCTCTTTTTTATCTGCTTTCTTGTCTACGGTTTGTACGTGCTGGTGAACGGCGTATGACCGTCGCACGGTAAAAGGAAATATAGCGCGCCACAAACTCGATTTTTGTACGTCTGTGTGTGTGAGTTCCGATGCTTACTCTTTAAGACCATTTTTTTATTTTTCTCGCATTTCGTTTCCGTGTAGTTATCCGACTTGCAAAAAATGACTCAAATCTCTATCGTAGTAAATGAATTTGTCTCTCTTATGGCTAGGGAGTTGAGGAGTAGGGTGGTTTTGGTGGTTGTGTGGCGATCCGTCCAGCGTCGATCGCTCAACCTTAGCGTCGACCACGTCCACGTCCACCACCCCGACCGCCTCGCGGTCCACCGCGTCCACCCCGCGTGCCTCTGCCGCGGCCCCTTGGTCCACCACGGTTTGCTTCGCGCTTCTTGGCCCGCGTTTTGGGCGCATCGTCGATGAGCAGCGTTTCCAGCGGCAAGCTGTCCGGCAGGATGTAGTAGCGAATGTTGTTGCCGCGGATGCTCAGAGAGTCCAGTGTAACCGGGTCGCGGTTCTTTATCGTCATCTTGACCGCCTTCAGATGTGTGTTCATTGCTACGTCGACGCCCGTAATGGTACCGTGCACCTGTGTACCATTTTTCAGCTCAATCGTAACCGTTTCGTGGCTAAGTTTCATTAGGAACCTGTGCGGGAAAGGACACACAACCCGATACAATGAGGTTAGAACAAGCGTCCTGTACGCGCAAGCCCTTTTTGGGGATGATTTACGCTGTCGGGAGCGATGAACATTGGTTCCATCGGTACTTACCTAACAAGTTTCATTGTGAAAAAACTTTAGAGTGACCCAACTATCGATAAAGAATGTATAATTGTGTAGAAAAGTTTTCGCTCCAATTGTAGGGAAAAGAACGCGAACCTCGGTCACTTTTGTAGCATAAACATACTTTTGACAGTTCCCAAAGAGCAAACATCGACCGTTGACGCGCTAGTGACAGAGCGCTACCAGAAAGGTTAATTCAAGGGGTTTGTAGTTTAATTTCTTTTCAATGTGAATAATGTTAAACAACTCATCCTGTAGTTATTCAAATTAAGGAGTAAAATAGCGAAATACTTATCACCGCAATAAAGAAACAAAATTTGCGCAACAAATTACTCAATGAAAAGACAGTTACATGACATTGAACATGTCCACAGGCGGCTCACGCAGTGCCCGTCTCTCCTAGGGAAATCGCTGCGAGCCTGCTGCCAAAAAGCAACCCGAACAGTAGAACGTACTCAACGCAGAGTAAAACGATTCTAAACAGTCTGTCCTCCGTGTCATTGTGCAGCAGGAAAAGTGTGTTTAGGTTAGGAAATACTCTGTTCGTTGTGGGAAAACTCATCCTCGAACCGGCAACTCCTCTGGCGCCTTTGTCAGTGTTTCTTTTCCCTGCAAGTTCGTGGGCGAACCGTGGCGTACATGCGTGTGCTCGGGACAGCAAGAACCGTCAGATAACCGTTTGCATGCGTTCGTGCCTGGGCGAAAGCGAGACGGCCGCATGCTGCTAGCGCGCAGCACCGCGAGCAAGAGCGAGCACGCAAGAGCAACAGAAAAGCGAGAAAAACAGGGAGAAAAATAAAATTTTAGCAGCAGCACTAGCAGCAGCAGCAGCAGCAACCAGCCAGCCAGCCAGCCAGCCAGCCAGCTCCGTTCGTTTGCGCCTCGGTGTGTACACGCGCGACTAAAAAAGGTACAGGATTAGTCCTCCCCCCAACCTCCTGCACACTCCCACGTGTTTGTGTGTGCTCGGTGTAGTGGCCTCGTGTGTAGGTGCGTCCTAAAAGTCCGTAAAAAACCCAGCAGCTCGTCGCAGAACTCCAAAAACCCGGACGTACGGAACAGTGTGTGTGCGTGTGGTGCGTTTAGAAGAGCACCCAGCGTCAGTTCCAAACTTGTCGTCTGACCACTTTACCCCTGCGGCTGGTCCTTCTCACCTTGGGTGCCCAAATCGAGCACAAAAACCAGCACAAAAAACTAGCCCCAAAAAAGGGAACAGCAGCGCTTGGAAGAGACGCGCTGGAACCACTTCGGCCCCCCAATGCGGAGTACCGCGCCGTGAAGGGCAACACACTCCCCTCTCAGTTACTCCAACCCGTGTCCCCTCTCATCCGTACCGTATATGTGTGTGTAGCAAGTGCAGAAAACTGGTGCGTTTTTCGAGGAGAATACGTGGAAGAGGAGAGAGGGATTTGCTCTGCCGTTGCCCGGGGGCGCTCCATTTTCCGGGGCAGTACAAGTGTACTGGAGTGCGTGTAGTCGGCAGGCCCCAGTAAGGACCTCTTTGGGAGGCCGCCAAGTGTAGTGTTTTGCGTTGAAAAATACAGTGCGTGTGTTTGAAGGGGAAGAGGCAATGAAGACCCTGCCGTGGTTCGAACCGTGTCGTGAAGTGGGCCCAGGACGACCTGCTTTCCATTGCACAGTACCAAAGGGTCCCCAGCATCACCTACTTCGTCACCATCTTGCCTGCAGTGTGCGTGCGAAATATAGCTACAATTAGTATGAAGCAAACGAGAATCCCCAGGCCAATGCCGCCGTACCGCTAACACAGATCCTACTAAGATCGAATAGCAGCAGCAGCAGCAGAGAAGTAGCTACGAAACCTGTCAACTCAACTCACTGTGTCGCACCGTGTCTCTCCGCACTGTATCGTGTTTTTAATGCGCCAACAGTTTTTCCGCTCCCCCCCCCCCCCCCCTCCATTTCCCTTCTCGCTTCACCGTTGTCAAAAGACTGGGTGCTTTTTACCACCCTCCGTTGCGCCAGGTATGGCCAGATCGGATCGAACCGACCGAACCGACCGTCTGCTGTCAAATAGATATTACGTGCATGTGTGTGTGTGTGTGTGTGTGTATCTGCGTGTCTGTGCACGGTTGTGAAGGTTTACCGGGAGCAGGTTCATCGGGCGGATGCTGGGAATGTATTCCCGTACACGGGTGTACTTGTGTGCGTGGGGCTGGTGAGTGTGTCCCCCGGGCAGCCAGCCAGACGATATCCGCCACCGAAACTCCCTTGGCAGCACCCCAATTTCGCCCTTTCACCCCTCCTTCTTCGTTCCCACACACACACACATACACACAAACGCGTACAGACACATACGGACACATGCGTTTGCGATCCCCGGGGGCGGTAAACTTACTTGAGGGCGAAGAGACACACGCACAAAAACGGAACCGAGTGCAATCGAGATAAAGTTGAGGCCGAATAAAACGAGATAAAGTGGCGCTGTGCCGCCGCTTTGCAAAGTGTGACCTTAGAAAGGAAAGTCCATTGTGCGGTGATAAAAACAAAACAAAAAAGAGCGCAATCTGTGCAACGGGGCCTGGGACTGTCATTCCCCCTCCCCACCCCCCGGTGTTTCGATCTGAAAATCGGCAATGTGTTCTTGGATCTCGAGCTGGTGGAAAAGCCAGAAAAGGTTGAGGAGTGTAGTGTGTGTGATTGAAGAGATGCTTCAGTGAAAAATCTCCCAAAACATTCATAAAGCACTCCACACAGAAAATGTGTTTGGGAAGCGGCGGGCGGAGAAATTCCCCCCTCCCTCCGTGTTTTTGTTATTATTGTTCTAAGGCAGTGTTGTTTATCTTTATTCACTATTTATTCTTCTTCTGTTCTTCTTCTTCTTTCCACCCAGCAGAGAAAGAAAAAGAGAGTGAGAGAGAGAGAGAAAGCGAGAGAGAAAGTGAGCGAGTGTGTACTACAAATCCATCTCCTCCCCTCCCCCTACGATACAACACCTTTTTCCCGCTTTCCCAAAACCCCGTTTTGCGCGAGCAGTCGTCCTTCCGCAAGGAGTGTGTGAGTGCGTGCGCGTATATGCAAGTAGACCGTGCATGTGTGGTGGTGGAAGTGGTGGTGGTGGTGGTGTCCCTTTCCGCGAGCGCGCGAGTTTTTCGATAAACGTCCGGGTCGTCCGGTGCCGTGGTCCGGTGTGCAGTATACAGTGCGGTCGCCGTCGTCGCGTTCGTACCGTTCCGTGAAGTGTGTGTTGAAATTTTAGATTAAACCCAAATACGACCACCGACCACCCTACCCGCCGTTTGACACCAACCCCCTGCCAAGGAGTGTAATTGTTTAGAAGTGTGCCTGCATGTGTGTGCGTGATAGAAAAAAACGTGTTAAAGCAAAGAGAAGAAGGGCACACGGGAATAACAGTTCCTAGTTACTACACAACACAGCAACCTGTGACTGAAACGTGCGAACGCATGTTTTCCGTGCTAGGTGCGTGAGCGAGAGTGTGTGCGACCGGGCGAAAGTGCATCCAGTTGCAGCGACGTAAGTTTTATGTTGCTTTTTTGCGGTGGGAAGATTGTGGAAATAATACAAACAGATGTGAAGGAGTTTGCCTCAATGTGTAGGAGGGAGTTCCGTTCATTACAGTAACATGTGTTCGAGTTGAAGGGGGTTTTGCTCAGAAGAAAAACAAAGTGGGATACATTTTTAGACAAAATAAAAGTAAGGTACACAAAAATGGGAACAAACATGGAAATGGTTCAGTTCGTTCGTAGGGTTTATGTTTAATTCTTTTTCTAAGAAAAAAAAATAACACTGCCTTTAATGCACCTCGAAAATGCATTTGCAGTGTTCCATCGCTTTTCTCTTTTTTCCCAAATTTTCTTTTGGGCACCCAGCGCCGGGCGTGGAGTTAATTTTTAACACTCTTCGCCACGGTTTAATGGTTCTAAAATTTGAACCCGGTTCATCCTCTGCCTACCGGCAACCGTTCGCCTTTCGTGTTGATTTCATACGAGAAACGTGTCCCCAAAGCCCCCTACCCTCCAACCATCCACCTCATTGCAACAGGAGGTGTGGATGGGGGTCATACGGTGGTGCAGGCGCGCCCCGCGCTATCGAAATGCCAAAATGTCACACAGAGAAATTTTCGCTCAATTCTATAATTATCAAGGAAAATTCGTGCCTTCGCTGCGCCTCCTCCCAATCCATAAGTGTGTTTTTTTTCGTGTTTGTATAGTGGTAGTTTGGTGGAAGCGTTAGGTTGGGGTAGTATATTTGCTTTTTAACCAACATAAACCTCCGACACACGACGAAATAGTAGTACCCGTAGTACCAGTCCCTCCTCGTTCCCTTCACACCAGCAGAAAGAAACCTCATCATCATCATCATCATCATCGCGCCACACCATCATCGGAGTCGATTTTTGTCGGTGCGCTCTCTGTCGGTGTGTCTTTGCCCGGTTTCTTCTTGCTCTTCTTCCTGTTTATGCCGCTGTTTTCTGCCCCAAGGAAATGACATGCCAAACAAGAGAGCCAAAATGAAAAATACAACCTCCAACCTTCTTTTTTTAACGGCTCCGAGAGGTTGAGTTTACATAGGGCTGAAGAAGGGAGGGCGTGGGAAGGGGCGGCTGAATAAAAAAGTAGAAGAAGAGTGCACATTAAACTTAGACCGGCTCAAACCAAGACGAAGACGAGGGCGACAAAAATGTGTGTGTGTGTGTGTTTTGGTGCGCGAGAATGAAACCGTAACACCAGCGCGACGGGAACGTGTGTATTCCGTGTGCAAAAGAACGCACGGCCAGCTCTCGCTCTAGCGCAGGGTGTACTGGGTGGCACCGAACAACCATTCGGTGGATGTGGGAAAGGAAAATGAGGGGGGGGGGTAGCAGGCGTGGAAGCGAATTTTCTTTTCGACCATTTAATTCCGCGAGGGCATACTTGCGAATGTCCGCTAGGCCAGGTCCGAAGCCCTCTTCCTTTTTGTTGTTGTGCTGCCGGGAGATACTACCGGTGGATTATTGCCATTTTGCTGTGAAAAAAACCGGTGGGGAGGAAGAAAGGGAATGGCGGGGCCTCAAGAATGATATAATTTTCCATACCGTGATGGAGCGGAAGAGGAAAATGCGATGAAAGGGGGCGGGAAAATTCGGGTCGTACTAACGGAAAGCGAGCGAATGAACGAACGAATGAACCAACCGACCAAGTTCCCGGTAGAGAACAGTATCAAATTATTATAAAAAGGCACAGACAACAAAAAGAAGATAAAAACAACACCGGCTCGGCAAGAACGGAGGAATGAAAAACAAATGAAATTTGTCGTTTTAATATACAAGAAACATCGAGTGTATAAATACATTCGAATGGGTTAAGGCGGTATCGTTCGTGGGTGAGGCGTGATTCCCGACCGGTAGGGGTTTTTGACCTCGAATGATAAACACAGCCAAAGGACAAAAAGTATAACTTTACGAAAACATACTACATACATATGTAAGTAATAGAAAAAAGACAAACAAATGAAAATAAACATCAAAACCAAACATAAGAAAATAGAGTACAAAAGTGTAACAAAAAAGCACAAAAAGGAGATAAACGAAAAGAAAAAAAACAAGAAAAAGCAACAAAAATATAATAAGCCAACATAGAACCAAAGCAGAGAAAGAACCAGAGATATTAAAAGATAGAAACAAATATAAAAAGAAAAACAAATCAACTCAAGCAGAAAGTGACAACAAGCCAATCACAGAAGAGGAAAATACAGAAACGGGTAATACATCATGAACCGAACCACCGGAACATCGTTTGTCACTTATGGTGAAGTTTCCTTTTTGTTGTGGATTTTTCAATGCATGGAGCTAAGAACGGAAGGAGCTCACCTTATTGACTTGCCTATGTTGCAATCAGATATCTCAACCTTCTCCTCGCTCCTCGCTGGGATGGGTTGATGGAATACCCGGCGTATTGGTTTGGGCCCGGATTTTGGTAGTGTGGTGACTTTGTGCGAGAAACCTCCCTTCCCCCTTTCCCCGCTCTATACCTGAAAGTCGATGTAATATACTAGACCTGAACAACCTGATACTACTCGCGTCTGGAGAACCGTCGTCGCCTGTTGACGTTTCATTAGTACCGGTCCAACGGTTAATGGGTTTTGCTTGGGTAATTAGGTTCGTAAGTGGACGTGGATCCTCGTGAGCCAAAACTTCCTTTCCGGTTCCAACGGTTCCGCCCGACCGATGCTTCGACGACCGCGGGTCGCGTTTTCCGGGTTCGGGCAACATTTTTGCGTACCACAACTTTGTAACATATGGCATTTGTGGGTTAACTCACGAGGTAGCGAGAAGCATGTCGGCCAGTCCACCGTCTATAGTCGATGGAACCCTTTGATGAGTGGCCTTGAGCGAGGATAAAATTGTGGCTAGCAAAAGTTGTACGAAAGTTGATGCGCGTTGGTGGAGACGAGTGGCATTGATTTAAAATGAAACTTAATTACAAACAGCTCGTGTAGCGGCTTTTGGAAAGGCTTAAAGGCTTGTTTGTTATTCATGAAAGTCCCGAATGGTATCAACGGAGGGTTAAATAATAGCTACGATCAAATTGAGTGTAATATTAAAGTAGCTTTGGCCAATCAAAACAACAAATAAAGGAGAAAGCTCATCGCATATGGGAGTCCATGCGCTCTAAAGAGTCACCCAGCACTGTGCACAATAGACAATAATTTTTCATCCAATTTTCCAAACGACTAAGGGTGATGAGAGGTGGGGGGGGGGGCAATCAATTACTCTCAATTGTTGTTTATCATCTCAGCAACCGAAACGAAAAGGAAACAAGGCGGGCATCCCAATATTACAGCTCATTTCGGTTCGGTGGCTTTACATGCCTCAGGGTGGCATTTTTCCATCTTCCATCCTCTGTTTCATCTGTCTGCAGATCATCCCCCCATTACAGCCTCACGTTACACAGGTGGAGAAAGAGAGAGAGAGAGAGAGAGAGGGGGTGCCAACTCCAAAATGATTTGTTACGAATTTAAATAATCAATCAATAATTTGAATATGGGTGCAAACACGATACATTTCCCAGGGAGTCCAGGAGTGGAAGGTCGTTACTTTTCAAGCAGTGTGAGGGGCAGAGTGCGGCAACATGATGGGATTGGAGGAGCTGGGAGCGCCTAAAAAATCTGCACGCACGTAAATCACATCACATGTGTGAAAAGAGAATTGATTTTTTGGTTTGATTCGTCCTTCCCCCCGCAGGGGAAACACCTCTTCCCAACCCGCGGACAGGCATAAAGGACGGATAAGGGATAAAGGAAAGGTTGGGCTCTATGAATTGGATTGGATCGGATCTTGGGCTTTTTTCGTTATTTTGCCGCACGAGAATGTGGAGGGTTCTATTTTTTGTGAGGAAGCTGAGCGAGTACCGGGGGAACGGGGTTTTTGGATGGAGCAAATACAAGGTGAAGAGGAAGGGAAAGAAGGGAGCCCACACATACACACGTGCGAGGCGAACTTTCGGCCCGTTTCCGTTTGTCATCTTTTGCGAGCTCATGCTAAAACGCTGTTGTCGACGACAACGGCGACGGCTACGACGACGACGACGACGACGACGACGACCCCCAGTTAACATCAATAATCCGGCTCCAATCAGTGGCATTCTAATTCCGTCCCAAGGAGCGGTTTGGTTTGGCTCTCTTGTCCTTCTCCAAACCATCCCATGACGTTGATGGGGCACCCGTGTGTGTGTGTACTTTTTGCTATATTTTATCAACCAATCCCATGACCTATAGTTGTCGAGCTCTGTGTGCCGGTGGAGTAGTCCGGTGGGTTTATTGATCGTTTGGTCCATTTTTCGTGTCCTCCCCTTACATGATGGAGCCATCGTGCCGTGCCCCGGGTATATCTGGTGGACGCACTCTCTGGTTGGTTTGTATCAGTAAACGTAGCGGGAACAGAGATATAGAAAAAGAGTGAGAGAGGGAGTGAGGCAATCGAAACCCAGATGACAGCCTTGTTAGCGGAAATAAGCGAAACCATAAACAGATTCATAATAAGGTAAACGGGATTGCCGCGTTCATGAACGAATTTCATGTGGCTTGCATATTTTAAGGCGCATTAAAATTCATATTTTGAGGATCCGCCTAAAGTTATGCAACTAGTAAGACAGCATTTGCGTTTTATCACCTAATGTCACTGTTAACGAGCCATTTTTATTTGTTAGCAAACGTTGTTTGACAACTTTACTCGGAGACAAAGCGAAAAGTATACTTCCACATTCACGGAGGCATCAGGGTGAGAGGGGAAGCAATCGATGATTTTACTCCAAGTGGTTTGGTCTATTATATTAGGTTTTGGACAGCTCCAAAAGCTATACCAAACAATATTTTGTATGCTTTTTGACTGTTTTTTGAGTATTTATGGTGTACATGTTTTTTGGTAAACGTTGTTGAGACCGCGTGCCATAACGAGCAAAAGGTTAAAGATCGCTACGACAATGCTTGAAACCATGGAAAGACTTTCCCGGTGCGTTAATGCTTTACCTTCCTGGGAAGGGCGGGTTTCGCTGAAAGACAATTAGTGTGCCAATTGTTTGATGGTATTTTTGTGGCAGAACCTCATACTACCCTTAGGGCCAATGTTGAACCGTTCCAAGATTCTTTCGCTCCGCGAGAACTTGACTTTATGGGACGATGGTAGCATACTGAAGTGGATAGATAGTGAGGAAATACAACTTCTCTATAATTGCTTGCGTTACGCCATGGCGCTTTGTTGAAAGGATGAAGAGCTAGAAACCTACCAACCTGCCCTAATTTCTTAATTGCAACCGCGCTCATCTCGCGACCCGGGAAGATATCCGTGGCACCGTGGCCCTAGCGGGCGTGGAAGTGGGAGCACACGAGAGAACGATAACGAGAGGAATTGGTCATCATTATCGAGTTAGTAAGGTGAAATGTTTTAATTGCGTTAAACTCACCTGGTAGTCGTAGGGGAGGGAGCCGTTGCCACCTCGGGGCAGGTTAAGTTTCGGGTTTCGTTTCGCGGTGAGTAATTCCATTTGTTCGATCGAAAAGAATCGCCCTTAATCTGCCGGATTAAAGAACTTTTTTGTTCCTTTCTGCAATAGCACGCTGCATTAAAGGCACCCGCCAATACTTTTTCGCAGTGAGTTTTTCGCTCATAATGCATTTCAATTCTGTTTTCACGCTTCTGCCCCGTGTGATTCAATGCGGTGCAGCAGTGTGTTCCGGCTTAAATTTCTTTCTTCCTGTTTGGTTTTTCGCTTGGCCGTCGCTAACGCAGTAGTGCGGTGATCTTGGCAGCGATCCAAACAGCGTAAACGAAGCTTGGCAGCGGCCGCTTTTGGGGAAACTGGGCGGCGGTGACAGGGATTATAAATCAGCGAACATGGAACGCGCGCAACATTGGGATGGTGGAAAAGCTTAGCAAGAGTTGATAGGGGAAAAACTGCACACAGGAAAAAAAGAACAAAAAGAAGCGGCAAACCTTCGTTAGCTGTAGGGAAATAACCGGCATACAGTTGGCCGGAGTTCATCTTCGTTCTATGCGGCGCCGGGTGCCAGTTTGGGGAGCATGCGATTGGATTTAATTTTTCAAATAGCTCAGCACCGATTTTTTTCTCTTACTTTTCAAATGCACCATGCCATGTTGGACACTTTTGCAGTTGCACATTGCGGCGCAAGGGGGTATGTTGGGCCGTACTGCAATGATGTGAACCCATGGGCATCGCGTTCATCTGATGAGACAGAATTTGAAGCCAATTAAAATACTTCATCTGATAGTGCGGCGATTCGGGTCGTGTCTTTTCCGTTTCTGTTTGCGGTAATTGGTGACCGTGGTCGTAGAAAGGAAGTCTCATGTACTACGAAGGAAATACGAAAAGAAAAATGTAAAGATGTAAAAAAGTAGCATGTAGAAACAAGGTAGCTAATGTGCAAAATGAATCACACAAAAAAATTGGCTACGGACACATTAAGCCATGTGGACAGGTATGTAGTGTGTCATCGCCGCGTTCCTCGCCTGCAATCAGCCCTTCAAACCTCGGACCTTATCGTCAGCTCGACAACCGTGGCTGCAGTGGCGTGAAATGGGTTGATCTTTCGCCCAGCACGCCTTCACGGCTGTCTGAGTTACGAGCCCGTCGTTAATTTTCATCCATCTACATCCGTCAACGCCACCGTATGCATAGTCGTCGCTACATCGTCTTCAAGATTCTGCTAGACATCACCTAGAACGCAGATCGTATCGCACTTCGCTCTTCTGCATGCTGCCGTCATAGCCTTTGGGGAACAGGAAGCGGGCCCCCGTCCGTTAGCTCAGGTGAGTTTAAAAGTTTTACCTGTTTACACTATTTCATCGTAATCATTATTCACGCCTTGCCACCGTTGCCTCCGTGTGCACTTGGGCGGAGTGTTAAGCGGTGCATGTTGCACAGCGTATTTAAACGGTTAAGCAGTACACTAATCACTTTCGTTTATCGTTGTTGCACCGAAGGGATTGTGTGGTGTCTTTTATGCATTTGGTGGAAGTCGGGATATGAATATAAATGATTTAGAAATGATTTTGAGCTAAATATCATCAATTGATGTGCAGATTGCATATATTTAGGAGTTAAGTAGAAATGACAATATTGTTCGTTCGGTTGTTTCATCAATGAAAAAATATTTAAAATAATTATCATTCTAACTTTTAATTGATTAAAGTGTCAATATATGTCTTGTTTCTTTCAATTTTCAATGTTTTTTTTTCTGCATAATCATGACATGATGTTTTACTTGTCTCTGTTTTGTAGGGGTAGTTTGAATAACTGTAGTAGTCTCTTCAAGGTAACACGTTTCTCATCGTTTTATGCTACGCATTAGTGAAGCGTTAAAAAATAACAAAATAAGAAATAAAGACGTTCTCATAAATATTGAACGTCAAGAAGAGTTGCTTGTATGTTGCAATTCCGCACCAAGGAAAGGGAATCTAATTTTCTTAAGTAGAAATAGAAACATATTTCACTTTCACCAATGTTCAGCTCAATATATAAGGTCAAAGGTCGCGGCGGACGGAAACCGAAAGCACGCGCTGTGCGATAGTTTGATACAGGAATATGCAAATTAATTCAACGTCTACCAAGAATGAAAAAAAAAAATCACCTAAACGCAAGGCAGCAAAGCAACCCGTAATCTTTTCACTGTTAAGCTTATTGCTGACACGATGGTAAGAGGATTCGGATGTCGTTATTGAAGCACCCAAGCGCTAGCCTCTGTGGTATGCCTTTATCTATCTACTTCCTTCCACACTTTATACAGTGGAGCGCTTCCGAAAGGAAGGGATTGTATCACAGGGCTGGGTTAAACGTGGTTCTGTTCAATTTACCCCCTCCTTCTACTCTTCCTCACCTCACCATTACTTTCGTTGGCCTGAAAGGACACAAAGAGGCAGAGCTGCCGCACAAGCACGAGCACGAGCGGAATGCTACACTATTTCGAAATTTGTGGACGCGTGTTTTGAGCATATTTGGTAGTTTAGAAAGTAGAAGTCATCGGCAAACGAAAAAAAAAAGCGGAAAAGGTTCGTTCTACGCTCGCTTTTGAGCTGGTTTGAGAACATTCTCTTGTGGTTTTGGGCAAGAGTTTTGCGTGTCGATGATCAAGATTGTCTTCGCCCCGCTTGCTCCCTTCTGCCTGCGGGAGGCACTGTTTTATTTATTTCGTTTGCAAAGTTTTCCCTCCCTCCTTGCTACCCTGATAGGGAGAATATTATGAAGGCGATAAGTTTTTAGTGGGTGGAAAGCAGAAGGCAAACGAAGGCTGTTGATTAATGATTTGATTACGTTTGAGGGTTGATGGCGCTTCGAGAGTGTAGGTAGCGCTTGCCTCATTGGGATAGTTCCCGAACCACAGGGTAGCCCGATGTTAATCAAAATGAATGTATTTTTAAAGAAATATAAAACGAAATCCTCATAAAGTTCTTCCAAAGATTGGGAGAAAAAAGAAGCGGTCGTACTTGGCTAACTTTCACACTTGCTCGTTTCGTGCCCACCTTTCCAGCACGGTAAGGAAATTCGATTAGAGAAATAATTGTATGTCACAGCTCTCGTCCGAGATTATTCGATTGAGCAAATCATACCGAACTGATTGCCCACACCGTACCCATTTTCGGTGAACCACTCGATGAACTGTGACGTTTTGTAGTAGACGTTTTGGCAAGTCACACACTCTTTCTCTCTCTCTCTATCTCTCTCTCTCTCTCTCTCTCTCTCTCTGGGTCCCGGAACGGGCAAAGCTGTTGCAATTTCTAATTGAATGACAATTTCATTAGCATGTGCAACATCCCATATCAAATTGAAGGAAACAGCAGCACAGCACGGTTACGATTCGTTCGATTTCTATAGAGTACCGATGGGGACGATACGAGTTTCGTTCCCAGGATGTGCTCCGTTGGGTGCAAACTGAATTTTATCTACCCGGAAACAAGTGTGTGTGACTGTGTGGGAACCAATGACCGATTATATTTTCCAACAAAGTGATGATATTTCTTTTCCGATTCGTGTTTTAGAATCAGTGCCAAAACCCATCTACATCGCAAGAGAAATGGTCGATCGCGGAGCAGCGTCATAAAAATGTCTTTTGTGGTGTGAATTACCTGACTTTGGCTGTTTTGTTCTACAGATTGCATACTTTTAGGCGGGTAATGAGGCATGTAAAATAAATCACCTGTCAGGAAAGTGTGCTTTATTTCTGATTCCGGCGGACGGGTAAAATGTTTTACATGGAGTAGGATGTATTAAATTTTAAATTAATTGAATTGAGGCATTAATTAAACAATCTCTCGTACCCTAAAATTGTAACACATGTACTCGTGTCACTTAATTGCAAAACCGTTGCCACCGTTAAAACTATGCCCTCCGGCTTTGCAACTAAATGAAACGCGTGCTGGGTCTAATATTCACCTCTCGTGTAGGCCAATAGACTCCTCTTGCATTATAGAACGCTTCGGAGTATCGCCCCTTGCACGGAGAAAGCTTATTACGTGAAATAAATGTGCGGGCGGGCAGCTGTGTGAAGCTAAACGAATAATCTCTTACTCCAAGCTGCTTCTTGCGCGCTCGGTCGTAAGCGTAACAGTAAATGCTTATCATAAGCCGGCGTTTCACCGTATGCAGTTTGGCTATGCGGCTCACATCGTCAGCGCAAGGCATTGTTACTTTCGGTTACTCCGGAAAGCCAGAAAAAAACATATAGCGCCCGCACGCAGAGCTGGATCCTTTTTCACCCACTTTCGAACGAGTGGCCGAAGTTGTTAGAGGACGATCGGGTGTGTGTGGTGTGTCTGTGTTTTTTTCAGTATTTTATTTCTGTTTCATCGCTCGTGATGATTGTAACCCTCGAAGGAAGGTCTCTCGAACGTATTATGCTCGTACGTGCGATTATGCCAATGGGTTGCCTCTGCCTCCTACGTGGTTCCTCCTCCCGCTTCGGTAAAAGTATGCGTATAATTATGTAATATGGAAATTAATGGGCGCTATAATTCAGAAAATTAATCCAACTTTTTACCACCACCCGCAAGCCCAGCCCTGCGGGAGCACCGGAACGGTGAAATCGGTTCCAAAGGCGAGGCGAACCGTTTATGGCCGCGAAAAAGGATACGAATTCCGTCGCGCACGAACGTATGTGTCGCTACCGCTGCAAGAGTGTAGTGAGCACCTTTTCCCAATGTCGGTCGGTTGGTGGGATGTTTGTTTAGCATTTTCATTTTTTATTATTTTCCTTCAAAACGTTGTACCAATGCTGCTGCGCTTTCTGTTGTTGGCCAAACTTTGAGCTGCCTGCTGCAACGACGATCCTGTCTTCTTTTTACGTTAAGTTAAGAGCTCTCAATATGCTCAGGAAAGAGAGAGAAAGAGAGAGAGAGAGAGAGATAGAGAGAGACACACACACTTCGATCCTTGAAAGGTGGCTAGGAAGGTTGACCGGGAAAAGCATCCAGCGTAACGCATGGCGAGACTCGTTGGAGCCCTTTGGGAAAAGCTGTAGCACGGCAAAGAATTTTGCTTCGTGACGGGAAGAGTGGCGACAACAGGGGAAGAGGAAAGCGCAAACATACGCGCGCGCGCACGTGTGATCACACGAGGAAAAGTTGAGTCATACTTATTACCTCCATCAGTTGGTCGGTCAAAAGGTCGGAGGTTGTGTTTCCCTGCCGTACGGCGGTGCGTGTAAAATGGTAGGTGCGTGAAAATTGTTTGCCCTGAATCTGTGCCGTTTCTTTCCTCGTTTGCGTTCGCCCGCAGAGAAAATTATGATTCCTTCTTCGGCGTGTTTAAAGGCGCATGCATGCTGATTGGTTATTTGCATATTTTCTTGATTTCATGCTGTGTAGTTCTCGTGCTGCTGTTCCTACTGCAGCAGCCTTGTTTGTTGGCAGGATCGTTGTTGTTCTTTGTCGTACCGTGCTTAGCGCCATTGTGCGAGCGGTGGGAATTACACGAGATTACTGGTGAATTCTCAATTACTGTCATGCAGCAATGGTAAGCTTAGCTTGAGGAAAAATCGGAAAAAAAAACCTTCTCGCTCTTACTGAGGTGATGAATGAACCGGTAGTTTTGTACAAGGGAAATTATAGTTTGACCTTTCATTGTGCGGAAAGCGTGTTAGTCGGGTATGTAAATTGTTTGCATGAGGCGCCTACACGCTTGGCGTCTATAGTTACAGAAGTTTTAAAACGAGGGTAAATTGAGGTCACGTAAAAACAATTATTTAGAACAAAAAAGTTTAAATACAAAGCTTAGTAGCAATTACATTGAACTGTCTTGTAAAAATTGCATAACTTTAGGCGTTTCGTAGACGCCTTAGACGACTTTTTGGTTTGAATCAGCTTAAAGGTATGCAGTTCGTATGACCTTTTTAATTGGCCCCTTTTTTAAAGGGATTTTTGTCTCGAATCTATTTCCTTTTGAGTATAATGCAGCCGATAGCCGAGTAACAGTCCTCGAGTGTATCATGACCCTAGCACCGGCTGTAGCACGTGTCAGACCTTGAACCGTTAAAGTTTTTGGCTTTGTGGCAAGATGATAACATCACTGCGGTCGCACTGTGCCGGTTCTGTACTTTCAGTCGTCGTGATTGAACAATGCGACGGCATGCCAGAGGTGTGGTGACGTTGTTCTAGCGCCACACGCTTTCTCCCCTCTGAAGTCGTAAGCTCAAGTGCGTTTATCTTGAGATTCGTTCGTTTATTTTTTGCCCTTGCTTCCTTCTTCACCGAGCCGTGACAAGATTTTTGCCTTAGCAGTAAAAAGTAGTGTATGAAAAGATGGGAAGCACGCTTAAGCCACTGCTGCAAGTACTTGACACCGCTACACCGCCCTTGGAGCAGTTCCAAATGAACCCCTGTGAGATTGTGTACCTACTAAGATTAAGCATTGCGATGTGCTCTTGCTAAAAGCGTGTGTGTTACTAGAGTCCTTGAAGGGTGTTCTGAAAAAGCGCAACCTTGTCGTCGCATGATATATTGCCGTAGTAGAACTGTATGCAAACTGCGTAAAATATATAATCATCTTTCCAGGAATCGCTGTTTTCGAATGTTCCAGTTGAAGATGTATTATTTTTCCTTTGGATTCATCCATATTATCTTGCTTACTGGGTTAGGGCTATCCAAACCCAACCTGTTTGTGGGGTTTTCATGATATAATGATTTCCTGCTGTTACTCGTTGATAGGAAAATTCAATTTCTCATCTACACCCAAGGAAATTATTCCGCTAGAGTAGCTTACGCTCTCCCTTGATCGGTCGAATGCTAGTCTGCACATAGAATGCAACGATGTTGCAGTGAAACGAAAGGTTTTTTTCTTCATCGGTTTCCTTTTTTATTGCTGTTTATCTGACTGCATGTTTTTAACTTTGATGCTACGCGCTGGAAGCAGAAAGGCTTGCCGGTGCCATGAAAAAACTTTCCCGTCGAGCGACAAGCTGCAACTCCTGATTGCAAAAACACACCCACAAATCGGAACTAGAACTTGGCAGCGTATGGTCGGATACTTTGTGCAAGTGGATAGTACTTTCCATCCAATGTGTGAGCTGGCGTGTTGGTGAGTTCATTTGCGATATTTTGTATGCGCTTTGGTCGCCGTCTCCACTACTGCAGCGCACAATGAACAGCACTGACGATGCTACCTTTCACCGGTAACTCGATTTCTTTCGTGCAAGGTAAACTTTCCATAATGAATATAGTGTACGTCGTTTCCTTTCTTTTCTTGAGATTATCTGCAACGTGACTATCGATGATAGACACGGGGGTTGCCTGGCCCATGAAAGTACACTGTGTTTTGCGTTACTAAAAGACCTTCTTGTTAGTGATTAATGAAGCAAGGTTGACGATCTGGGCTCAAAACAATCAAAACGTCATTTTATTAACTTTCCAACCAAATCTGTGCTCTCCCAAGTTCCGTCTGTCCAACTCCTTGTCGAATCCGAAGGACACCGTCGAGCAAACGGGAAACGAGAAACGAAGATGCAATAAGGCAAGCGAATGGCAAACCGAATTTAATAATCGTTATGCATGAGCATATTTTCCGTAATACTTCCTGGTGGGAGGCAACCGCTGGATCGTACGGAGCAGCGGACAGCTGGCAGACGGCAAAAGTGTGGCCTTTCAAGTCGTTGCGGTACGGAATCAATGAAATACAGCTTACGGTGCGGAACAAAACAGGAAACAGTACGGTGCAGCCATCGGTAGTGTGCGGTGGTTCCTCATTCTTTGTGACAGTGACACAGTCCCACTGGAGAACGTTGGCGAGCTCTGGAGACTTTTTTTCTGCCCTGGATCGGGCATCTCTCATGGCTTAGGACGGTTGCGGTGTTTCTGCAGTCTGCAGGGAAGTGCTAATTCTGAGCACTGGACTGTGGTGTATTTCGATGATTCTTGTCGTTGCTCGTTCGTCTCCAACCGTTGGAAACTTACGTTGCATCCACGGTAACTGAGGCTACAGCGCCAGCAGAGCGCTGGTGTGGGTCATTTGTTTTGTGATATTGTCTGTGGAAACTCCTTTACTTGTGAAGGGTTTTTAGGTCATCAACTAAAACTAGCATGAAAGGGGCAGGATCCTGACGAATTCCTCCACACATTGTACGGGCAGATTGCATCTGTTCGTACGATTGGTAGCAAAAACCCAACTGTCATTCCGTGAAGTAATCTAGACATTTGGAAGCGTAGTGTTTCGGTTACAGAAAAGCGACAAACACACTCGCGTGAGGATGAAAAATTCTACTTAAATGGCTTCCATTTTGATAGCGGGAAAAGAATTGTGTAAAGCTCAACGTTCCCAATGGTTACAATGACGTGTACACCTCGCAGCACGTTATAAAATCCTATACTACGGAAGAGAATCTCCCGAATGCTCACGGCAACTAACAATGAAACCCTTTCGTACGTTCCGTTACCCGCTGTTGGCACACGGTTGAAACCGTTGGCACGTTCCTTGTGCAAAGCCTGAGCCCGGGTATAGGCACACCATCCCGTCACCTTTCCCAAAACAAGCAAATGACGAAAGCGCGACTGTCACGCGAGTGAAATGCTTTATTTTTACTACTTTATAATCCTCGCGTCTCTCGTGACGTGCTGCCGGGTGCGCTCTTCCTGCCTGCCTGCCTGCCTGCCGCCTTCTGCCGGTGGGATGTGGACTTTTGAGTGAAGGCAACAATTATAGCACTCGAAAGCTCTTGCGCTGCTGGTGCTGCTGCTGCGAGGGCTCAGAGGTTCTCATTCGGTAGGAAGCGTGAGTCAACTTCACGCTAAGCTATTTCACCTCGGCAACGGAGCAACCTATGGCCCGGGAGCATCAAAAAAGAAAGAAAGGTGTCAGTGCATATGTGTGCAGCATGACAAAAGTATTTCTGCTTGTGTCTCTTTTTCGGTCTCTTTCCACAACTAACGGCAACGAATCATCATTTCTGCAACACGCTTCTTGTCAAACAATGTAGCTCACACTACTCTGCATTCTGGATATCCCTGCCCGGTGGCAGGATGTAGAATGTCCTCTCGCTCGAAGCCGTGCTCGTTATGCGTGCCTCTTACTCAGCGGAACTTTGGTGGAGCAGTGGAGTCAACAACAACACCTCGGCAAGTTTTGATGACAGTAGTCACGAATGAATTTTTAAGTGAGTAATTTAAACACGGACCACACCAAACGGCATACCGTCGCACACGGCACTATGTAGTATTATCTGTAAGTGCTCTAGGTACCGTCAGTTGCAGTGTGTCTCAGGGGCAGCTAACGCTGCTTAAGTTATTTTCCCGAGTGCTTTCATCCAACAGCGATTAAGTAATTTAAATTTTGTTTGGGCACTATTAAGCATGATGTGTTTGCCTGATTATGTATAGTACGGGAAGAAACATTTTGCATTGCAAGATCCTTGAGCTTAATTGGTTTAGGCGTATAGCATAATGTTTTACAGCTGATTTGAAAAGAACCATCGATTAAAATTATTTAAAAAGTAATTTTTATTAGTTTGCACGATCAAAGCACAGCGTTTTGCTAGATTGTACCCATTGGAATTGATTTCCAATGCAAAGGGTGATAATTATTTTCAACCAGCAACATCCGGCTTCTCCACCCACCAGCCAAGCATTGTGCAGGCATCGTGTCGTGCAACAGTCGCTTACCATAAATCATAGCCAATCGTACACCCGTTAATACACTTAAAAGCACGTTTACGGTGGCGTTGATATGTTGCACAAAACCGACTGCACCGCTAAGCATTATTTATATTTACCTTTCGTTCTTACCGCACAGCAATGGCACCAGCATTGGCAATAATAGCGGCTAATGTGTATCCTTCTCAGCAATCGCCAGCATGTATCCTAATTTTGCATATAATTTGTGCCGCCCTTTTTACGCGGGTGGATTGCTTTGAACAAGCGATAATTTATGTGCCCACCCACTAAACGGAATGGGAGGTGGTGCTAGTTTGTTGCGCCGGCATCGTTGATGAAAATCGCCAACAGTGGAAACATTCCCTTGCTCCGTCCATCCATAGCCTTGACCGTCGTTTCCCATGCAAAGCCGGTTATTACCATAATCACTAGTTTGGTGTCTTTGTCGTGCGGCGGGATGTTGGGCTTTGCGGAATGGCCAGAAGTCCAGCGATCATAGCAGTGATATTATGAATGTGTGTGAGTGTGTGTATCACATGCTAATGCTGGAATCTCCGCAAAAGCACCAGTATTTGGTAGCTGGTTCTATGGGGCGTTTGAGTTCTATGTCACAGGGAGAGCACAGATAGGACACGACGGTTTACGATGATGGATGAGGAGTGAAGGTGGTGCGGCAACAACTATCGATGGTATGTGAAGATACGAATTTCTCATCAGCTATTGCTGGAAGCTATGCGTGCGATGCACTGCAACGCTTCGTTTCGGTCGCTGTGAACACGGCTCTTCCTGCATATTTAACTTCGGCCTAGGTTATGAAGATTGGTTCACCGAGTGTTGGCATTTAGGTTCAAGGTTGGTATGCCTGAGGAGCCGCAGAGAGTAGTTAAACGGCATACGATACGGGTAGGCAGCGTCAGAGGTTAAACAACGTGGTGAAACAAGGTCGATAATCAAATTGCCAACCAACAGTGTACGCTCTCTGATGGTCAGATGATGCGAGGTTCCTGTGGCACAAATGCCCATGGGCAATGAGAACTGTAAATTATAATAATATATCTTATAACTATTTAGCAGGTTTAACTGTAGTACGAATTGCATACATTTAGGCACTTATTAGCTTCTTTGATAAGTGCGCCTAAAAGTATGCTAATTTTTCTACAAAATGGTTCTATGGCTTATGTAATAAAATGTGTCTTTAGAAGAGCTTGTTAGTCGATTTTAACTAGACGGTCTCCTGGGTACGGCTATGAGTTTCTTCTGTATCTTAAGCTTAATATTACACAAGCTTAACATTACCTATCAGCAAGCATCATCCTGGATGTGAAACTGCTTAGAAACGACTGTTTACGTCCTTCATCTTGAGCTTTAACGTTGGTGTCACCACACCACAAAAGGCATGTACCGATGAGACGTTCCGGCGAAACAATTTACCACTTCATGCTTCCCTGCCTGCGGAAGATTCAGCCGTTTGCTTTCATTCCATTCCATGACAGTACGGCATGATTCCATGTGGTGGAATCGTCACCTTACCCTCTCAACCAAGAGTGTTATAAACAGTCGAAAGCTATTTGTAATTATTTTTCCACATGAAGCTTTGCGGTCAAGCACACCTGTCATCTTTTTCAGCAGTGTAAGGGACCGGGTGTGTTGGTGGAGGTCGTAGAGCATCCGAGTCGTTCGTTTCGAATGTCGTGGCTTTCGTGTGATTCAACCGAGTCGTTGCTATCTACCGAGATCTAATTTGTTGTCAGTTGTGGCAATCGAAATTATCTAAAATGATGTATCGCCTCAAACAATATTGCGCTGCTCCGATGTAAGTGTCACAGGACGCAATTATCCTTTACCCTGCTCTCTCCTTGTTCTTGCTACGATGCGCGTTACAACATATTAGATGAAGCTGGGAAGGTCTAATAAGCCGTGAGCAATCTCTGTTGGTCCAATTTGGCCTAGGGATTTATCACCATTACGTGCGTTATCTAAGCGTGACGATTGGCTTCTAATAATCGTGGTTAACACGACCCTCTTTATCACAGACAAAAACGATTCCAACCACAGGCCAGACTTTGCTGTTTCTAGACTTTTAAAATAATGATTTAGATTAGGCGGAGAGTGTGGAGTGCTAGTAGCGTGTATGTTCGCTTCGTGACACACCACTTATTCTAAACCGCACACTCAGCCCACATGCATTCCATTGGGAGAAATAAATCTGATGCTGCACCGGCTCTCGGTACGCGGTTGATTTGTGCTAGGGATACGTATTTTTAGGCAGAGGTTGCGATAGTCGTAGCCAAAGTGAAACACACAAAAAAGCAAAAGTGGGTGAACATGAATTGTTGACTATTTTTAAACCACCATGCAGCACTCTTCTGTCATACGGGCGAAAAAGAAAGTTTGCATACAATGTATCGTACTACACACACACACACACACACACACACACACACACACACGCAGACACATACACGCAACATGCTTGGGATGGTTGAGTGGTGCAGTGCATAATGTGTGAAAATAGATATAAATGGTACTGCGAGGAGAATTCGCATCTTTGCTTCACGCACCAGAACAAACTAGTTTTCCATCCGTATCGTTAGTTCTCGCTTCCATTGTGCTAGTGCAGACGCATACGAACAGAAAGGGCTAAAGAAATTGAAAGTGGTCCGCATCCGTTGAGTCGGTTCTTCCCTCACTCTTCATACGCTGTACAGCATGGGACGGAATGTACAGTATCAAGCGGTCTTGCGAGCTGCAGTTTGTCGTTTGAAAATAACCTGCTCGATCACGCGACCACAATGGGCACGAGTCGTTTGTGGTTTCTTTTTGGTGCTGCAGCGATGCACATTTTTGATGATACGTATTTTTAGATTCATTCAGCTGGCGATGCATTTGGAAAGCGGAGGTTTTGGAGATAAATCGTTGTTAGATTGCACTTGAACGAGGTGAGGACTGCGGTAAGTAATCAAGTTGTTTCGTGAGGAGCTAAGATAGTAAGTGGCCAATGGAATAGCTTTTGTTAGCCGCTGTTAGAATTACTTTTGAGTATTTTATTTAACTAAAATATTATACAAGTAAACCGTGCAGATGAAGTCAATTTCTTGGCATATGCTTCGTTTTAACGCGAGGGCAGTTCTAGCACGCTTTTCGCTCATCTCCGTTGCGAGATGCTAGAAGTAAGAAGAAAGAAAAACGTACATTATTTATCTTTTCTCACTAGCAGCTTCATTGTACCACCAGCTCCACGGCATTTTATATTTTTTACGCTTCCAAGAAGTTTGTACCCCTTCGGGCACAATCCAGTCTACCAGAGTTCCTCTCGGGTTGGCATTGTTTCGGCGAGGTGCGCATGTTGGGAGGGGAGCTGATTGGTATTTGTCTAATGTAAATATTTTGCACACTCCCGGGGCGCAGTGTTTTAGTTTCATTTGCTACTTTCGTAGTTGGTAATTATCTTCCCAGCTTCTCTTTCTCTCTTTCCCTTTCTGGCCGTGAGCGCGTGCCTTGGTTGGGCGGCAGGAGGCATTCGCAAATTGCGACCAAACAGCGATAAGATGCGCTGTTGTAGCACTGCCTTTAAGTGGATGCGTAGAAGGCTGAGGTAGTTGTGGGCATTAAGGTGATGATTAGAGTACTGGATATGGGTACGGTTGTCTATGCGTGTCATGACCTATTGCTTAAGTCTCGTCCGGAAGCACTCGCTGGAAGGCAGAGACACGCTGATCGGCAACGGCATCGGAGAAGATCGAGAAACGGCAGTATCATGGATAATCTGATAATTAATGGCCATCTTTGAAATGTGCACGAGACGTCGAAAGGACGGAGAGGAAAAGATCTGTCTGTGGCAACAATCCGCCAACCAATCTATCAACAATTTGCAATTGATATTGCCGCAAAGGGAATCGCCGGTCCAGAGAAGTGATGACCCTCGGGGTGGAAAAGGGTAGCAATCGTCTTATTGCCTTTTTACATCGCACGGGCGGGTGAGTGCTGCCATTCGTACTTGCCTCACTAATGGGCGAATGTCGATATTGCGTCGTTTAGCGCCATCTCAGACCCTGAGAAGACGTGTTCTGAGACATGCTTGAGCTGAAAATGTCACCCGAGTGTGTCTGCCTGGCTTTCCGCGAAAAAGGTCGATCCCCGGTATACCCACCGGTGGGAGTAACGAGTTGTGGTTGATGATTACATTTATCTCATTTGTAGGTTAGGTACACGCGTCTGCCTCTCTGGACGTCGTCATCATCATCAACCAACCCGTTTCCCGGCGGGCTTCGGCAGGGACCGGCATGATGTATCGATGCCGATGCCTTAGGTGCGCTTTTATGTAGCGCTCCAACCATCCGTAGTCTCCGCGTCGCGTCGCATGCAATTGAACCTAACCTCACATCTCGTACATCATCCAAAACAATCGTTAATATGGCTGTGTTGCGAGAGTTAAAGAGCAGGGCGAGAACGAGATGGATACGGGGCTGGAGATTCGCTCGCAGCCACAACCCAAACCCCACCCACCCCCCCTGGTACGCAGCATGATAGCGTGGGGTGGAATAGATCCATACTGGAGCGATGGAGTCCGACGCACCGCAATATCGCAGCAGGGGATGGCGAACGAGAGCGAGGTGAATGCCCATTGTGTACGCATCGTTCGTGGTTGGAGGAAAATGGCAAATGTATGTCTCTCGCTTTCCCGCCTCCTCCCGCTTGTCTCGCCTATCGCCACTCCAAGCCTCCGGGTTGTGCGTTCGTTTGGTTGCGGGAAAAAAAGGAAAAACACAACACCAAACTGGAAAAAGGGAGGCTCAAAGTCTGATGTCGGCGCTGCTTTGTTCCCTAGCTTTCCTCACTCATCGCTGCGATTAGAAGTAGCAACCTTCCAACCTTCTCCCTTCTCAAACGCTGTTACTTTCCATTGCATCTTTTATCCCGGGGATTTAACATGGATCTGTTTTGTGTGTGTTTCGCTCTCTGTGTGAGTGTGTATGCTGCGTAGAAGTTTTTCGCTTTGTTTCGATGTAGTACCCGCCGTGTCTCTAGCATGATTCGCGGAGGCGGGCGATTTCGGAGGCATTGTTAGTTCGGGTGATCTGACATTTCCAGCTCAGTTCGTACTCCCGTCTCCGACTCAATGCACGTTTGGGGTCTCTATTTGTCTCTTGGAGCCCTTTTTCATGTTGTTATAGTGTTTTTCGTCCTATTTTTATCTAAAATCTGTATGTGTCCTGCACATATAGATTCAGTGTTGCGCGTGTTGTTTGGAAAATAATTTTATTGCACTCTTGTTTCCGTCGCTCGGTAGAGGAATATTTAAAGTCTTAGGGAATAGTGAACGAGTGTTCGAGTACAAGAGTGCCTGCGAGAGCTATTCAACTTCAACCGCCATGGTACGTGTATCATCTATGTTCTTCACATCATATCTAGACCGATCATAGCTGGACGATGACAGTATAATTTTAAAGTCAGTTTTATGCATCCGTTTCAATGAATAAATCAACATCATGGCGAACCAAATAACGGTGCCTTTTTGATGAGCAGTCAGCAGCGATAACGACCTAACCATGATACCACAATTGGGTGCGCACTTCCTGCACCGAATGCTACTCCACGAGGAAAGCGAGGAATAGGTAACGATTTTACGAACCTGGGACGTGCCTTCAATCCAACCATCCGGCTTGATCACTTTCATTGCCATCTTTTATTTGACCACTTTTAATCGCTCTATTGTATGTGACGAGTGACCGCCCTTAACCACGGATATGGTTTACGCTTGCATCATCGTCATCACTATCGTGCATTCGGCCAGGAATTTGGTCCGTCGGTCACGCAAAACCGAACTCAACCACTTACCTGTCATATTTGCATTCGCGTACGCGCGCCCATTTGTTGCTTGCGTATTGCGCGTACGTCTGGCGTTCGAAGAAAATGCAACCGACGCGCATGGTAATGATGGTGGGAACTGTTTGTGCTTTTGCCTGCTATTGTGCGTGAATGTGATGTGTGTCTGCGTCGGTAGGGACACTGGCCGCTCGTCCGATGCTGTCCGACCAGCGATAGTCACGCTGCCGTTCAGCTCCAAAACTGGTCAACGAGTTGGAACGTTGGATGAATGATATCCTATGTCCCATTAGCCTCGGGGTAATGCAATAAAGGTGTGTTCGGGGTTCTCTTTTTCGGGGTTGCTCGGGGTACGAATGTTGATGACTTCCTGCAGGGGTCGATTCGTTTCGATGGGCTGCAGTGTACTTACGTTATCATTTCTGTCCGTTTTGAGTGTTGTCCAGAATGTTTGGATCAAGTCGTGCGGGACATAGCTAAACGTGACAACGCTGTCAGATGATGCTTTTCTGGATGAGCGATTTCCTAGGTGAACATAACAAGCGTTGAATGTCGATGTAGATTTTCGATCTGATCCACACAGTGCGTTGGGATGCGTTGGCGTTGTCTATTTCCGGTGCAGTTGATGGAGACTAATTAAACTCTCACACACATCTCACGCACACTGAAGGGCAGAACACTTTCACAGACATGCTCAATGGTTGACCTGTTTTTGGACGAGGGAGAACCAATGGGCAACTTTGGCCGGAACGATCCCACCACGCCATCATCATTCTCATTTTCATCACGCCGTTGTCGCAGACACTTTCCGAATAAATGGATTACCCACTAAACTTCGACCATGTGTGTCTCTGTGCGTGTAAGGGATGGGGGTATTGGAAAATGGACATTCCACGTACCATTCCACAGAAGTTGTGAGCGAAGGTGAAGCCGCAGTAACCGTCGGCAGAGGTATGTAACGATAGGGCGAATCCTCGATGTCCGGGCGTACACATCGTCGATAGTCTCCAGAATAGCAGCACCATCCCGCACCTACCTTCTCCATTCTTTCGGGGACGTGTTTCTGTGTGGGTGTGAGGTGTGCTGTTGACAAGCAGATTGTTAAAGACGAGCGCTGAAAGGATAGGATTATTGATGTTTCATGTCGGGTGACGATAAATATTGTCATCGTCATTCCTGCTGATGAGGCCGACGCAGGCTTCGAACGGCGAGAAAAGGTGTGTGGCGTTTAACCATGCTCGCGTGATCCACACGGATTCAGGGTGGGACGGGATCGGATGGCAGGAAGAGACACGGGCAGCGTAGAAACAAAGGGCTCACGGTTTGCCCAACCGTTCGGTTTTCAGTGTGGAAAGAAGCATTAGGTGATTCACACTCTGCTCGATCCCGGTCCGGACGTGGATGTACATCATTTGACGGATCGGTTCGCTGATTGCGCTGGTGAATGCTTGATGGATTAATTGTGGTTTCTCAATAGTTGCTACTGGAGATGCTTTCAACAAGGAAAGCTCATTTGTTGGATCTGTTACTTGTGCAAAAGAATCTCGGTTTCAGGTGTGGCATTCCACTCTTGCTTTCGTGTATCCTTAGATACTGTTTAGTATGCCCATCGTGCCGTTGTGTTTGTGAACGGGTGGTGTGCTCTGCAATTACGTTACCTACCTATACCCTGCGCAACAAATTAACCTGTTCCGCAGGATCACGTAGCTACGTCGGGGTACGGGTTGGGCTTTAAATTACTCCATACTAATGATGGCAAAATGGGGGAGGCCATTTTACTGTGCCTTTATCCTTGAAAAACTTCCTCAAATCCGTGCGCCATGTTCTGGTAGTTTTGTGGGACAAGGCAAGGCAACACGCACACCCACCAACCACCATCACCACCAGCAGCAGTTGCGTCCGCGCGTTGGTGTCGACTGTTGGGCCTGGCCGCGTGGAATAAAGCGGAATGTTAATTAGCGTCGGAACACGGGTTGTGAAATCTTTCGACACGATTCTGCTACGTGTGACCCCGCCACACTCTGGCCAACAGCCGTGTGCGGGTGGACAGTTGTGATTATGCCCTCAAAGAAGAAGAAGAGAGGAGAGGAGAGTTACTTTTTTGGATGGCAGCATGAGTGGTGTGGGTTTCTGTGCTTTCGTTTTTCATCCTTCACGCCTAATTTGGTCTAATTTATCCTTCCTTCTATCTCTCTCTCTCTCTCTCTCTCTCTCTCTCTCTCTCTCTCTTTCTCGCTCATTCCTTTCTAGAGTCGTTTTTGAGCCCGTCCATCACTACCGTCCCATCGTACTGTGAAGTATGCGTTTTTAATGTCTACATGAAAATTTATCAAAGTTGGAGTCTTGCATGTTTGGTTGACGTTTTCCGGGACCGCGAGTGAAAACTTGTGGTGTGGAAAGCGCTATAGTTTAACGCTGGCAGCACTAGCCCAACAACATTGCCCGAAAAAAAAAGTTTGTCACACTAGTTTCCGCTTTCTTTCCACCCACTGTGATATGGGTGGACGTTGACGTAGAGCGTTGATTTCACCTAATTGTTTGGCGTTGTCATGTTCAGTAAGGTGCGAGGGAGAGATAGGTTAATGGTTCTCTGGTTGGAACTTCAAGCCTTCTCATTTACCTACCCCGTCTCACCGGTAGATTCTAGTGTATTGTAACGATTTATGGATCGTAATGGGTAGTAGAGAGACTAGCGTGTTCGCGTGGCCGCTGCGAGGCGTGGATGACATTTAAAGCTCCGGAGCACCGATCCGGTTATTTATTTTCCCATAATTCCATCACAGTCGTTCGCTGCTGAACAGGATATTCCTCTCACTAGCACGTGGCGGCACTGTGTAGGGCAAAAATTGTGTTGAAGCGAAGCGCTTGTGTGTAGTGCAGTTTGTGTTTCACGTGACGGCTTTTTCCGCTGCATTCAACTCGAGCGCGTTTGGAATGAAGGTGCAAGCTCAATGAGGTGATGGACGACTGCGGTTTTCGGTTCATGCTGTTATTTGTAAAGCATAATTTATGGACGGTTGTTTGCTTGTTCAGCTGGTTGGATGGGTTTGATAGAAAGAGAGATTTACGGTCGAGAAGCTTTGAGAAGCTTTGAAATACGTTACACGTGGTAAGACCAAACGCAAACGGAAATGTTTTTTGAACATTTTTTATTGTTTGTTGTTTATTATTACAAATAGAATTTTGATGAAAAACTTCGATATCATAACTGCTATATCATAATCCTATATTTTGGAAAGTCTTTTTATTTTGTTTTGAAGATCAGTTGCTCTCATTGTCTTGAGTTGGGGCCAGGGACGATCTATATCAAAGGAACGAACAGTTAATGATTGAAGAATGATTGAAGAAGAAGATTGATTGAATCAATATTGTTTCTTAAGAAAACTAGAGTAAAACCAATCACGTATAATCCTTTTTCAGTCAGGGTAAGGTTTACCAATTGTTTGCTCTCTATCCTCGGAAGGACCCACTTTTTCCCCATTACATGTTTTTCTTCACACTAACACTGGATACTGGAAAAAGCCACAAGGTACACGCCCATAACGTCACATTAATGAGTTGTAAAGCAATCTTTGGTTTCTGCCCTGCATAATTCCACCATGTTGTAAATGCCCTCCGACGAGCGACGCTATTCTTCGTACTCTGGTCGGTTTCGGTCGGTCGGCTACGGAACGTTTTGTTCAACGTCCGTGTTTCCTTCGCGACCTCAAGAACCACGCTTGGCCTCCCGCAGCTGGCCAGGGTGAGGTCAGCACCAACTGCAAGCCCGCAACTAAACTGACACGGGCAAGCGCCCTGACACGCATCGTAATTAGAGAATGCGTGTCAGCCGACGATTGACGCCGTGTCCACAATCTGTGCCCACGGGTCTCCCGAGACGCGCCACTGTCACTGGTGCCCACTAGCGCAACTGGGAATGCGGTGCGGCATCTTGCGCGCTATGAATATCAATCAGCCGCTTGTGCAATGCGTTGTTTGTACCCATTATCACCGTGCCCAGGCTCACACATCATTGCCGTCAGCCGCTCTAGGACACCACGTTGGCCATCGGCAAATCCATTACCGCGGCAGCGGTGCGTGCATCTGCTTGCATATCTTCGGGCGTGTGTACAGCGAATAGACGGGCGGACGGGCGTGCGAGCGTCCTGATGGTCGTCGGCAAAAACCTTCCCGATGACATCATTATCTACCCTAACCGCAACCATTAAACCCCGCCGCACACCGCTGGGTTCCGCTTGGGGCGAGCTTTCCGGCAAAATCGTCTGGTTTGATGGCGCCGTTCCTTGCGGTTCGCTTACACGTAACTGATGTGTGCGTGAAACAAAAGCCCGGAATTGGTTCTACACCTCGTATGGTTCAGCTGGGATTTTATCAGATAGGCAAAGGGGGGTGGAGGGTGCAACGACATATCGATATCGCTCATCATTTGCAACCTAATACGCTAATGAATGTGAAATATTTACGGTGCAGAAACGAATGCTGCTTTATGTTGATTCATTTGCATGCGTGTGGTCCTGCTTACACCCATGATTAACAATTTGCATATATTTAAAGCTTTATAATTGCTTCATAATTTCATACATAAATTCATGTTACTCTGTTCTGTGCTTGTGGTGTAATCCTGGATGTAACTGATTTTATTTCGTTTCCTTTTTTACAGGTAAGGACAAAGAAAATGACAAGCCCAGTCGGTAATTATAAATCTTTTTTTTTTCGTTTAGAAACAAAAAATAAATTTGATATTCCAATTTGTGGCATAATTTTCCCTTGCGATTTGCTAACAGATGTGCTATGATAAACACTTGCTTATCGGTCATTCAAATATAGTTGAACCTTTTCAATTCGTTTTACCTTTTTAGATATCCTTTCCTGACACCATTCAAAATGTATTCGTATGGAACGCTTCAAAAAATATCTCCTGAAGCCTTCATCCACACATCCTTTTTATCATTACAATCGATATCGTTTATTTGAGACGTAAAAAAACTGTAATCCTCCCTTGCACCCTAAAACCAGCAGATAAAAACATTTGCCTGTGTTGTTTTCTTTTGTGCAACTCGAAACTTACCACACTCACCAGGGACACCTTTTCCTCGAACTGCATGAGCACAAAGTACGTTACTGTCCATCGTTATTTTCGGTCGGACCATCGAGTTGGTACTAATAAAATTAATACCACTCGGTGTGGACTCTGGAGATATATTAGCAAAGTTTGCAACACCAAAACTCCCGTGCTCCGTGTCCTACGCCGTAGCCGGCCAGAAGATCTTGACTGTGAAGCGCAGAGACACTCATTACCGGTGCCGGAATGGCTCCGAAATGAAGTGTGCAGACCAGTGGGACATATTGGTACGGTCATTTAAAGAACTAAAAGGAGTGTCTCGAACAGATGCTACCCCTGGAATGTTCTTGGAGCTCTTTTTGGGCATCAACTTCATAGCTGTCCTGTTTTTGTAGAAGCAAGTATGTGGAGACGAGTGTTCAGAAGAGCGAGTATAGTTGTATGAGATCCATGTGGTGTTTGAAACCTATTATTTATTTAAGTATGCTTTAGTAGAAGCTTGTAGTTTGGTAATTTATCGAGACGGAAAACACTAGGATTTAATATTTTTAAACTAGCTCCAATGTTATATGAAAACATTTTACAGTTTATTTCCCAGCTCAAATCATACATCAAACAGAAACTCTTGTCACGTACTGAAAACTCCCAAAAAATAAAAAAGGCCTTTTGTGAAAAGGCCTTCTGCTCCTGGAGCGAAAGCTTTGCGTCATGGCTGAAAGCTTTCATAGACCAAAAGGCTCTTCGGGACATTTTTCTCTCAAGACTTTGCTTGGTAAAGAATCCAACGGCAATAGCTTTTCCAATGGAATGGTGTTTTCCCTTTTTATCATTTTTTTTTACTTCCCAGCCACATACATCTTCAAGCTTTGTGCACGCTCTTGTCCTGGCGGCGCAGAAGTGCGCAGCCGTGTACAGCACGTCAGATGGACGTCGATTAATGGGAAACTTTACGACGGTAAAAGCTTTTCTCTAGTAATCGGTAGGGGCACCTCTACTCGCTCGTTCCACGTTATCCTTGCTTTCAACTACACGAGCTCTTTCTGTGCGCGCATGTTTGATTGTGATGGTAAGATACTCGAGAACCCTGTCGAACTACGGAAAGGATAACGTGCGAGTGTTGGTGCCAGCAGCACGACGACAGTTTGGCGCGTCACATTCGTCGGCGAGTTGGCTTTGGGCGAGCGCATAACGACTGGTGCAGGAAGAAAACGGGTCCTTTTGGAAGTGGTTGGCAGCTCGTGTTAGTAGCCCGTATCGTCTCGTTTAGTGTAGAACAACTTGTGTTTGGTGAGCGTCTCGCTCTGGTTTAGGTGTGTTATCGATCAGTTTTGGTAGGATTATATTCAACTATCGAAACGTGTTCTTTGCTCCTGACGGATTACACCCGGACGCTGTGCTACGTCAACATCTCAGAGGTTAGCCCTATACATTCTTACTCTTGAATACTGATGCAGGTGGTTGGGGAATGTCGGGGTTTAGTTTTTTTTCTTTTGGAAAGGGAAGAGGAATGAGGAGTTGAAAAGGACCATCGAAGGTTGTGTGTCTCGTTGCCAGGTGAGAGCCTACCAGCACACTCCGGCAGGTTGAAGGAGTGGAGACCTTTGTAAGAAAAGGTGGAAAATGCTCGTGTACATTATCCTGCGACGGTGGAGCTGTGTGGTGAGACACGGTGTGGATCCCGAAGCTTGCTGGCGTGAGTGTACAGCGAGTAGTATTCCAGAGAGAGAGAGAGAGAGAGAGAGAGAGAGAGAGAGGAAGTGGAACAGAGATCTCACCGTGCGCTGTGATTCGTGGAAAACAAGGCGCACTCTCTTCCGCGCTCGTGTATTGTTGGTTCAAAGGGCTCTCAATCTCCTCTCGGGTAGGTCTGCGCTCACGCAAAAGCTCTCGGCACGGTCTCTCCGAAAGCTCGACGGTACACACGCGTGAACACGGGATTCCCTCCAGCACGCGCGCGGGCACGCAATCAGCACTAGTACACTCTACTCCTCCCCTCCCTTTACCTCATCCATCGATTGCAGTCGGGCATCGCACGAAGAGCGCGTCTGGCAGTCGATAGGCACGCACTTTATTTTTAGTCTTTGAGGAGGTTTCGCACCGTACGGAGCTCTGCTGCCGCGCTGGAACGCCGTCGATAGTGTTTGTGTATGCGTGACTGTGTGCGTGTGTACCCGTGTGTGCGATAGGTGTCGATAAATTGGTTCGTGTTGGAAGATCTGCCCCTGCACGCCGATCGGTGTGTGCCCGTGTGTTGCTTCTGCGGCTGTAAGCACGTTTCTTGCGAGAAGGAAGCTATACGTCTTGCGACGGGCAAAAGTTTGGCAGTTGATTGGTAGTTAAAAGGTGACCGACGACGGAACGAATCCTTTTTGTGCGAGGTGTTACTAGTTGCCTAGCGCAGTTATAGCAGAGACTGTGGTGTCCTATGACCGTCCTATGAGAAAAACAATGTGAATGAATGTTTCACATGATGAACGAACGGAAAGCCCTTCTGTGTTTCAAAAAACGTATTGGTCCATTATCGTGCAATGAAGCAGTTTCGTTTTCATTATGTGGTTCAGTTAAATATGTTATTTGCTCAATTATTTGACCTCAGTTGGAAAGTAAAATACATTATCATGGCGCCTTCACAAGTCCCCCTTCCTTCCCCTCGATGGAGACGCTTGGTGAAAAAGGTTTCCGAAGTGACTGAGTGGTCGTTGTTCGCGTTTTTTCCAAACTTGTCGTGCCAGTGACGTTGAGCGGGAGGATACTGCTTTCATTCTGACGTGACAAAAGTGACGAATTGAACACCCTCTTTCCACACGCCACTCAGCATTCGAATGTGCGAGACCAATGTCAGAAACAGAAGCGAACGATCGTGTGCCAGTGCATAAATCTCGCCGACACGCTGACTTTCCGTGTCGCACAAACTGTCGGCTAGAAGGCGGACAAATAGCGCACGAAGCTTGATTTAAGTCAATAACTGAATGGGCGCGTTCGTGGACATCGATAAATATTTTATTACCCCACGGGTTCCGGGCGCAGACCCGGCGGTTCAACCCTTTGCTCAGTGTCACCCTCAGCAGACGGGACCTTATGGTTGTTAATTATCGGGTGTGATATGTTGTTAGTTTTGGTGTTTCCGTTATCTCTGGCCCTTCCGTACAACCTGTTTACCACGTTGTATCAGTTCCCGGTTTTTTGTTGCTCGCCCTCTCGCGTTGATCATCGTGATTACCCTTTTTCCTTCTGCTCCCACACCAATGAAGTGGAAAATTAATGTGCTTTCCCGCCGGTGCGGAAGGAGGAGCAGACGATGTAACGAATGGCAGGGGACCCGACCGCAAGGAAAAAATTAAATCACTTTGTGTGTGTTAAATTAATGTGTGTATACCCGGCTGTATAATGATGGACTGGCGGGGACTTAATGCTGTTGCTACTGCACGACATGAAATATTTTAATTTTAGGCCCATTCTGTCCATTCACAAGCCCTTCGGGACTCCCTGCGTGGCTTGTTTTTGTCTTCGTGCAATTTTTTTTACGACATGTTTTCTTTCCGCTCCGAGCTGTTGTAACTTTTCGGCTATCGACATTGGCTGTCGACGTCGCTTGACGATCGTTATGGGAAAGGTTTCGTTTTCGGCCCGCCAATTCGGCGGGGAAGAAGCAATATTAATTGTTTCATCGATTATGTTCCATAACACACGGGACATGGACTATCGATAAGAGGAGGCGGAGAGGTTATAAAAAGACGGTAATCGACAGGTTTTGTCTTTTTGGCAGGGAGTAATATTAGGATTGGCTCTAATAAAGTGCTTTCTCACTTCAATGTCGTCGTACTTATCTAACTGCTTGGGTACGTGCACCCAATATGGCTCCAACATTTGCCATAAACCATTTTCCTCCCTCGTCTAGAAGAAGCAGGGCAAGACATCCAGACATTTCGCTTGCTCTGCGTCGTTCGGCGCCCATCTGGTTGACAAATAGCACGAGCCTGTTCCACTGGCGATAGTGTTCCGCCGGCGTTCGCAAAAATGGTTCCAAAAAAGAGGGAAAGTTTCGTTTCATTAGTCTCCCTCTAGGGGCGGTTTTTGCATCGATTGCTTCAGCTCCTGGTGTTTGTGTGTGTGTGTGCGTCGTTGATGCGTGATTTGGGGACGAAAGTTTTGTCCGGATTACTCTGCAGCTGACAGATTTAGCAAACTTCAGTTTTTTCACTCCACTTCACAGCACTCCGAGACGACGACGCGAATCAACAGGCGACCGACCACCCTACTCAGAAACATGCAGCAAAGTTAATTAGCAAACTACATTTCCCTCCCTGAAAAGGGTTGCCTTTGCTCAGGGTGCCCCTGGAACGGTGGGAAGCGCTTCATCTTTAACCGAAAGGGGTGTGCTGAGAGCTCTAACGGTGTCAGGTTTGACAAGGCAAAGTTATCAATCGAATTTTGGCCCGGGGAGTGATAGGAGTGTCGTTGGGCTGCGCTTTATTACCGTAATTCGTAGCATGGCGTGCGTTCTGAACCATCGTACAATCGGGTCTTATCGTACCTGTCGCTCGGGAAAGGGTGACTTTTTGAAGCTACAAGTTTGCTGGCGCCCATCGATCAATTGGTACTAATAGTGATGTCACATTTGCTGCAATCGATTAAGCATTTGATCCGAGCAGCTGGTAGGTGTCGACAAGAGATGCCCCATCCGTGAAAGGTCACACGATTCTACTAGAGTTGGTCGTGAATGAATCGCATCCAGACCACCACGGTGCACGATGATTAGATCTTTTGTGGAACTATAATTGTGTGCAATTTTGATGTGCAAACAGGTTGCACCGGGAGAGATATAAGAGGCGGCTAACTACCCAGCCCAGTTTGCTGGTGTAACATGCCTGTGTTATCGAACGATCTCATTACGGTTGAAACTCGCCTTAACTGTTGAGCGTTATGATAGCACACCATGTACGCTTCAGCTCGGGATTTCCCTTTTTTGCATCCAAGTCTACAGTTACAATATGTTGGATGTTGGCGTATTTATAACCTTGAAATGTGACGCAATGCTATCATAATACCAGCCCACTGTCATCTTGGATTTTTAGCTTCAGACACCTTGGAACCCACAACAAATGCACGTGCACTATTTTATGTCCATCGCTCCCAACAAACACACTACTGTTGACTTCCCTATCTTCATCCAACAAGCACGTATATATTTGGATGGATGAACTAGTGGACACACTCAGTGTTCGGCTGATGTTTACGGGTAATGAATCCCACCCACGTAGCCATACCTTCCGCCAGATGGACACAACGCCGGTCGGTATGTAACACATCCGTTGTAGCCTTCTCTGGTCCGTTCTATCCTGTCCGGGCGTCTGGCGTCGCGTTTTGCGTGCACCAGTTGCGGTCAGTTCAATCGGCAAGGTATCTCTCTTTCTCTTTTGCGCGCACCGCCACACACACACACACACACACACACACGGACC
>KB671476.1:819091-887235 GCA_000349105.1 Anopheles epiroticus | reverse complement strand
CACACACACACACACACACACACACACACACACACACACACACACACAAACCTCTTGCGGTCCACGCAAACTGTTCGGTACATATGTGGGCCATGATTACAAATCGAATCGAGCGGGGTGCCATCGTCACCCCTTTCCAGCGGTCGTGTGAGTTATCCGGACCAATTTACATACTCGCTCGGTCGACTAAAAATAGCGCGTACATTACTGACACCAGTCAACCTGCCGTATAGTAAGGGCGGGCCAACGGTGACGGTGAAAAGGTTCGCTGGTAGACTGTTTGGATCTGGCCCGCGTGGACTTGCAACTACTGTACTATTGCAGAAAGTGAGCGACCGAGCGAAGGTGCACCATGAATAATTGAAGGTGCTGCCGCCAGGCACTAATGTGCGCTTTCGCTGCCTTGCCGGTACGTGACGTTCGTTGGGCGTCGTCTTCAGCCGTCACCTGATTGGAATTAATCTCGTGTGGTTAAAAGAATTACTGTAGCGATGGCAAATTTTAAACAACTTTGTCAGCTTTTTCATCTTTGCTTCATTGTTACTGCTAATGAGAGAAGCGTACGCTTTGGGCAGGGATGTGTCGCAAAACAAGTTGTTCGCTGGCTAAATGGCGCTATTTATGGTTTCACGTGCGTCGTTGGAACATTAAACGTATTTAACAGGTCACACTTTCGGACGTGTTAACGTTGTAACAAAAACCAGCTTGGAGTTATTCCCATTATCGCTTATTCGTTACGGGCGGTTAGAGCAATTTTTTACATTCTGTCGGTGGTAAACTAGCCTGCTATAGTGTTGAGTTTGGAAGCCCAGTACACTGCGAAAGCAGACTGAGCGAGCGAAAGGGGGTGGCTGAGAAAAGTAACCTCAATTAACCTCACTTACCGCCCTATTGTCTATCGGGGTCTATCGTGTTTGTAAACGCACGTGGGCTGCGATGCAATGTGTGTGCTGGCATTAATTCGAAATAGGAATAGTGAGGCGTTTTTTTGTTTTCGTTTACCTTCTCACACCCCACACCGATTACCTGAGGCGTTCTTCATCGCCAGTCGATCTAGATCAACGGAGGTCGGGCTGTGCCGCTCGTTTGGGATGCTGTTAAATTATGGATACAGGGTTGATCGGGACCTTATATCGCTTCTATTTTAACAGATACGCGTGGCGATCGAGCAGCAGAACACGGAAGAGTACGTCGAGTACCCTTCATTTGGATTGTTTTTAAAACAGAGCAAAAGATGAAACGAATAGTGGTCCACTCCTGAAAATAATCCCCAGCTTTCTCGTCCACTTTTTATAGCAATAATTGAAGCCATTTGTGTCGCAAAACCATCCCAGTTCGACATCAACACGACGGCCAATGTCCGGCGTACCCGCACGAGACCGGCATCAGTGGGCAGCAGAGATAAAAAGCGTTTGCTCGGACCGTGTGCAGATAGCTCGACAGGATTTATGCTTCTCACAGCGCTCGTACCTGTATTTTTCGTACAAGCTGGTACAATCTGGGTTACACTGGGAGCTGGTGGGCTTCTGGCCCGTTCCCGGTTGATGACTATCAGTCGGAATGAAAAGCATATTTTTTCCTTTGACTTTTATGTTTTCTACGCTTCCCTCCGGGATAAATGAGGCTTCCAGCGGATAGTGTATCGCCTTCCTGCTGTTCGACCTGTGCCTTCCATTACGACTATAGCGTTTTGCTTTGGGGTCTTGGAGTGCTCTGCATATCAGCTCTATTGTGTGCGTGTGGTGGTCTGTGATTTTTTACCATTCGTCGGTCTTCAAACGTTTCACTGTTGACCGTTGCGCAGGTTGAACAACTCTTTCGACCGGAGATGCAATCCAGCTGCCTATTTCATTTGCAAAATCATTGCTGCAAAACCCGGTGACAGACTGGTACCGGAGCCTGGGAACCACATTCTACCACGCCCTCACGTATACTTTACAGTGACCGATGATGGCATACTTCTGCTCTGCCACGCGGATGGAACTCATTCATCAAACTCCCGGGGTGGACGAGGGCACCAGGGAAGGTGTATGGTGTGTACCGTTTATGCAGATACTTGCTATTAAAAATGAAATGCGACCTCTGGTTTAGACGATTTCGTCGTTGTCGTCGCCGTCGTCGCCGTCGTCGCCGTCTGGTGTACATTGGTGTGCTTGTCCCTTCTCTCGGAACGTGCCTCCCCATTGCTGTCGTTTGCTGGTGTACTGCAGATACTATCACTCTTCAGTGAGCAGTAGATCTAGTTATTGAAATTGATTTTTTTACCACTCTGCTGCTGCTGCTGCTGATGCTGCTGCTACTGCTGCTGCTGTTGCTGCTGCTGCTACAGCTGGTCGCTGTACGGCTCCTTACCCGCTCTTACAGTGTAGGGTTGACGGGGAGTGAGGGAAAGGAGTATATTAAACAGAGAGAAAAGAATAGAAAGAGAAAGAAAGAGAAGAAAGACCATCATGATTTCGCTTCGTTTGTGATTAGTGAATGGCTGTGTAAGGTCGTGCTACGTACCGAGTGTGTTTGCCATCGATTTCTTCAACCGTACGGCGACTTTTCCTTCATCGTCCAAAATTCTTGATGAAGTCAGGTGCTGTGGTTTAGTGCCGAAGCAGACGATGAAAGATGCTCCCGTTTATCTGGGTACACGTAGCAAGAAGTCCATTGAATTACGGGAAGATTGTAGAACCGTACACAAAGCCACACAAAATCCCTGATCTTGGTCATAGCATGGCGACGCCTCCCTCCGGTGGAACATGGAATGACGGATCATGTTGCATTATGTCTTCCAGCTTCGCTTCGTATTGAACTTTTAGGGAAGTATCGCTATTTTTAGACCAATTCGCCTTTGCAATGCCGGTTAGAGCATGTCGGATAGTCGGGGAAGTATTGATAGCAATTCGTCGAAGTTTCGTGATGAACACAGCATGCAACTTGCTGTTGCTTAAAAATTGCTTCAGGTAGTCTGGGAACTTTTCCGTTCAAAGGAATTTGCTCAACTCGGGTCAAACGATACCGAATTACCCCGAAGCAATAAGTCAACAACAATCAACCTTTTCAGATTAGCCCGGCACAACTCCGGCGGAGGTCTTGCAATCAATTGCAAGTTCTTAATCTGATCCGGGTCCAGTGCTGGTCGGGGTGTACCTTTCCTTACCCAATCTACATTTTCAGTTGTATTGATCTGAGCTGTGTTCAATGTTACCGAGCAGAAAGTTGACTTTAGAGAACTCGCTGCCGAGAAAGCCAGGCCCGTCCTTGACTGTTTAACTTTGTCGCGCTGTTTCATGCCGGCTTAGTGCACCTTCACCATACCCTACATTGCACTGGCACGACTTTTACTTTGCGTTTTTTTTTGTTTGTTTGTTTCATTGCTGCTTGGTCTCTTGCTTCAGGTTTTGTTGTGCCTGTTTGACTAGTTGTACCAACGAGCTTGGCCTAAAATCATTGCCGTGACCTTAGGAAATTTCAGGGAGCGTGTGTCAATAAAGTTAAATTTTATTGCAAACAGTATGCAAAGAAAGCGAAGAATAATAAAGTATGCTTTTAAAGTTAAGCGACAGCATCGCCTTGAAATGGAGATTTATGTTTCATACTGCACGCTGAATGTTTCTTAAAATATTTGTTTTGTGTATCAACTGGCACAGTAAAGCTACGGCAAGACAGGGTGTACTGTACCAAATCTACTTTCGATCATATCACGTTCGCGCCTTCGCAATATCCCGCCCCATAAATAACAGCTTCCATCAGCAACGGCAATGGCAAGTGCCGAAATCTCGCAAGAGAATCGAGTGGTTTTTTTGTCTTTTCTCTCCGCTCGTTATTTGATTTGTTTTCCTGCATACATTCGGGCGCTTTGCGCGCCGTTTTCGCTTGCTCGGATCGAAAGAAATAAAACCTCCAGCGGGCCAGACACCATTTGACACCGGATGTTACCGAAGAGGCGAATCAAAAATTCAACACATCATTGTGCTGGGGAAATCTGATCGATATTTTGCAGGTGTTTTTCGCCGACTTGTGAACAACAGCGCGTGACAAAGGCATTGGGATAAAAATACGAACACCATTGGGGATTTGAGGGGAGAGAGCGAGGGGGGTATGATATTTGTTCGATGCCCGTGACAAATGTCTCGAAGCAGTACACATTATTCCGATTCAGCGTATCGAGGCCCCAGGTGGATATCTCGACGGCGCCTTTCAGGACGCGTGCATACCCTGGCAAGGACGGGTGAAGAAATTAAATCCCGTAACGGATGAAAAGCATTCCGTTCGCGCGCAGTACAATGGCAGTCGGAACAGTCCACGGGGAATTGTTTGGGCGGAAAGGAAGGATTATGACCACCAGAGACCAGAAGCGGAAAGTGCGATCAGAAATTTGCATTAATGCTTTTGTCAGCATTCTTTGGTGCCGAAGGCAAGGGTGGGCATGCCGAGCGATGGATCCAAGATACAGCCTATCCTTACCAGGTATCAATACACTGGCCTTTTGCCGGTCTTTGCGCTCTGTATAGTGCACACTGTTCTGTGGGACATTTTTATTCTCGTCGATGGCAAGATGGCGCCACTATTCGCACGTGCCCGAGCGCACAAGGTGTTGTCGTCGTCGAAGAATGATGATGATGAAAGGGCTGGCGTGGTCCATCACACACCGTGCCATTCTGAAGACGACAGACGTTGTCACGAATGGGGTGAAGTGTTACGTCCATTATTTGCATACACACCCACACACCCACACAACGGGTACACATCTCGAAGTCAACCGACCAGGGCACTTTCGGGCCCAACACATTGTGCCACGCTAATGGTGGTTTTCGTGTCCCATCCTGTATGTTTATCCGTCTTGACTCTCGAAAGTCCCCGATACTCAACTCAACCACGTCTACGGGAGTGGTGTGTTGGGACGATTTATTGCGCACAGGACCTTAGGCAGAGCCGTCGCCGTGAATACGGTAGGTGGTCCACACGTTCCTATTCACCCTAGAAGCTCTTTTGTAGCGTGGTTTGCTCGGTGGCTCTTTTTATTCTACGCTTTCTACTGACATTCTTCCATGTCGGCGAATTCCTTTCCCCGTGGCAATAAAAGGACGGGATAAGCCTGGAAGGTTGCATAATATGTCCCAGGTATTCGGTGCACCTCGGGGAGAAGAGTGTACGTAAGCGAGCTTCTGTGATTCATCGTCTAGAAGACCCCTACCAATGGAGAACAATCTGCAAGTTTAGTCGTTTAGAGACACGGACACAACTTGAGGAACTGCGGGAATGATATTATGAGTTGGACTATCTGCGTTGGAAAGCGTCTAGGTATTTTTAATTTGCTTCCAACAAGTCTATTGCATGCCCCCAAAAAGAAAGGCAATAATCCTTCCACCAGTTTATCGACGTGCTTTATGGCGTACTTAAAAAGCCCAGCAACGACTGAAGTCAGTCGTTAAAATGGTGCCAAATCGTTTATGGATCTCGTGGTCACCGTCAAAGCAATTCTTTACAGCAACTTCACAACAAAACTGCACGTTTGCGACGTGTCACAGCGGCTCCGACACCGAACAAAAAACTGTTAGTGAAAGGGTTCGTTCTTATCGTATCGGAAGCAGTGGAGACATTGTTGGAGATTTCCCTCTTTTTTTCTAGTCCACCATTGGCAACTCAATATAATCGAGCTAATGCTAGTATCACATAGGGCCTTGGAACCGATAGTTCAGTAGCGAACTGGAGCAGTAGCAAGAGCAGCCTGAAGTCCGTTACCAGAGTAGCTTTCTTAATCGACAATCGTTATCTGCTGCGTCTTCCAAAATTCAATTTGTCCCGCCCAAACCCGACCCTTCTTCTGTCTCCGTTTCAGTTCCAGTACCTTTTTGCAGCAGTTGTTGTTGGTTTGACTGGTGCGAAAATATGACAGCACGAGTCGTTGTTGTTGTCTGCGAGATGTGCTCTGCAGTTATGCTTTTGTCGTTCCAAGTGTTACGGATGCCACGAACCAGAGGATAAAGCAAGATGTTTGAAAGAATCTTGTTCCAGAATTGCTCTCCGCGGTGTGTTTCTGTGTCTTGTGTGTGTTCTATCGCTTTGCGGATAAATATTTTGTTCTCGCTTTTGTATACCCACCGCACTCACTCAATCTCAAATGGAATAGTGGCGGTAAATTCTCAAGTACGACGATGCTGAATGCGAACCTGCCAGGCTCGCCATTACCTCCTCCGAACGTGTCCTCCCAGTGTTGGTTTCGACGGGGAAGGGAAGCATTGAGGAGTGCTCCGACTTTGAGGTCACGATCGAGAAGACTTTGCCAAGAGTCCAGCCAAAGTTCACGGGGTTCATGTTGCGGACGCATTCGATAAGGCATGTGTCGCCTGAGCCCAAGGGAAAAGCAAAGCTTTGCCGGGCAGGGCTAGGGCATCATCAAAAGGGAGGGAGCTTTGCTAGCAGCAAAAAAAAGAATAAAGGGAAAAACCGGCACGAAACGCGTATAGAGTTTTAATCTATTTTCGTCGCCATATCGGCGACGCGTTATTCGGTTGACAGGGGCGGTTTTGTGCTGTTGTTGGTATTCGTTTCGTTTAACCCATCGACCCGAAAGGACACATTACTCGTATATGCCGCGAGCCGGTCCAAACATCTAGCCAGTGAACGTAAAGGGGAGAGAATTGATTCAGAAAAAAATCGAAACAATTTGCCAAACTGCAGCACAGTTTTCGGCTTTGTTTCGTTTCATTTCACGTTGAAAATGTTTTCTGTTCCGTTTCCGGTGCTTTTTTGGCGTTTCATTGCTTTCCGCGGTAGTGAGGCAAAGTGAAAGGAAAGGCTCAGCAAGATTTAATAAATGGTGCTGGGTAACCGAAGTAATAATACAAAGCACGAATAAAAGCTCTTCCAGGTAAAGGAACGCATATATGAAAAAAGTGCCTATCGATCGCAACAGGAACAGTTTAACTCTGGTTTTGCAATCGATGTGACTCAACAATCATTGCAAGAAAAAGGGCCTTAAGAGTGTCTTCCAACATCTGTTTTAATTACAGCGCATTTTTACAAGTGATACAGTGTAGCATAATTGAAATCTTGCAGTGGTGGTAAAGTGTGACTTTCGTGGGATAGATTTCCTCACTAGGAGTAGTAGAGCAGTGCGCGGTATTTGAAGGTGTTTTTGAAACAACCAGTTTCCTATCTCACTCGGACAAACACAACAATTCGGTAAATAGATCTTTTATTTACATGTTTAAAATAAGATACTTGCATGCTTATGATGCTATAAGATATTAGTTTCTCGCTGGCAGAAATTGTACGAATGTCGAAACCGCAGACCTCTGGGTACTCCACCTGCATAATTTCGTACCAAGCTTCTGTATGTTTTTTTTTCTCACTTAAACCAACATTACAAGCACCGTTTCTACCAAGCAAAATATCGTGAGCAACACCACAAAAAATCTCATTAGTATAATTTGTTTTCGTTTGCATGGGAGTAAAAAATAGCAAATTTTCCCTTCTGGCAGTTCCGCTCAATCCCGATAACACCACCGCCACCCCTGGCTGGTGATGCTGCTGCGTGTGACCGAGGGCCGAATCGCTTTACTGACTTGCTTACTTTTATTGTTGTTGTTATGTAATTAACAACTTTTTCTCACTTTCTTTTTGCGCCACACAAGCAACAAGCCAAGCGTGTGTTTGCCCGCGAGCCATTGTCCAACGTTCTTTAGTAGGGGTGCGCATGCTAAAATTAAAACCTTTTTTGTAGATGAACTTTTATAAAAAAGTGCGCGAATAATGTGTATTCGTTGTTGTGCGCCTTTTTTGTCTGGAGTGTATCCATTGTTGCAAGGTTTTGAAAATAGGCCTCTCACACCCGAAATCCCCTGATAATGAGCAACGCACAAGTTGTCAAAAAAGGGAAAGCCTTTCTTCGTCGCCATCTTTCCGGTGCACTGAAATGATGAACTGGTGTATTTCGAAGGGTAAAGAGTGTTTTGGAAACATTTGAGCATGTTTGTAGTAAGAACTTTTTGTATATCTTCCCAAAACAGTTCAATCTTGCGTCGGAGTGGCTTGACGTCATATAAGGATGGTTCCTTTTATTCTATCGTGATATGTGTGTGTGTGTGTGTGTTACCAGGAGTTGTATGATAACCATTATACTCCAAGCTCAAATCTGAAATTTTGAATACGTTCACGGTGAGCGCATGCTGTTAAAAGTGTGTCGAGCGTTTTGAAGCGCGTTAGGAAAATCACTTGACGGGAGCTGTTTATTTTTGTGTGCCAAACGCAAATCCTTTAACTACCGCTATGAGCATGAAACAAAGAAGATTTTTGGGAAGGTATTCGGTGGGCTTCGTAGGTCATTACCCCAGCACAGGTGGTGAACTCTGGCGGATTGTTCGCGCGTGTTGGCAGGGTTTGTGGCATTAAATGGGTTTGATTCAATTACTCGACACAACTTGAGGGATTAAAAACCAGTGTCGGTGGCCAAAAGCGACCCTTTTTTGTTTGGCCATGCACCGAGAGAAAATAAGATGAGCGAACCCGAACGAACTGTTTTTTGTGTTTGGATTTCTTGTTCGGGTTTGACATTTCTGGTGGTTTAGGTTTTTTAATTAAAACAAATTTTGTGACATTAATAAGAAGTTTCCTAAAGGTACTTATGACAATTCCAAAAATCACATTCTCATACGCTTGGTGCACAGTTGCATTAGATACATATACTTGGAAGTTACCAGCTGCTGCTAGACATGAGCATATTTCATCTTATAATTAGGGTAATCTCAATGTCATAAACCCAAAAGCTCAACGAAGGGAAAAGTTTTACTACCCATCTACCAAGAAAAAAAATCGATAAACTCTGCTTTCGATTATAGCTGATGCTATGACACCGTGTCATGCTGCATGGAGATGTTTTGTGCCGTAAGCAACAGGCTACGCCGTTAAACGAAAGGAGCGAAGTACGAACTTTTGTTACCATTGAAATTAACTTCCACCTGTCGGTAGCGCTGGCTCTGGCAACGGAGGGACCATGGAGATGTTTGCTGCCGATGCAACCCGGAAGGAGAAAACAGCGTATTCGTCCCAGGGATTGCTGTTGAATAAAGTTGTTCCCGGAGTTGTCTGACACGGCGTGAGAGCTTCTATTTAGAAGGCATACACAACACACATACGACGGTGAAAGGAAATGTGTGCCCGGATCCAGAAACCCACATCATCTGTGTGTCCCTGTACCGAATATCCTGTTCTTTTTTGCCCAAGCAAGTCCATCATCACGGCAGAAACGTTCCGTAAATAAGGTGTCCCGCCTGCAGCAGTTTATAGGCGCGCACGTGTGTGTACGAGAGTGAGTGTTGATAGCATCACCCAGAGTGTGGGGCATATACTTTTTTACTGACTAGTTGTCTGGTGCTCTGCCATCTAAACCTTGAGCGCTTGCTATCGATGTGTTCTAGCTCTCGGTGCGTCGCCATCGTAGTTTGTCGTACCGTTGATCCTACGCTGGCGAATGGTTGAGCTATGGTAGATAATTAATTTTAAATGGCGTCTGGTAGTTGCACCGCACCGTAAATGGTATGTAGTTCTTTTGCACCTGTAGCCGGAGTCCCTAGGTCGCCATCATCACCCAGCGTATGGTCCGATATTTCGCCTGCTCGCGGGAGGAATGACTGTTACATAGCAGCGTTCCTTGTCAGTGTGTCCACGGAAGGAAAACATAAACGTAACAACGCTTTAACGCGAAAGGAAATGAAAATGAACTTGGTACCGGTTTGTATGAGTTGCCGGCTGGCTGGCGCATACCGACTTCGGTGCAGATCTTTTTGTGGGAGCCTATTTGTTCGCCTGCTAAATGAGTGCCCCAAGTTTACCTCTTTTTTTCCTGCGCTTTCCTAATTAGCACTGTTGGCGTTGGCCGAAAATTATACTACTTGTACTGGTTAGCTTTCTTCTATCGTGTCGGTGAAATTTTGCTGAGCGTAGTGAATTTTTCCGGGCTTGTTTTCCCTGGCTAAATTATTGTGTAATTATTATCCTACCCGTCGCCCCCAGCGCTAGGAGGGGTAGGTTGTAAAAAAGTTCAGTTTAGTGCAATGTTTGTCCTGAAATGATCATTTCATTATTTGCTTCCCACCGGGCGGCTGATGCCAGCGAGCGCGAGTTTACGTGCTGACAGTGGAGGGGAGAAAAGGGTTTGAAAATATTGCTGTTGTCTTCTGCTCCCCGGTGAACATTACTTGTAGTGTTGTTGTAGTTTGTTCTGTGCTGCTTTAACAGACCTCAACCTTCTTCACGATGCAAGCTGCAACCGCACCGGCTCCCGCAAACGTCTTGGCAAAAGGCACGCAAGCCAAGTGTAAATGTTTATATTCAGCACTGTACGTTTGAAGTGGCTGGTTTGAAGAGGTTTTGCTGTACGGTGAAGATACCATGTTAAAATGGCGAGACGCTGAGTGGGTGCAAGTACCTTTTCCGCTCCCTGTCCCGTTCTGCAAAGTATTGCAACCCAGAAAGGATGAGATTTTGAGGAACGATTCGCGGCACTCATTATGACAGCGATGTGACAAGGTCTGTCGTACGAGCAAAACAAGCGATTTGGCATGTTTGTTTTAAGGACAATGGGCATTGGTGTAAAAATGCGCCTGTTAGTGCGCAATCCGCATGACAAAATAGCTTTATTTGGCTTGTTTGATGTGGTTTAGGATATATTATTTTTATTTGCTTTAAAGAAGTTTTGAAGTTTACTGTAAAATTTCAATTTCGCTTTGGCAACGACCGAAAGCAACAAATAACAACTATTCATCTCGGTATGAAATGCGGCTTTGCAAACACTTTGCTGTTGCGTTGCATTGGCCCACCGCCAAAGTGATGTGCTTGCTGTGGACGGGTGTGCTGATGTACGGTTGTCGATCCATCATCGGCACAGCTGTTGCAGCCGTTGAAAAGCAGGAACATGTTATAGAGTACTTTCAAGGGATGGTGACGGCGGTGGAACCATTTCATCATCCCAACGACAACGTTCTATACCTCAGAAGGAAGAGGTTGGTGTTCGGTTTCAGTCGAAGATAGTTTCACGCTGATGCAATGACGGTGCGTTGTAATGAATGACCGCAACCACAACGAGAGTAATGAGGATGAGTTGTTTTTGAGAGGTTAGGAATAGGGTTGGCCTAAGTTCTGCACGAAGACGCAGAAACGCTTCGTTTGATCGTGGAATCTCCAAAGATGTGAAATGTATATTGCAGCGGAATGTTTAACACAAGCAAACCGATTGGAGTTTCTGTTTGCAATATCATATCAAACATTCGAGCATCAAACTCAACTAGAAACGTATGCAAATTTGAAATAACCTTTCTAGCAATTTGAGTTCTGTATATTTTTCATTTGACAAAATTACAATAATCATACCATACTATGTGTGCATGGCACGGGTTTGACCTTTGATTTCTACCATCACGCTTGCTTTTTCGCTTCTCTTCTGCTCTCTTCTGCCTGTTTTTACCGTCCAACGGTGTAATGAACCAGTTTATGCTCGGTTCTATTTGTTTAACCTATCGTTTGCCAAACAACCCTTCGCATTCTGTGCACATTGCTGGGTTTCATGTTGTTCGCTAACGTTATTGGAAAATGGGCAAAACATAAACAGATACGATGAGATGTAAAAAATAAATAACATTGAAAAAACACACCCTTAGGTTGGGAAAATACCCATCACGTGTGGGGGTTTCCGATTCGTTGTGAACAAAAAGAAAAAGAATGCACAAAAATATTCCCCCCTCCATTGACCAAATCAAATAGAGCAGAAGAGAAACAGATCAGTGCTAAGGGTAAGAGTTGCGGTAAGTAACAAGAGTGCAGCAGCAGGGATAGAGAAAATAAGTCCACCAGATTCGTGCACCACCGATCTCAATAGTCCGCAACGCGCGCTACATCCGAGCTGGAGCCGAAAGCGGGTTTGCAGATGATATCGTTACAATTGTACGTAACTGGATAAAAGTGTACATCGAATGATACACAAACCAGCCGCTTGCTCGCTCACTCGCCCGGCCGGACGGTTCGCTGGAAGGGGAGTCAATTCGAGAAGAATGTTTGCTTTTTTCATGCATCGTGAACTCTTCGAAAATTGCTTTAAATTGAATCTAACCGTCGATCGATGTTTGCCAGATGCATCGTAACCGAATTGTGCCGGAGAACCTTAACGCCAATGCCACAGTGCTCTCGAAAGCAGATGCAACGCGGTTTCTTCGCCGTATCGATAGAAGAGTACCTGCTGCTGCTGGGTTGGGAATTCGCTTATCGGGCGATAGTTATCGTTACGTTCTTTTATCACACTGCACTTCACAACGTAACACGGGGCGAGATGTGATTCGCCTGGCTGGTTTGGAAATTACATTATAGTTAAGATCTGGGTACTGGGCTGCCAGAAACGGTTTCCCCAAACATGTGTGTCCAGTGGCTTACGCAATCATTTTGAAAGTAATTACGAAAGATTATGCGGAACGATGAGCCACTGCTGTACGAAACATTTTCTGATAACACTAACAATTGAGGATGCTTTTTTTTATTGACTAGCAACTCTGTAGGTGTGATATGAGTACATTTCAAAAGGGAATTAAAGAGTTTAGAATACGTATTGAACATATACACACACAACGAAAATAATGGGACTTTTATAGTGCTCATAAACTAATTACATTATTGATGCTTTAAAGCGCTCAACCACAAACGCAACAAAGCTTAATGGGGTATAATTTCATTATAAAAACGATAACGGCAATGTAACTGTGTTGATATATGTTGCTCCTGAAAACTTATCAAAAACGATAAAGTAAGGCTAATGGTATCATCGGGCTGTTTGTTTAGTAGCAAGAAACGATTTATAGTATGCAAATAAGTCTGCGTCACAAACTAGCTAGGAAGTGTGAACGAGGCAAATGTACCCTCTCCAAACGTTGCAATAAATTCAAGTGGGACGGTAAGAAGGTATGTAAAAGGTATTTTTGATAACCATGGGGACGTACCCATGTCAATGGTCGTACAAAAATAATCGAGGATAGCTGGGATAAACCATGTGATCCAGTGGGTGGTGAGTCGGGTTGTTTTCTGTTGCGAGATAAGGCAGGATTTTTTGTTGAAAGACATTCATTTTGCACCCATACACAGTTGTGAATGTTTTATTTTTGCTTAAGTGTTTGGCAACGTATGTTAAATGAAAGCATAGGCTTTAACTTTCGGCTGGCGTATTTAAGATTGTAGGAAGTAAGATAAGTAAGATTATAAAATCAATCGTGTTGGTGTGCTTTAGAAAATACATTTAGTTCCATTAAAGGCCGAGGTAACATTGCGAACGCTGTGAAATAAATTGTCAAGCCTAAAACCGAAAACAACAAGCATCATTTGCACCATGGAGACAGTATGGAAGGACCAGGAACTGGCGATGGTAAATTTTTTGTTACGTGTTGGTCAACGGCTTTCGTACAGCATGTTTAATTCACCTCACGTACAATCATTGACACTTATCCATTGCAGCAGTGGAACACGAGGGAGATGAACTGAAACTACAAGAAGAAACAAAAAAACATGAAAGCATCCTACAAGGAGCCATAAACTGAGTACAAACTCCGAAACCACACTCCGGCACCATGGAGAGTCGCTGAACCAGCACGGGTCAGTTAGCTGGATTTCTCGAACACAAACACACAGAAATACACACAGTCTCACACAGCCAGATCGGAGGTATAGCTAAACCTCTTTTGTCGGGCATTTTGTCTTTGCGCAGCGATGGGCGACCACAGGAATACTCACTCACTTTATTGGGACGCTCCATTGGTTTCGGTTATTTATGTGCCGGGTTCTGGGCTTCCAGAATCTCTCCAGGGATATGTGGGTCATCGAAGGTGGGTTTGGCATGCAGACCGGTACGAAGATGACCATTTCCCATGGGTCCTTCCCCGTGGTGGAGAAAGGATTACGTTCGGCGTCCTGGCGTGATTAGAAGGGTTTCTTCTCATTGTAAATGGTGAAAATTGTTTGGTTGATCCTTTTGGGGAAGGCAATGCCACTGACGGAAGGAGAAGGAATAGGAGGAACAAGTGTTTGAGCAGCAAAAATAGAATGAGAAATTATTTGTGACGATACAGTCCTTCCGTTCATGCCGAACATACACAGATACTTGCTCCCTTTCTCGCTTTGGGTAGGGAACGATAATCAAGATGGATGTTCCGTTGGCGAAGGAAATTTGCATGGATTATTTATTCACTATGCTAATGATGTGGTACTTCGTTTTGCGTGTTTAGCATTGACAGGGCAAAGTTGAAGGTTGATCTTCTTCGATACAGATGGTGTAAGTTATCGCTCGTTCGAATGAGAGAGATATTCGACTGAACTATTTTTTTATATTATTCAGTAGAGACAGGCCGTTTTGTTTTTAGATATTCAACTTTAAAATTTAGATATTCAACAAAAAATGTAAAGACAAAAAAAGGAAAATATGTTTATTCTTCTCAATTGAAGAACTTTTATCCTGTTTCAAGGTAAATTAAAAATGGTGTGAGAACAATAGTACCGTTCCCATTTCGCTTGCATGGTACAATGTACGAACATTAATCGAAACACGTGCTGTACACTAAAGTAGGGACAACTCGCCGCAAGCCGTTTCGACCCGAAGCAAAATAAAAACCTCAACAATGTACACCAAATTGGAAAACATTTATGCTATCAGGCGCTTTTGGGAGGGTGTGAGGCAGAATATTTTGCACATCGTGTTGCTTATTGTGTGTATCGTTTTGGGGGCAAGGAGGCCATTCGTGTGGCTGACAGCGGCTGTGTAGGGGGTAGGCAGAGTTGCTTAATTTAATTTTCAATTTATCTCTTTGTTCTCTTTTTGCTGTGCTGCTTTTTTTGCTGCAATTTATACAGAAATCCGTATGTCAGTTGTGTTTTGCAACGACATGAGAATGTGATTTTAATGCTTGGTGCTGGCAGTTGAGATTTATTAACGTGGAAAATGTGTTTGCCATGATAATTTCAATGGAGGCGCATGGTGGTTGTTAGAAAGGTGCGAAAATAATTCGATAATATAATGTTATGTTTTGTTTCAAGCGTTTATAAAAGTTTTAAAACTTATTGTTTTAATCTTAACCACTCGAGTGGCGACGTTGGTTCCCTTTACTTTACCAAAGCGACTGATTTAAAAACGAAATGGAGACGCCTAGTCCCTCTTGCACTAATTAAACGTGACACGAAACAGGCAACATGAAAGGCTAAACGTTTTGTCAGCGCTGTCAAGTGGGAATACAACTTTGAAGCACCGCTGATCCTTCCTTTGATTGCTTGCATTCACCGCGCAATAGTGCTTTTACTGCAAATGCCGGTCCGTTTTGGGGTGCAAAGTTCTAGTGCTAACTGTTCATTTAGTTTTGCCTATTGATGAGAGTAAATTGAATTTTTATCTACATCAGCGAATCGGACAAAACGCACCGTGCTCGTTTCTCCCGTCATCAGACTACTGATTCTTGCTGGTTAGATTGATAAATGAAAATGGTATGGTGCGTTCGGTTGAGCATTTGGGATCCTCGAGGAGTTGGAGTTGTTTTAGAGGAGGAAAGTCTACCCTTCCCCCTCCTTCCCTGTTCGTACAGATTCTTTCCTCTTTATCGTAGTTCTAATTCGTCGACATTGAAGGACGCCTGAGGAGGGTTAGCAAACGGTGGTCCTGGTTAGTGCATTTAATCCCACCGGAGTTAGCTGCCCACAACCCACCGCTACCGATGCACGATTGCAAATTGGAAATGGTTTCGTGTGTGCGTGTGCGCGCTCTGCTCCGTTACGAAAATCCCAAATGGGCTGACCAAACGAGATCGGACTGGCCCACGGTACGGCTATAGCAACGATTACGGCTGAGCATTTGAAGGACGAGAGGACGAGGTAGATGAAAAGAAATGAGTGTTCGTTTTGTGGGTCCTATTGCCGAGGCAAGAAAGTGGTTGCAGCAGCAAGAGGACGAGGAACTGTGAGGCGAAGGATTGACGGGAAATCGTTTTTCAATTTTGCAACAGTTCCTCTCTAACCAGTGCTCCGATGCGCTGTGCTGGGCTCGACACCGGTTGGGTTTTCCCTTTCCGTCGGTGGTCGATTGACTATTGGAAAACCGCACACTCTCGCTCCCCTCGAAACACGCTGCGGTTAGGCACAGGAAGGGTGCAACGTTCGTTGCTTGTTGGGGTTCGTTTCGATTTACCATTCAAAACATATTCCATTTGGGAATCCTTGTTTGGTTTGCTTTTGGTTGCCGGGTGGAGGTGATTAGAGCCGAATGTCGCTGTGTTGTTGGAATGGAGGTTTACTACCGCCAGTGGCTTTGCGTTCAGCGTCGAGTGATGAGCGTGACATATTGCTGGCCATGCAAATTTTATCGTCCTGTTAGAGTGTAGGTGCTTGTACAGGCCATTTTTTTGTTCTCATCATTTTAGATCGTCTCTTTTCCCCTTTAGATTGTGTGTCACGTAATATTATTTAGCTTTAACCTCAAAGGCACCGATTTTGCATCGCTGTTACTTTTGCTAATTCGTTTAATTTACCACCGTGGAGTATCACAGGTAGACAGAATGAATTCATTTAGTCGTGCCGAGATTATTAGTGCGTAGCGAATCCGAAACCGCTCCGGAGTGTATCCACCAACCAGCCCGATTCGGTCGATCGATACCAATTAATGTGTGTGGTGTTGGTTTTGGAGTGGATTGTGTAGAGTTGTTCAATTTTTTAAGTGCGTGACTTCATTAAGATTTAGTCAAATTCGATCTGTTGGCAAGTGTTTTCTGAAAAAAAAGTTCGTTTTATTGCAATATATTTAGTATTTCTTTCTTTATTGTACTATATACCGCTACGGTGGTCCACAAATAAATGTCTCTTTTGAAGAGATCTTACAAATAGAACTATGATACGATCCGGTGGATTGAGCCAAATGGAAACATCGTTCGATTACATCGCACCGTGACATTTCTTCTACGAGTTCTATACACACAAATAACAAAATGTTCTTCAAATAGCAAATAAAATCGACAACGAAACGAGACAAAATATTTTTCAATTGGGTTGTTCATTGTTTGTTTGTATTTTTTTGACGATAGCAAACGAACTTAATTGTGTTGTATCGAGACTGTTTTCCCCTGGAAAAATGAAATATGCTCTTTTACTGTTGAATTTCCTCTTTTTGCCAACCTCAGGACAGCTTTTGGATTTTGGCTTCGTTTCGATCAAATTGTTCTTAGAAGAAGGTGTTCGATTTTTCCCAAAATAAGGATCACGTTTATCTTTGTTTCACGCTAACACGGATGTTTTGTCGATGCAGGAGAGTGTTGATAGAACAGAAAAGCATTCTTACGGCGTAATCGGATTATGGTGGTGGAAGTTTGTGGCGATTGGAGAGGAACGCAAAGGTGGCATAGACTGACGGTTCTACACCAGCATAAACACTACAACCTTATTGACACACTGAAATTGAATCAGTTTCGGTAGGGCACAGTTTACATACCCCTGTCCGTTATATTGTTGAGCTTCGTTGACAGTGCGATGTAGGAAGGAAATCAATCTGTTGGGTTGATGAAACGATTGTTAGAACATGTTTGAATCGGTTTTCCGACGTACAATTTGTGCCGGATTGGTCCGTTATAGTTTGTAGAGGCTAGTTTTCATTTTATGTTGAAGGTGTACTACGAGCTTGGAAGCTTTCTTGTCTTGTGAACGTTACATCTCTACACTTATTTATTCTATCTAAATCTTTCATACTTCTTTAATATTTACCCTTACGCTCTTTTCTTTCATTTTCACGCCATTTTTCTTTTTCTCCTTCTCTCTTTCGTCTTTCTATCTTCTCGTCAACTAACAGTGAGATGATTTTTGGTTTCGCTTAGCGCACTCGCACACAACTGACAAAACATACTCGTGCCATACTAGCAAAGACGGCCCACCACATACATCCATACCACTTAACACAGCACACACAGTGCCACAGCATCAATGTTGCTTCTCAAGGCACGCGGACAGTTGTGGAGGCCGAAAGCGCTGCCGGGTTGGGTGGCCTTTTGGCTGCTCGTGGTCGGTGGCACGGTGGCCGATCCAACGGTGGGCGATCCGTACACTAATCCGTTCACACGCGAGGACGATGACACGTTGCTTTGCGTGAAGGTGGGAAACAAAACACAAACGCTTGCAAGTTGGATGCTGCCGCATGGACTCGTTTTTAATCGGAGCAGTGGGCGGAGAGGGCGTTTTCTATCGAATTAAAGTCATTATTTTGCATTTGTTAAGCCACGCTCAGCATGATTGCATGGAATATAGTTACGTTTGCTTCTGGGTGTGCTTTATGCTCTAAAGACTTTGTAAAACATGTTTTCAAAAATTGGGCAAAATTCAAAATTGAGATAATTCGGCAATTGTTACATCGATAGATTCTGTTTGTTTAATGCATAAATAATGCTTATTGTAAATGTGGTATTACTCGCAATTACTCCTATAGCCAATATCTTAATTAATTTTTAATCGATCTGTACACCAAACTTCGTATCAGGTGCACATTTTAATCCATTTTCTTCTCATTGTTCTTTTCCCAATCCAAAAACACAGGACATGGGCTGCTTAGGTAGTAAAGACCGCCTGTCCAAGGAGGACATGGACTTTCTCAAATCGCACACCCGGTACGACGAGTCCACAATCAAGGAATGGTACAAAGGCTTCAAGGTAAGTGGTAAAAGTTTTGCCCTCCAAACGGCCATCGCCGACTCGGTTGACTTTGACGTAATGAAGGAGGCATATTGTTGGACGCCAGCCCGAGACTCCTCACAGGTGTTACAGATAGGGCGATGGAAGAAAAGGGCGGGATAGCTTTTACTTTCGAATGAAGTGTTTCTCCTTCCCGCTTCGATGTTTCGTGTCACGGACGAGCGCATCTAATTTCTCCCGTTTTCCGGGCAGGGTGGGCTGCGGATGGTCTTTTTCTTCAGTTTTCACCCCCACGGGACGCTGACAGATCAAAGCGTTGTCTAGTAATCGCGCTTCAGCCTTCTTTGTATCAAACCGTACCGTGGCGTAGTGTTGCGTGGTGAAATGTCCCGTTTGCACGAGGCAGTTTGATGGATTTCATTTGGCTTTTATTGTGTTTGAGTTTCGGTGAGGGCTTTTTTCTCTGTTGTTGCAGTAGCAGCAGAAACAGTCCAGCGTCGCTAGGCGTAATTGAATTTAACGTAAAAGAAAGTGTGGGTTTTTTTCATTCTCCTTGCTCTCATCAAAGCACAGGCGCTTGACTGTTAGCCCGGGGTCTTCATCATGCGGACAAATGTCCTTAAAATGCCTCGATTTTGTCGGAAATTGGGTAAATGAGCGACAGCTGTGAAGGGCCGAAAGATGGCGCCGGTTTGTCTTTGATATTGGTTTCGGGTTTTGTTTTGATAGCGACGAGTCTAATCGAAGTCTTAGTAGCCCTTGGGGTTGATGTTGATAGCGCGGGGAATAGGAGCTATTTGATGTAAAAGCCAGCAGTGGTGCTGAATCCAAACAAAAAAAGTTGTGCTTCTAGCGGCTCGAAAGCAAGATTGGATACGTTTGTGTGTAATTCCATTACAATGGGAGTCTTTGAAATCGGGTAAAAATTTCCCGGCTGCAGCTTTACTGGTTGCCAGCCCTAACCTCATAATTAATTTCGAGCGTAATCTTCACGAAAAGGGAGCCATCACTTCCCACTCGGTAGAAATAAATGTCTAATCCTTCCGATATCATTTAATTGAAACCATAAATCAAATTACACACCACGACGCTAATGCTGCTGGTGCGCTGCGAGGTATCTAACATCCTCGCTTTCGATTTTGCGAACACGTGCGCCGCTGCGGTGATGTCTCGCGTATACACTACTCGAGCCTTACCCGCACTGAGGGAGTACAGATCGTTTGCAAAAGTCTCGTTTTGCGCTATTCCTGCAGGTTTCACATCCTATTAGGCATCCCAGCGCGCAGCGAGATGTAACGATAGCGCGCACACGCCCGTCCGTCCTATGGAAAACATAATCAGCTACAATCATGCCTGCTGAATCCCGGAACCCGGGGTAGGCTGCTCTTGCCGCGAAGAAGCAACTACTCTTATTCAATTAACAAAGTTCCCTTCAGTCACTCCTGGAGGGTAACTGGCCCGCCTGCATTAAATTGAAGAAGGTGCATTCGTTGATGCACACACTGTATGGTTGAAAGAGAAAGAGAGTGGGAGGAAAAAGGGGAACAGAAGCCAGGGATCGTTCGTTCAAACAGAAGCGCACTACTGTTCATTATGCTGCTAACCGAGGAAAGGTGTGGAGCATGTGAAACGGTGGAAGGCAAAAATGCATTGTGTTAAGCAAAGTTTGCTCTTATGTGGAGAAAAGTTTCGCCTTTTCTGTCGATGCCAGGGCGGACAAAAAATATCTTAAAGCGAGCGAGATCTCCTCCCCAAATGCACTCCAACACAGCTTTTGTCTTCCCGGTGCCGTGACCAGGATGCGAACGATTCACCGCCGCCTTGGTGGTGAAGCAGTAGAAACTTTCGCTTCCGTACTGTGTGCGGTGAATATTATGGTGATTTTAGGACTCTTTTTCACTTTGAGTATCGCATTTGCTTCATCTGAACTTCATCTAAGCTAAGCTGCCAGTGCCACTCAAACGGCGGTAACGGTGACGACGAAGACAACGTTGCCCTCAATGGACTGCGTTGAAGATGGCATTTAGTTTTCTTCAGTTCACTCGCATACTCATACTCACACACTCACACTTACACATATCCTGTATTTAGAGCACCCGTTTTTACGAGAGTAAGTGTGGTTTTCTAAGGATTTAACTTCTTTTCCGTTTTATCAACCCCGAGAACATTTCCAACCCATCGTTTTCTCATTCAGCACAACCGCGTTAGGCGCGTTCGTTCGGAGACTCTTTCAGATCACATCTTTCATCCATTTCCGTGCCGGCTTTCATCGGTGGTGAGAGGCAAGTTATTCCTTGAGCGCGCTCGTTAAGCTTTGCCGCAGGATCGAGCGGTCGGTGTGTAGGCAAGAAGTTAAGGAGCAAAGCGTGCGGTTGAACAAAAATTGTTGTAATGGAATTTCGATGAAAAGAAAAATCTCTACCAACACTTTACGGTGCATGCGGCGAAGGCATGTTCAATAGTTAAAAGTTTTTCCATCCTCACGCCGGGGAAGCATTGCCCCGATTTTTTCTTTGCCGACGTGGTTTGTGATGAGTTTATAGAGTTTTATTTTCTTGCGCTAAAGTTTCTGTTTTGTAAAGAAAGTTTCTTATTTTTATGCAAAGGTAACACAGGCCCTTCCGAAAGTAGCGAACATGCAAGCGTTGCAAGTACGCTTGTTATATTTATTTTTTTCGCTATTTTTCACTCCAATAGCTCGCTGTTGCTTATTTGTAAAGCAAAAAATACTTATTAAAGAGCAACATATTTTACTGGGTTACCCAACTGGAAAACGAACTATGCTGTAATCGGTTTTAAGTGTTTAGATTTGAAAATTGTTCCCACTGGAAGATTGCCAACACGGTACAATCAAGACTGCCGTTCCAAGTTCTCCTAGCTTGTTCCCGGCTCCTTCGTGCGTTTGTATGCTTTCATTTTGATAGAAAACCGGATCAATTGTACCACCGGATCGACAGCAACGAAACGGCCAGCTCGGCTTTTTTATTCCTTTCTCACGGTCGCACTGCGAGGGCACACAGGAGGGGAGGTGATTAAATTTTCACGTTTTTCCCGATCGATGCCGGTGTTGATGGTGGATGCTCCAGTCTTGCCCGGTTGAGTGTGTGTATGTCTTATCGAGGTTCATTGCGATGATGAAAAGGATATTGATCTGAAGAGTGCGTATGAGAGGGCGAGAGAGCAGCGGCGACAAGCGAGCAAGCACGCGGATAATAGATGGCCAACTGTTGAGCTACCGCACTGCTCCTGCTAGGCGCGGGGCCGAATGGAGTTGCTTGAGAAGAGTACTCGTGCACTGTTCAATAATGAAAATTTAATTTCGCACCCGTCAACCGGCCGTACCATCTTCCTAACGGCTTTTGAGTTAGCTCGAGCTGTCCAGTACGGTTGTGCATCACGTTGGTATAGTTGACGATTGGATTTTCCTTTTTTTCCTGTTAGAAAATGCAAATCATGGCATCTTGATGATCTATGCAAACAAGCTCCTTCCCTACCGAGAACAGGAAAGAATGAAACGATATAGATGGATCACATTTTCAGCAGAGTCTTCTATCAAGATTAAACGTCTTAAAATAAACTGCCGAAGCAAAAGCTTAAAATCGCCATTTCCTTGCTATTGCATTATTATATGAACTTTTTCAACAACAACAAAAAATCCGAACGCCCAATACGACAACGCTTTAGTTCGGTGTCGATGTTAATAGTTTGAAGGCGCTTAGGATGGCGAACAGTGGATGTAATTTCGGATCAATTGGGCTAATCCGTTAATCCGCTGGGCATTGGCTTTGCTGTAGCGAGAAATTGAGCGGCTTAGATGGAACCAAAGCGTGTGCGATTGAATCGCCGAACAACATTGTGACATGTTGTTTGAAAATAAAATGATAAATAATTGTTTTTCTCTTGGAAAACATTTGCCTGTTGTTTATATCGCGATAAACAAAATCATCTACAAATGTTTGTCCAACAAGTTGGTTGCCTACTGGTAGAATCCACGTCAAAAAAGCACGTAAAACTGGCAGTGGTCAACTGCGGGGAGAAACAAGAAGTGTATAAAAAGCATTAAACGTAATTTGATATCCCAATATCAACCGAAGGACTCGCTTGTTGCGCCACCTCTTCTCGGGCACACGAATTCTGCAAACACCATTTTTACACCGGTTACGTGGGTTGTGCGAGATGTGAAATGTGTGCATTACGCCCCGACCCGAAACACTAAACATCCTTGTGTTTTTTCTCTCTCTTGCTTCGCAACAGTGCAGCAGCTAGTACGGTGGTGTGTGTTTTTGTGTTCGTTCCGTTTTTGCTCTGGGTTTGGTAATTTAACGTGGCCGTGTCCTGGGTGAGCTTTAATCCTCGCTCGCTGACATCGATACTGTCGGTCACTCACACTGTACACTGTCGCTGGTGAACGAATGGGATGAGAAGAGCGGTCGGTTTACTTTATTTAGCTCAAGATAGGCTCGAATTACGGTAGGCTAATTAAGAAGTGCCTACCCTTGCAACCGGAGATGCAGAGACAGAACAGGAGCGGGCTAATTATAGACGATTGTAGGACGGTATCATTGGGTATTTATCTACGAATTGGAACCGTTTGTGCTTTCCGTCCGTGGACCCGCTGTATGCGCTGGTTGAAGATTGTGCAATGGAGTAACTGAACTGTAAGATTATAATGTTCAGTGACTGGTGGATGGGTGGTTCACACGGGAAGGGTAATTGTGATGAATATTGCTTTCGGAAGCTTGAATTAGGTGCTTAGAGAAATTATGAAGCTTCGTTTTAATGTTGAACTAGCTGAAGGGCTATTTTCTGACGTCATGGTTATTAAAGCTTTTTTAAACACGCGTGTTTGGCATGATGGCCTCTTTGTCATATTTATGCAATCAAGTCTAAAGAGCAAAGGGTTTTTTTTTATTTTGGTAGTGACGGTAAGGCCGTATTGCTGCAAAGCGCTTTTAAAAGATTCACAATTGCATAAACCATGCAGAATTAAAAGATCAACTCATTGGCTGCCTCACTCTACTTGTAAGAAAAAATGCACAGCAAACAGCACGTGCTGCGATTAACAGTACGTTGTACCATCACGATTTATGGCACATGTTTTAAAATAAATACTTCCCAATCCAGTTCCGCTTGAAGCACTGATTATTTTATGTCCATTGCAAATGACAAATGGATGTGAACGAAATGAAAATTCCATTTTTCTCTTCACGCCACGCGCCTGTGGAGCAAACATTTCACGGTTTATTGATAAATCCAATCACATCCCACACTATGGCTAACGTTCTGGACTGTTGCTTGTTTGTGTAATGCACCGCAACAACTGCACAAGAGGGGCGGGGGGGGTGCAGCAACAGTGCAAATCCACTTCACGAACCGTTGCGCCCGGTTAAGCCACAACATTGTTCAGCTGGAATAATTTATCGGTTAGACAGAACATGGTTACCACTAGCACCTACGCCCACGAGCCCACCTATCGGTAGGATATTTGTTCCTTGCCCAGCAAACCAACAGAGAATCAGGGATGTAAGGTCAATCCATTACGGGGAAAAGCTGGCTAGAATTAGCAGACCTTAATGCCTTGCGCTCTATCACTCTTTCATCGGACTTTCAAAAGGATGTTGGCATGCTTTAGAAACGCTACAGCCGGCATCTTACCGACTAGGAGATGCGTTTTGCAAGGACATTACACTTATGCTTGTTGGACATTCAGTTGCATTGTAGGTGGTAAGCGGTCCCGCCTACACGCAACACTTACGCTGGTCAGCTTTTATAGTGGACGGAAATTATATTCCATTACGACGTGGGCACACGTCGGCTGGCGGCAATTCTCGACCGCTTGTGTGAGCGACGAGCGGCATGTTTGTACTGGTGATGTCCACACGATGTTCCTGGATACTGTTCTCGACTTTGTTTCGTCGTGGGAGATAATTCAAGACGCTTCAACTTGCTGCCCAAAACATGGGAAGTTGGTTCTGCTCAAGAAGGGAAATGTCCTTGGAACCATAATGACCATTGTAAATTTGTTGCATAATCGAAATGACACACACTCGTCTTGGAGTGTGACTGTTAGTGTCAATCAGTAGAGTGTCTTTCTCCGTGTGAAGGCAGTTAGTGTACGCCAATGTCCCGGAAGAAATCATCCTTAGAGGCAGGCCTCTTCACTGTCTGACTGTTTACTTCAACTCTCGGCTGTGCAACCACAAATCACAACTGTAGCTTTGTGGTCCGGGAAGTTCTCCAGGAGTTTACTGGGACGGCATTCTATTAGCTTTATTTGATTTACATCACCATTTTCCCGTTCGGTTCACCGTGCCAGCCATTGAAGTTTGCGGATGTCCATATCCTGAGCGAAATCATGAAGTGAAAACAATGATGATCATAAACGTCAAAGCTCTTTGGGGCGGTGGGTTAGTGTGAAATCCGGTGTGCCGTCCCACCACTTCGGCCCCGGCACCCTGAACCTCACATATGCTAAAAGTGGGCCGTCACAAACTTTATCCTACCAACACTGTCATTGCGCTGTAAAATAAGAGGCCGACTTCTCAACCCGGGACACAGTACAGCGGCAGTCCAACGCTGTGGTTCTCCTTTCCATTTCCATTTCAGTGTCTGCTGTGCCGCACCGGAACGGAACATGGTGCAAACAACGGAACACCTACTGTTGGAAAGCAGGAAATGTGCATAGTTTTATTCCATCACGCTCTGCCAGTGACGGTCCCGGAAATGTATGGTTTTTACTGCAGCAACACCAGTAGCTTATAGTGAAAACTTTCGCATACACATTTTCATTACGCGTTTGTACGTATTTCGGAATTCAATTTATGTGGCAGAAACTACCAGGATTCATTTTGGTTCGGGCTGGCTGGGACACTGATGAAAGTGTCTCGGAATATCGTGCACCGTTATCTGGAATGTTGTAAAACGGAGGAATAACTAGCTTATATAAACTAGCAAATTTTATCGGTTTTTTTAACCCTTAGCAGACGCTAAACTATCATGAGGTATTTCGTGCTATCTAGCTCGCAGCGGAAGGAAATATAAGGATTTTAGAACGTAACGACGTTTCAACGGAAGCACTTCAATTGGGTTAGTGAAGAGAAGAAGAATTAGACCTCTGAGGAAACAAGAATTAGATCTCTGGCACTGTGAGTGCTTGTTGAAATTGGAATATTTAACTAATTTGCCGATGAACTTAAAAGATGGACATTTTAAGTTTAATTTATTTCCCGCATCAAATTATGCGATAATGCCACAGCGGAAAGGAAGAAAGCGGCCCTCTAAAAGTGGTATCTGTTTAAAAACTGCAACTAAAAACTACCGCCCCTTACTTAATTTTCTTTCTTCCTTTTCCGTATCGTCCTTTGCTAAAGTATTCCTTAAACTTTTCCGTTCGCCACCATTGCACCGTGTCGTTTGACAAGAAAATTTTAATTAACAAATTCAATCACCTCTTCACCTTTTGCTACGTTTCGCACGCGAAAGTGGAGTGGCCAACCATCGTTTGCCTTCCTGTTGTACTCTAGCTCAAAAAATCCTTCATCAAAATGCAAGACGGCATCTCGGATAGCGCAAGAAAAGAAAAAAAGATAAGTTAGAGGAAGAGGTGATGACGAAAAACTAATCAATACACGGACCTCCAAAGAGAAGTTTTACCCTTTTTTTTCTTCGGTTTTCCTTCGCACATCAAGGCTCACCTCGGTTCGCTGGTCTAACAATGGGGTACAAGAAATTCTTTTCCCAATCAATGGCGGTGAGCATAGCGGGTGGGCTGACCGTGTATGGCCAAAAAGGTTGTACTTCACCTTTGTGGAGTTGAATCAGTGATGATGATGATGATTCGATTGTTCATCGAAATTTTCTAAAGGAAAAATGTGACTTCTTAACGTTCGATATCCCAGCGAAGAGCTGTTTCTTCCGATGTAATGGTTCCCTCCCTTTGAGGGAAGAATTTTTTTAGGTACTCGAGATCGTGGTAGACACACTGCTTGAGGGGCAAACAACTCATTTCAGTGTAGGTATTTTGCACTCAATGCTGCCGATTTTTCAAGCATAGAAAATAAGTTGTGTTGCGAGCTTTCCTAACCACTGTACCTCTGAAAAGGTAAAATGTTATGACGTGACATGAATTTGTTTGTGTACGTAGCTAAACCATTTCGTACCAACCAACCTACACCCACAACTGAGCTCCCAGTTGGAAGTTATTACACCCCAGCTTTTCAGGCGAACTTGATATCTTGCGAACAAAACTACCTCATAAAAGTAGGATGAAAAACTTGAGCTGCGCGGAATGTGTACGTATAACCTTTTCACGTGAATGAGCGACATTTGGTAGGATTATCGAACAAAACAAGCAGCAAGGCAAGGGGGTAGGTTTTTGGAAATGCTGGTAGGATTGGGCAGGGGGAGGAGGAGTTGAGTGGGGCTTGATAAATAAAATAAAATTAGAATAAAATCGATACACACAAGGCGTCTGTTGTACCGCGAGAGTAACTCTCGGTTCTCACCGTTCGGCACTGTTCGTCGAGTGTTGTTTTATTTGCTTTTCCCTATCTCTCTCTCTCCCTATATATATCGCTCCGATACTCGTTCGCAATGGCATTCGTACGTCATTAGATTTTTCATGGAGTGTACACATCTTGCCAATGTATGACGCGACAAGTGTACGTTTTTGGTAGTTTGTTGTACCAGCCGCTGTTCGTTTTATGACGCTGAAAGCACGCTAGTGACGTGTGGGTAAATATGTTTCCACGCCGAAATGTGGCACCTCTTTCCAGCCAATCGCACCTGTAGCGTGTCACGAGGGTGGGGTAAGCGTGCGTGGCGGTTGGAAAACAAAAAAGTCATTATACGCAGTGAGACAGGAAAGGGACATCGTGTAAAGAACAAAACTTGACTTCAAAATTGACTTGTTTTAAGTATGATACATTATGGATTTGTCCATTTATTCACCAATATTTTGTGTCTAGTCAACAGCAGGTGGTTTTTCATCAATCAATCACGATATTGCTTCCAATCCTCGGGACTGTGCGTACATTAAAGGGCGGGTGAAAAATGTTAAGCGCAAAGGCATAGCAACACAAAGAAACAGGAAGGATTATTCGGTTTGGCTCCTGCTAAACTTCGTTGGTCGATGATCGTGTGGGTAAAGCAAAAGCAAGAAGAATACTTGTGGTGTATGTGTCTGTGGATGTAGCGGTTTATTCTCCACCTTCTTTAGAGCATAAAGTTGGCATGAATGACGCAGCCCCAGGACCTCTCATCACTGCGGTAAATGATGAAGGTTTGATTGCAATTTCGACCCTGCGGTTTTGTTCAGGGTGGGAATAAATAATGAATCGTGTAATTTATGCGTAAATAATTTACAATTCAACCCGAACGACTTGTATGTTTTGCAGGTCTTCGCTAGAGTTCATAGCGAAATCTAGATTAATATCATATTGGTATATTGAATGAACGTTTCATCGCATTTCCCTGTATGAATATTTTATACATTTCCCACGCCGTTAACGGTAAAGGGGTGCGGAGTATGTTGAGACAAAGTTTTTTCACGCAGCGAAACTAAACGCTTGCATTTGATTGATGGTCCTGTCATGAGCGTACACGTGTTGTGCTCTGTTCCGTGAGGTGATTCATGATTTTTCCAGCCGCTGATAGGTGTATGACTGTTGGCTGGAATCAACCCCCGTGGTGCGATGTTTCCTGTGCTTGTGCGATGACCTGAAGCGGCCATTTTGTTTCTAGCACTGACGAGGATACGCTTCGATCGGCAAACGGAAGGCAGAAATGCTTCTTGTGCGTTTATTGTGTATGCGTTTACAATTGGCATGAAAGGTCAACAGGCGAATTGTGTTGCATGAAACAAAGGGAAGCGAATTATCCACCCCTTGAATTATATGTGTGTGTGTGTGTGTGCACTAGCGAAGAGTAGTAAGACATGTACTCTGCATGTAATGGTTTGGTTTTATTGAGCAGTTGAATAAATGTTAACACGATTGCTACATTTGCAATTCATTACACATTGCTGCATTTATTGTGAGGGGTAATGCATAAACGGTGGTGTTTATGTTTGCTTCAATATTTTATCTAGAATGATTCTGTCGTTGGAAGTGTGAAAAAGATAAAATAGCATTCAATGGTTAATATTGTTACACAGATTGCCTATGTTTGTATGAGTTTTCTGATTATGATACGAGTAGCCTACTTTTAGGCGTATTATAATCGTTCATGTACTTTTTTCCTAGAGTTTGTTATCCTTGTTATATAAAAACATCCCTGTGTAAATACTTTTTCCTTTTTCATTGCTCTTTTTCCCTCGCTTATATAGTGAAGATTCATTTTGTGCTGGAGTTGTATTACGATATAAAGTTGAAAAATAAACATTTTGGAGGAACATGAAAAGTTTCGGCTACAGGGCAATAAATGGCATTACTCATCAGCCTAGAACGTGGCCAGAAGTAAGCTTCTGTCGCGCCGTTGCGCCTGCCGCGTGACGTTAAGGCGCTCCATAATTACTTGTGAGGTTTATTTCGCTGAGGTTAAATTTACATCCTCCTCGACGTTCCCTCCTTCCGCAGCAGCCATCCCTTGCCATCCGACCGGCGCATTGATTTATTATGACATAAAGGTTGAAGATAATTGCCGTTCCGTAGCGAGTTTGGTAAGTCCTTCTGAAGCGGACTAGTTTGCGCACCTCTCTACGTCGCTCAAAATATTACATCACAACTAGCAACACCGCACCCTTCCCGTTTCCCTGCCCCGGTTCGTAAAAGGGCTGGTTTTTGGTACAAATTTGCCTAGAACCGCTTTGCCAGCCACCAGCAGCAGTAGGGGAGAGTGGGAAACTATAAAGTTTTCCCAGCACACAACGTGTTTATCAACCGCCGGGCGTACAAAGCGAAAACGTTGTCTGTGTCTGTGGCCCGCAGGCAACAACACAAACCCACATGGCTCGGTGCCCTTTTTGCGGCACTTTGCTACTACCGCTCGGCGCGTTAGAAACATACGTCCGGAGAGGCTCTCGATACGAGATAAAGCGAAAACTTTAAAGGCACAAAACAGCGAAACAGTTGCTTGTTTATTGTTTCCTTACGTTCCGGAACGAATTTAAGTCTGACGTGGGCTTGGAACTGGTTGGTAGGCAAAATTTTTATAAATTTGCACTCTCCACAATTCCACCGTCGGGAGAGGAAAGATGCGTCTTGCACGGGAGGACGGGTAGTTGTGAAAATGTTATTTTAACTGTTAAAGTTTCCAACTCCCTCCATCCCATGCTGTCGTTCGGTATAATTTCCTTTCCACTGCTTATTTGCGGCCTTCACCGTTTAGTGACATTCTTTTCCCGTGGTTTTGGTTGCGCTTTTTCCTTGCGTAGTGAAAGTTTTCCTCGAGAAAAGCTGGGCATGAAAATTGAGAGCACGTTTTGCTTCGTGCAAGCCTCACCGAACCCATTTTCTTCTTGCTGGCTGTCTCGGTTAGTTGCATGTTTTGCCCAACGTGCAATAACACAGCATTTAAATGTAACATTTACATACTTTCTACAGATGAAAAGCAAGCGTGAAAATCTGTTCCCTTTACAAAGCGGAGAAGGTCATAAAACTGGTGATGGTTGTTTTTCCCAGAATTTGACTCTCGTTCAGGGCGTTTTGTGTTTGGAGAAGAAGTTTTCGTTCGATGGCAGGCAATCTCGTGCTTGGGCTTTGGAGAAAAAGTTCGACCAACAGTTTCCAACAATAATGACTGCCTTATTATGCACCGGGTGATGTGAAGCGGTTTTCTTTTTGCTAAACTTTATCTTACTATTTGTTTTGTTCTTCTCCTTACAGCAAGATTGTCCAAACGGCAAGCTAACGCCCGCGAAGTTTGTAGATATGTACAAAATGTTCTTCCCGTCAGGCAATGCAGAAGAGTTTTGCGATCACGTCTTTCGAACGTTCGATATGGATAAGAACGGTTATATCGATTTTAAGGTAAGTTTAATTTCATTTTACTTCACATCTATTTCATTGGTTTCATTAGTTTAAATCACGTGCCAATAAATACATAAAATTAATTAGCAGTACCAATTTCGTTGGTGTAAACTTTATGGCTCAATTGGACAGTTTAAAGCGATACTTAATGTGCATGTTTTGTAAGGCTCCATAAAAACGAGGGTGTGCTGGTGGCACGTGTTGTGCCCCTCATCACCATCTGGACTTGAATGTCAAATCTTCAAACCATCTACAAAACTCATTCTAGCACTGCGAAGTGCAAACGAAATTGGTGCAGCGCGAGCAAAATACGAAACATATGATCCGGAAAGTTTAACGACTCTTGCCCAATGTGGTGCAGTTTGTTTGCTTTTCAAAGTGCAATAAAAATGGTGTTACATAGTACAAAAGCGCGACTCTCGCCAAAGCACCTCCTGTATTCAAGACACAGACACTCACACAAACATTCCGCTGCACGATGTCTCCGAGGAAGGCAGCTTCTTTAAGGAGCATTTTCGCGTTGTCGCTTCCTCGATGTTCGTCCGTCAAACAAAGGCAAGGCAGAGGAAGTTTTTCGCCAAAGACTATAAAATGGTAGATTCGCTCGCGGTGCATGTGTGCTCGGATAATAAAACTAGACACTTCCCTTCCATTCCTCCCGCTCCTGGCTCGTGCCCCGTCGTACTTAAAAGCGGCGCCAGGTGATCGGCATCGGGTGCCATTTCGTCTTCGATCTTGTTACCGGTACTTCGGTGCAGGCCGAATGAACATCCCATAACGGCCATCTGGTGCCGCTGCTACCCGACGTGCACGCTACCACCACGCTTACTCCACTCAAAATACCATTTTCTCACCGTCTAGCGCAAACCGGGCATGATCTCATCGAGCGCTGTAAATGTTTGAAGCGTAAAAAAGCGACATAAAATGCGATGCGATGAAACTGCGAATGGCGTATATGGGCGGTATGAAATGTTTCACTTCCGTGTGACGGCCCTTTCAGCGGCAGCAGCGCCAACATCGTTAAACCCAGTCGGGACGGGTACCGGGCCGGTGAGTCCAAAACCGGATATGGGTCGAAAAATTGTAAATTCCATTGCCTGATTTTTTCACGTATAATGATTTTTAATTGCCTGTTTTTGATGTCGTCCACGCAGTCGCTCCTTTTGTTTGGGGCCGCGTTTTTAACAGGGCAGTGTTGTTTTTCCCTGGACTTCCGCTCGACCGGTGTTGTTTTGGCGTTTATGGCGTTTGTTGCGTACTACGGCATGGACAAATCAAAGGAAGTGAGCAGCATGGTTAATAAAATTTTATCATCGGGGTTTCGGCTCGCCCTGTGACCTGCTCTGATCTGAAATCTGATTGAACAGCGGTAGAACAATGGCTAGGGTGTGGGCATTATTTCGTTTTCATTTTTAGAACCATTCAAAAAGAAAAAGGATACTGTGCTCCATTATTCCATTTATTTTAAAGTATTTTGTACTTATCTGACCAACTAACCCTTTTCTCGGACCAACTGAAACACCTCACAAAGCATCGCACTCGCATGGTACGGTTACAGCGCGAGTACGGTTGATTAATGACATCCATCTAAAAGTTAGCTTGAATAAAGTCCGTAAAAAAGCGATAAGCTCGTACTGGCACAATTGTGCGAGATATTTTACCTCCGCGTCCGAAATGCGTCAGCACGATGCTGTTCGGCGTACCTTCAACGGTACGGGACAAGTGGCAGGAGTGGAAAGGGGTGTAAAAATTGAGCAGCAAAAGCCTGATAACTGGATTTTATCCCTAATAATATCACGCCCAGTTCCGCTGGTGTTGGGTTGAGTTTAAAAATTCCCAAATTCCCTTCCATGAAGGAAGCCACAGTTACGCTTCGCCGTTTGTCATTATTCATAATCGGTTTAGAGATTGTTTCCATTTTTCGTAGCGCTGTGCCAGTTGAATGGGACACAGGTACATGTGTGGGTGGTCGGTTACACGTAAAAAAAGGACACACAGTTGGTCCTTGAAACCTTTGTTAAATATCAGCCAGCAAAGAATGGGGACGAAAAATGGGTCAAACCTGTCAAGGTGCAAAATGCAATAAAAGTTTATGCGACATTTTCCTCGTTAGCAAACTCGCGCAAAACCCAGCATTGTAAGATCATTTTTGAGGGGAAAATGTGAAACGTGTGCGGCTTGGAGAAAAGGTTCCACTTCTAGCCCGAGGTAATGCTTCTTCTTCAAGCTGCACTGAGTATTCAACGCTGTTCGGTGTCGCCATGATTTATTTTACCATCACTGGTATCTCGTTCTCTTTCTCTCCCTCTATCTCTCTCTCTCTATCCCTCTCTTTCTATCTCTCTATTTATCGCTCTCTTTCTCTTTCTATGCAATGAAGGTTTGTGCGTGAATGGCAAACTAGGTAAAACATCGTCAAGAAATCCAAGTAAAATTTGTTCGGGAAAATGTTTAAATTTCCATTCCGATATAGACTTTGCAAGCCTCACGTGCGACTGATAGTTTGACAGTTTATTTTTTTGTGCAATTTGTATGAAAAATACTCGCGTGAAACGGGAGAAATGTGGAACAAAAAGTTCAATGAAAATATACGACCGGCGTGCACCAGAGCATCGGAAAAAGTGTGCCAGTATCGCAACTCACTTACTCATTCATTTGTGCTGTCAACCGCACCAGAGCGAAGAGTGACGATTTTCGCACCAAACTTAAAACATGACACTTTTATGTGGAGTGCGAGCAAATTGAGATTTACCGGCAGTGGAATTGTTCTGCCTTTGAGTTCAGGGACGCGTTTTTTTTAACAGGAAAATGTATCCGAAAAATGTCGTTAACGGAAATGTGATGCTGTGTGAGCGAATGGTTGCCGTCGGTGGGACATTTATTTGTCACTCGGTGGCCGTTGGGCGAACACTCCTGCCTGGAGATTTTTGGAGCTTTTGGTTTTGATATCTTTTCGGTCAATCTTTGGTGTATTTAAAACTTGAACATGAAAGGCTAAATATTGTTACGGAGAAACGTTTTAACTCCTAGATTATGTTATTCATTCATGTGGAATACATTCTTTTAGGCGTTTTGCCTAGTAAATTGCATGCATCTTGGCGCTTAGAAGGAAAATGAACAATATTATTAATTTAGTAAAAAACAAAAGCGCTCATAATTGGATATAATTTTTTGCTACTTTACCAAAGTTTTCGAGTCTGAAAATCCTAAGCTTTTACCAAGAATTCTAAAATCTCGCTTCGCTATTCCAGTTGCACCAAATATTCGTTTAATGTAATATAATAATATAATTCGAACTCGTCTCACAAAATGTCCTTCTCGGGAAGGTCCAACGTCTTTCCTTTGCGCCCGATTGCCTGGAATTTACTCCCAAACCTTTGCAAATTTTCCAGAAGCATTCTTTCCCTTTTCCTGGAATCCGGGCAACATCGCCACAGTGATTATGGGAAAGGATAAAGTTCCCTCACCGCAACACATTCTTAACCGATGACAAACACTTCTAAAACACACTCACACACACACGTAGACTAACGACCAGTTATGGAAAACCTCTGCTGCTGCAAAAGGGATCTCTGGCCTTTCTCTGCCTTTCGGAGTGGCAAACGGGCCAGATTTGGGTCTGGATGTAAGAGAAGCATAGTCTAGCAGAAAGTCAAATGAAAGAGAAACAAACCTCAGCCTGGGTTTGTTGTGGTGGTGGTGAAAGCGAAAGTGGCTTTTCACTCTCGTAAACGCGCGGCACGGAATGGGGTCCAATTCGGTGACTTCGTGACACACCACACCTCCTCCCGCCTCCGCGTACGGCGAAGAGAGAGTGGGAGTTTGTTGGACGCGAAACCGGGAATCAACCGACCTCGGCTAATCTCTTGCCGAGCCACTCTCAAGGCTAAGTTTAATTAATTTTGTGGTCGCCTGCAACATAACAATAATAATTCATTCTCATTTTCTATCGTCGAACGCTCGCGCGTCTGGACGGAAAGCAAGCTCGGTAGTTCGTTACTGGGGACTCGATTTCTGCCTTGGACGTTTAATTGTGAAGTACTTTGCAGAGCGAAAATGATTGCGACGTGGGAAAGTGTTTTCTGTTGATTTGACGATTTGCTTTTCTTTACCGTTTTTCGTTCTGTGTCTCGCGTGAAGAGCGTGGTAAACCACCTGGTGATGGTAGACGGAGATATGTTTAAAATGGATTTGGGTTGATGTCAAAGGATTGATGAAACAAGCTGCGATGGGATGGATATTGGCTGTCGGAAATGCGTCCAACGCATCCAATACTAGGGAAGAGACGTATACAAGATGAATTTATATAAACTCTCCATGCATGTCACCCGATCGAGACAACAATCAATCTTGTTTGGGAGGATGGCAGTGACCGTGTGTATCCTTGCTGTTGCCGTGTGTGTGTGGAAACGCTGAAAAAAAAAATAACCCGACATTAGACAACGACCCATTTTTTTGTTGTTGATCGTGATGCCGGTCACAACAACCGTGTCAACGCCGAAAATTGGCTTTCAGTGCAAGGGAAATTTTCGGAACATGTATCCTTCTTTCCCCCACGGTGACATTAGCCGCTTCTTTCCGTTCTGTTAGGTAATGACACATAGGATGGCTTTATTGCCGCTTCGCTTGTCTTTTCCTCATCGTAATGTGTTTTTCTTTCCCTCCACTGGCATGCTGTTTTTTTCTTGTTTTGTGAGAATTTGAGCTGGGTGGCGTGGGAGGAAGGTTTGAAAATGTCACAGCACTGCGGGAAGCCTGCAAATTTATTCACCAAACGGCAGGAGAGCATCTTTATGCAATAAAGGATGAATAATAGATCCTTTTTGTTGCTAATGTTTCAATTAGCTTTGTGTGCGATGTGGAATTTAGCTGTGGAAGGAGGGGGAGGGTGGTTTTGATGTATCTTTGCTGTCAGCAGTTAATATTGGAAGTGATTTAAATTGATAAATACTGTCTGAATTTATATCGAAGGATTGATTTTGGGCTGTACATAATATGATGTGAAAACCAAGGACATAGGCGTGTTCTATTTGTTATGTGATAAATGTCGCTGTAAACATCTCCTGCTGACAAAACATAGTAAGGATAATCGAAACAACCCACCATTATCCCACCAAATCTTCCAATTAGGATGTGTTTGTGTGCCTCAAATCGTGGCTGACGTACAAAGCTTTTACCGTATTATTCGAACGCGCAAAAGTACGTTAAATCCAATGACAGCGAGGCGGTTCGAGTGTGTTCTCAATCGCCGCACAGGAACAATTTTCCACACCGACAGCCGGAGCCGACAAAACCCATCATCAGCGAGCGTTTCTGAGGTTCTGTTTGCGCCGTACCTTTCCGCAGATGTGTTACACACTTCCTTGTTTTCTACGCTCCGCGCACATCGCATCTAATTCCGGCTCAGCTCGTCGTTCGGGCTTTGTGTGCGGCATGATAATGTGGCTTTTAGAAACACATCGATCAAAAAGCCATAATTTTAAAGATAACAGAAGCCTCCAGAGTCGCCATGGTGTCGTCGCTAAACGTTCACCGCCTGCATCCGCCCGTCAACCACGAATGTTCTCGCTTTCTCTCGTCCTTACCGATGCTGTGACAACCGCCAGAATATAGCCGCTTTGTTGCTGAAACCGTTGCTGGAAGCACATCAAAGGAAATTTTATGATCCGTGCGTAGACGATTCGTGTGTTTTTCCCTACTTCTGTTGTTGTCTTGTTCGCTTTGCTTTTTCCCCACGCGCGACAGAAGATGTAGGTTGTTTGTGTCGGTTTGAGAGGAGGAAAACCTGCGACAAGATGCGATGAGTTGCGACAGCCCTTCCTGTCCTGCCAGAGTTTCTCTCTCGCGTGTTTTAAAACAAAGCACCAGCCCGTTCCGAAAAGCATCGTCATTTATTTTAGCAAAGAATGGGCTTTTAATTTATTCAATTCAGCGTGAGATATGATGGGCTGGGCTGGGCTGGCCCGTTGACGATAACTGGAACAGACGGCTGGGCGCTGCTTAAAAATGAAAAGCACGTGTCGCTTTTGCGCGCTCGTTGCATGAGACGTACCGCTCGCGGAACCCATCAAGCGTTTCAAATTTTGTAAGTGAATGAAACGGCCCATCGAGGAAATGAAAGAGAGAGAAAGGATAAAGTGCTGGATGATAACTGATTTGTAGAAACCATGGAACAGCAATATTGTAAATTATTTCTCGGGTCCTTTTGAATAAGGTTTTTGGTGGACCCTTTTTCTGAAGGTGCACAGTGACGCCGTGCCTTTCTGAGCAGGGTTAACCATATTTTTAGATGCTGGACATGCCACCTTGGATGCTGTTTTGCGTGACCTGTCTTTCCTCTGGCCTCCTTGTATCGCTACAAGCAAGAAAGAATGCTCCCAAATGGCATCTCAATTCGTAAAGATGTCTTCGTTTCCCCCGTTACCAAGACCGATCCGGAGTTGGTGAAACAAATGATTCATGGTTGAATGGATGAATGGTCGGGACACTTTGTCTTGCGTGTTTCACGAGATTGTACTGGCAGAGCCCATTACAGAGGTTCATATTTCTTGGCTCAAGTTTGCACAAATTAAAATGACAAATGGGAGTACCCGTCGCTCGTGGACGGTTAAATGTAGCGATTAGAATGGCGATCGAGGAGAAAGTGGAACCGATTATCTTGCTCGTTCCTTGTAGGGCAATATACTGTCAGTTTGTGTTCTTTTAAAGCAATTAAATTTTCTTTTACAAATAATAGAACAAAAAGTTTATTTACGATCGCGAATTTATTGTGCCACAATGAGCTTCACCAACCTACACGTTGATCCATCGCATGTTGTACCTTGTTCCGATACTTCAGGAAATCCGATTCCGAAACGTTTGCGATTGACACTGGGCAAGTGCAAGGCGTGGTCGAGCGGGTGCCGCTTCATTACGTTCCCAAACTGTCGCAACTTATCGTGAAACTTTGGCCAACCGCACGAGGTAAAGTTTAACAAGTTGTCGCTAGTTCGTTAATAGTTTGTTCCGTAATCCCTTTCGCTGCGTCTCGTTTCTTGGAAATGCCGTTCGAACGCAAATGCCGACGGTGCAAAGAAAAACAATTTTTACGAGTGGAAAACACTTATCGAACACATTGCCGTGAACAAGGTAGCAAAAGCTTGGAAGATTTGTTTTGTTCTTAGCTGAGGAATGGAAAAGGAACTTTTGTCCTCATGCTGCTCCCGAGCTCCTGGATTTCTTCTGTACGCGGAATATTCGTTTTCTTCACAACCATTGCCCCTCTCTCATGCTTGCACATGCTCAAGGGTAAAGCAAACTTTTTGTCACACTACATATAGCGCCAGGCGTGTCTTAAAGCTGTGACCAGCGTGAAGGACGCCTGCAATATCTGTAGATGCCGGCAGGCATTTTGCTGCTCGCACACACCCACCCTGCATTGTCGTTCTGGTTCGGCATCTTAGATTAGGAAAGTTTTATTACTTTTCGATAAGCCTGGATGGTGGTGGGTGACCTCAATTCGGGGAAGCGGTTGTGAGTCCCGGGAGCAGCAGGAACTAATATTCTTCGGCAACGGAAAACACCCCGAAAGTAAGGAACAGTGCGTTCCAGAGCATAGAATTTTCTCCCCGGGTTTGCGGAAAAGAGACACTCTGTGTCCCGGGACGCCATTGTGATTATGATGGTTTGAAGCAGTAGCAACACTACACTACTGATGTCGGCTGCGGGAATCACCTGAGGCACCATAACGGCAAGTATTATTGTTTTACGGCAGAGGAAACGGCTCATAAATATAGATCACGCAACCGATTACACAGAACCGGGCAATGATCACAGTTCGGTACTGGACATGGTTTGGTAAATTAATCTCTTTTTTAGCAAATGAAAAACAATGAGAAAGGAATAAACTGAAACTAGTGGACATCCCCGAGAAAAATAGTAAGATTTCAGAATTAGAATTTCTACAGTATATTCGTGTTGAATAAATTTTTAGTATAATGCATAAATTTAGGCGTAAATGCGCCTAAAAATATGCAATTAATTTAATATTAAAATACGTCATAAACATGGTGAAACATATTAATGTAGGTATGAAAACTCAAAAGGGCAACATCTTTCCCATCTATTTCACTCGGTGGAGTTCATTTATGTTGCGAGTTGAAGGTGCTGACATCCAAACACATTATTCTGTCGTGTCGATAATCCTGAAGGCGTAGTACTTCTTAGAACTTAGTCTTACAGGTTGCTTTATACGCTGATGGATCGTATAAAACTTCCACCCAATATCGCTGTAAACTTTCCAACCATCTTTAAAAGGGTACGCAAATGAAGATATATCTATCCATGCCCCTCATACCGTGTGTATATGCCACGGAGTCACACGGTATCCCACGGGTAAGGGATGTCGTATGAGGATACTCCACAAAGTGTGCACACCGTATCGTGACATTCCAGTCCCGGGCGCCAACCCCAATTCCACCGAGCAATGAAATCTCGGAAATCGGGGACGCAAGAAAAACAACAACAGCGTGTGCCCTTGTGGGATTGCTCGGCACCGGAGACCCCAAAAGCGCCCCGAGGGAAGGAGAAGGTTTTTGAAGGTTTTTAGTCGGTTTTAGCCAGCGTGCGAAAATGAAATCAGAACTCGTCAGTATGTATGTGTATGTGTATGTGTACGTTTGTGCGGGTTTTTCATCGCCGCCAGGCAGGTCGGCGGTACCGGGCGTATGTTTTTGTGTGCGTTTCGCATTACGATGAAATAACGTTCGCCCGAACTTGTGGCTGCGAACGGTTTTTTGATTATACTTACACGCACCCAGTCCGGGTATACTATATGACGAATGAAACAAGAGGGAGAGAGAGTAAGAAAAAGAAAGAACGATATGCTTTTTCTACATGGAAGCATGAAGTTGATTTTACCGTTCGCAGTTCGTGCATAATGGTATGCGTCAATGAAGTGTTAAAATGTGGTTGGCTTTGAGGACTCTATCTTTTTTGGGGGCAGGCAGAGAATCGATTTGATACGGTGTTTTGGATACACGTTCAATGTCTTTGTCTCGATCCGTGCGGAAAATGGTCTCGTCTGTAAGGAAAATGGTGTGAAAATACGAAAAAATATGATGCTGTACGTACTTTTTATACATTCCAAAAATTTGCTGCAGGAAGCAAGGCCACCCTGAGTCTGAAGTCAGGCAGCAATGTTTTGGAACTGTATATTATTCTAAAGACATATTTTTTTAGAACAAGTGTTAACCGAGCATGGCTTGAAACACGCGCACACCGACACACGCCTGCGCTTTGTTTATCGACAAAGCAAGAAACTTTGTGAGGTGAGCTCTACGCGCGTGTGGGTATGTGTGTTTCCGTGTAGCTTTTCCTATTGTGTTCTAGAAGAGCCTGTGGACAAATAATAACAAGCGCGAGTGTAGAACAAAAAATTGAAAAACAAGTGAAACCACTTTTCTTGGGTTGCAGATGCTGAAAAGCCCGAACAGGGCCGGGAAGGATATCGAGCGAAAGCGGAAGCACAAAAGAAAACAAATGCGCTGGCAGATAGAGATTTTCTTGGAGTTTTGGCGGAGCACGGCTGGAGAACGGGGAGAGTTGAGGGTCGGGACGGTATTTTTACACTCTTTCATAAATGGGACCATTTTTCCAAGAGTTTTATTTCGTGCGGGGTCGTACGTCTAGAAGTGGAGGGATAAGCAAAAAGACGTCCCGTCATGTGCTGGGCCGTATGGGCGTATGAGAAAAGCGTTTGTGTGTACCTCCGGGTTCTTGAAGACACCGCTCGTGTGCTCTTGCTCCACTAGACAGCAGAAGCCCACGATGCCATGCTCATCCAGCGCTGCCACCGAAAAACTGCCCACGGGCCTTGGCATGTTTCTGGGCTTCTTTCACCCCTGGTGGTATGCAAATGCTGTAACAACTCGACGCTAATAAGCATCTTTTCCCGCAGTCGTTGTTCCTTGGTGTGATGTTGCACATGCCTTTCGGAGTGGTTTGAAAGCTGAAGCCACCGACGTCGTCAGCATCGTGCCACCAAGCTGTTCTTGAAACCATGGCACGAAGAATGGGACCGAGATTGGGTGCGCGAGAGAGAGTGTGTACGCGATGGACCGAGATTTCTCCCGTTCGCCAACTTGGTATGACGTGTGTTCGCCCGCACGTTTTACCATCACTAGCAGCAGGAAAAATGTCCTCTTAAGCATGTTTGTTATCCCTTCGCGTGTAGCTTTGTTTTGTTTTCGAAACCAATGCATACTGTTACCGCTGTTGCACTCTGCCATTCTTGGGCGAGCTGCTTGATCTTTCGGCTTTTTCTCTGACTCTGGCACTCATGGTGGAAAGTTGCCAGCCCGACGGCAAGGAAAACCTTCTCCCCTCCCCCTCACCCGACGGCCTTATCATACAGCGGGGAAAATATGTTTTATGTGTTACTGCCGGCTTGAATTTGTCAGCATCAATAAGGTAGGCGAACGTGCTGCCTCGAGCCGTGACCTCGCCATCGGGGCAGGCAACTTCTTTCGAGCTCTGAACCGGTCTAAACCAACCCGAAGCGATTTGAAGCATGACATGTAGGTTACGATTACTATAGTAAAGCGTCCTGCGAGGGCTTTTACATAATGGCTCGAAGTGGATCACGAAATCATTGAAGTGTTCTAAATGGTAACCCGAAACTGGGTTCTACCGTGCAGGTTATTTCGGTGTGAAGAATGCAACGTTCCAAAGCACTGTGGAAACGTAATATCCTGTGCAAGTGTCTTCTCGCATGCCTCCCAAGCACAGAGACGGTTCAAGGATGAAGCTGCTATGAAATGAGAAAAATGTATTTCGTTAAGACACCAAGCTGGTTGGAATCTCGTTTGGCCGGAATTGGCTCTTTTGAAGACCTTGTACAACTTCCGTATCATCGTTTTCCTCAGTTTCGACGGTCGGTATAATATCCTTCCAATCCTAAACGCTGCCGGCAGGTCGAGAGGACGTAATATGGGAGAAAATATGAAACAAAATTGAGTAAATAAACCGACTAGTGAATGAGTAGGGCAAATGTTTTTAGTTTGTACCACATCACCCAACGAACGATGGGATATAGTGCCCAGGCAGTTCAGAACTTTTACGTGAGGCTGGAATTCGTTCCGAAAAGGCGTATTGTGTATGTCTTAGCGACGTTTTCTACATATCTTCAGACCAGCCCGTGAAGCAGAAGAGTTGGGCAACGAGTAGGATATTGGATGAAAAATTTCAATCCTTCCAATCCTCCACCACTTTCTCCCTTGGGAACTCTTTCGCTGTAGGTTGAGGACGAGTCCCGTATGTCTGTTTCGGCACGTGAATTTAAACGTAAATATCCATAACGCCCACTGTACCAGCTGGAAAAGCAATAAGATGAAGCGACAGGGAAAGTCGTTCGACATTACGTATGTAGTAAGCACGACCCCGGAAGATGATTCGTGGTGATGCTAGTGAACTTTGTGCCCCTCGTCTCCCTTCCACCATTAGTGTCTGTTTTGTGTGTACAATCTTTTTTCCTTTCTCTGTGCGGGGCGATGTACATGACTCTAAGCTACACAGTGGGTGGAATATTCATGCGATGGAAAATGTGAATGTTAAATATGCAACGTTGAGTTCGTCGGTGCCTTGGTGTTCCGCTATTTGCTTTCCTTGTTGAGTAGCACATTCCCATTGCTGGATTGCGGGAGCTCATTGCTTGGCAGTAGATTCCATTCTGTGCTGTCTATGCAGCTATGCACTGCGCTGGGATGCAATTTATTTACTGTTTAAAAAATACAGTACACCTGATGTTTAAATGTGGTGCTTTAAACGGTGCAGGCGTTGTTTTGCGCTAACACACCCAGTGCTTTGAGCGTCATTGTCGTCCGGAAAACCCAAAATGAAATCCTCCTTGAATCGAAAATTTAAATAAAGAAACCACAAAAGACATGATCCGATCTCGAGACTCGAGCTTGCCTTGATTCGGTTGTGTTAGCATAAAGCTTTGTCAGGAAATTGGAAAAATCTACTCTAGAACATCCTTCTACGCCAGATCAAACACCATCACCGAATGGCACCGCCTGTGTATCTGTTTGGTGTTCTCCGTCTTGGTCCTTCGAACCGGAATGGAGATATCTCAATCGTTTCGCACGGGCGCATCATTCCGAACGACCTCAACGACCCTACCACACCACAATAGGTCGTAGAGGGTAGACCATTATGTATGTGTTCGCGTGTGTGTAAGGGGTGTGTGTGTTGAAGCCATTCAAAGAATAAAAGTCGATTTGCTAAATCAAAGACGATCCTCCGAACCAGCCGGCATTACCATATTGAAGAAGTGTCACTATACTTGAGTGCAATGGAGAAGTAAATGGCTTTGGCTGGCGAGTGGCAGCCAGAACGCAGCCAGAATTCATCGACCACAAACCACATAGATCGCTGCGGCACTAACACCCTGCCCGGTTCGGTAATCGCTTTTGACTCTTCTGGCGGTAAACATTCAACGGTGTCACTGGGGAGGCAGCGGAGGTGGCCAAAGCGAATGAAGCCATCCTACCGAAGACGGCTCTTCCGTTGTTCCAGAGCAAACGAACCGATCCACTTTGATGCGCGTTGTTTGCGTGCCAATGTTTACCACCGTTGCCGTCTTGCCGGTTAAAGGATTTTTGTGCTGCCCGGTGCGCTTTCCTTCGCTCTCATCAGATTGGTTGTAGATTTAAATGAATCACGGCTCTGCATTCTACATCCCGCCGCCTCCTCTTTCTTACGCTCTGGCGACGCATCCGGGGAAGAGGCTTTAACAATAACTAATGGAGAGAGGGCAGGTTTTCTTATGCTTATGCCCCTGTTCCGTCCTCTTGTTCGGCAAACAATTGATCGTACTCAAGACACTGAGAAACTACTGCCCGTTGTGCCTGCTCTCGCTTGTGTGCCTGTGTAAATGCAAAGATCCGGTTTTTCACCTTGTTTTCACAGTCTCAGTCTTGCTCGAAGTAGTCGCCATCAAATGGACCGGATTGAAGCACATCTGCATAATTGAGCGCTTTAATTACGGGAGATGTTTTTCTCGAATTAAATTTCATTAGGTATTAGTTGTTCACGCCTTTAGCTAACGTCGTTATCGTCTTTGTGAATGATTTTGCTGGCTCTTCTTTATTGCAATTCTTTTGAAGATTAAAAAGATTATCATCGCTCTTTCTTTGTTTGGTGGAGATGTTTCCTGCTCATCAGATCATCTTTAATCTTCACTGAAATCTAAAGAATAATTTACTATAATCCTTTTCGTTAGTCGTTCTTCTTATTTTGTCGCCTGTGCGTCTTTAATTTTTGTATATGAATAACCCTCTTCCGATGCTTCAATAACAATGTTTTTTCCTCATCATCATTCTCTCATTGCAGGAATTTCTGTTAGCCATTGATGTAACCTCGAGCGGCACACCGGAGGAAAAACTAAAATGGGCGTTTAGGATGTACGATGTAGACGGTAACGGCGTAATAGACATTCAAGAAATGACTAAAATAGTGCAGGTAAGTTTTTCACCCCTCAACTAATCAGAAAACCTTCAAAAGGGTTTTCCATTATAATCCACACCAAAAAACAACGGACCACGGTACACAAAAAGCATCGTTCGACACAAAAAGAGAACAAAAAAAAAAGAATGTCGGTAAAACAGCATTATAATTACGTTGAAGAGCAATAAGAAATATGGGGCACATGATACACAGCAAACAAGGAGGAACAGCACATAAACCAACTCCCCGTTAATTGAAGCAAACAAAAAAGTAGCACACGCCCTGCGTACGTGTAAATCATGTTGGCGCAATTAAAAACGGAGTTCCATTGCGTAGTCCACTCCGCTGTGTGGTGGGCTAAAAGATTAAAGGTGGTAGTTAATGCCTCACAGTCCTTTTTGCACTCCGCTTTCTATTAAAATCAATCCCTGCATTCTGTGTTGCGATCGATCGCGCGGTGTATCATTATGCAGGAGTAATGTACGAGCACCTCGCCACCGGTCGATAGATGTAGGTGTGCGATAAAGTAGTTGCCGTCAAAGAAGACACGGTGGCGCCAGTCGGAGCAACAGTGCCCTTTTTGCGCTCCACTCCAGGGGTGTTTGTGTGACGCATCTGCACGTTGCTAGAATATATTACACACCGTTTGAAAAGCTTTAGCTACTTGTGAAAATTCACGATTCAGTAAGTTTTACCTTTTGTTGGCATATTTCGTGAGCTCCGAAGCGTGCACAGAAACGACAACAACAAAAAGCGAAGAGGGAAGAGGTTTTATGCTTACACCATCCCGCACGCGACTCTTATCCCTTTATTTCTTCAAGAAAGGAACTTGCAAAAAGGGAGACCACGAAGGTGGTGTGTGCACTTGCGAGCGCCAAAGCTGATTGCAAAATTTATGCGTTTTCAGGGTGCAACTGTAACTTACTGTGCCCAGGCAGGCACCAGGTGGTGAGAATAATAGAGGTGGTGCACCTTTTGGGTGTTTACGGTGGTGAAAGGAAAACGAACGTCGATTGTGTTGAGTGCGGCAGCTATTGTGTCTACAAGAGAGTGCAAAAGGGGGAAAACATCACCACGGAACGGAAGGATTGGAGCGTACAGTACAGCAGTATGCACTTTCACGCATAACATTTGCATAAGCAATGAAGTGGATAGAGTTTTATTAGATTCAGTGCAATACTGCTGATGTGAGGTTTTGAAGTTCATCGATTCATTGCAGCATAACGATTCTTCTTGAGTAGAAAAATGGTTATTCAAAATTTTTCTTACAGTTTATACTTTATAAAATCCACTGAGAATCAATCAATGGAAAGTCCAACAGCTTTCATTCGCTAAGCTAACATTAACTTCCCTAATGCCTTCATTACGAAGGGTTAAGCTGCTCGAGAACGATTCGTGAAACGCCACGGTGCACCAAGCATCCCTTCCGGAGCCATGATTGAAATCGTATAATATTCATTAGTTTATCGTTATTTGCTTCATCCTCCGTCGACAGTAAACTCCCGTCGTTTGTGTGCACGTTATCGTAGAAAAATCGATGCTTTCGATTGATTTCTTTCCCTCATCGTCGGATACCTGGCTTGTGAGGAGCGAGCAGAAATATTCTCTCATGAAAAATCAATGCTATAAATGAATGGGACGAAAAGGCCAAAACAGGATGAAAAAAATATAACTAACCCCAGCAAGTATAAGATAACGAAAGTAGGTAAACAAATTTGAATTTCGTCGATTCGCTTCGATTACTTCACTTCTTTTGCAATTTCGTATTCAATTCAAAGAGCCTCATTTCCAGTGCATGGGAATCGAAAAGAAGAGGGAAGGTAATTTAATTTAAGCAGTCAGCAGCATTAACAGCAGCACCAGCATTCACAACTTGTGAGCGCTGCAGGATTGCGTACCGTTGGCATGGCGTCACTGCAATGAACAATTTGCAAAGGGATACTTTTTTGCCTTACGCTAATGTAGTTTGACAACCTATGGAGAGGAAAAGCTTTTTTCTCGAAATGCGGTTTTGTTGTATTCCAGCCATTTTGCTTTTGCTCATTTCAAGAGATTCATTTGTGGAAGGAAATATTACCTTCAGCGATAAAGAAGCATATAAAACTGTGTTTCACAATCAAAAAGTCATCTTATCATGCTGCAAATGCTCTCCATCGGATGTAAACCTGTGACTGGTTTCTGCTGTTAGAATGTAACTTGTTTCTTTGTTGAACAAAATTTATGGTTCACTGACGACCGAAAAAAAAAAATCGCAATTGAAAGCGCAAAGCGAAAAAAGAAAATCATGTCGCTTTCATTCGGACGCACCTCGGTGGGTCGGTTGAAAGGAAGGACGTTGGCAACGACCGAAGAATGGCTGATGATATCCTGATTCATCTCTGAAGGTGGACTGCTTGTGTTGGGGGGAGGGTTTGTCCAACTCTTGTAAGATTGAGAAAAAAAGGTAAACCGGTGCAATGTTCTTTCATACCGGTTCAAATGGACGGGGAAAAGGAGTCTTGATCAAGGGTCCTTTTCTGTGAAAGGGTCTCACCGGATCTGTCCTTTAACCATAAGACGGAAAGGTACAAGTGTATCGATTTTTTTGCTTTTCATTTCGATCTATTCTGAAGCAACGACAAGAGCTGTGTTGCGAGTGAGTTATTGAATGTTTTTCACGGTGAATGTCGTCTTGAAAGTTCATGCTGATTTCCGATTACTTTTGCCCCTTTCAGTCGTGTTGGTACGTTTTTGGTGGTTTGAAAACTGCAAACGAAATGTTTATCTCCTGTTGCCACTGCACGATGGGAGCAAGATATCAATGAATTATGGATGCATTCCGCCCGGACGCAAATCGGTCAACGGCGCACTGCCCCGGGACATGCAATTTCAGTCGTGTCTGCTCAGCTAAACCTTCTATAACAACTTCTTTACCGATCTTTCCACCCCGTGTCCCATCTTCACATCGTCCTTACCCTACGCTGGTCGGATAATGCGGGAAGGGAGGATTGCATCTAAATTCTCATTCGCAAAATGGATAGAGTAGTTTCTAGTTTCCCCTCAGGCGACCGGTGCTGTAATTGCACCGGCCATGCAAGATAGCATGACGACATGAAGGGCCGGGGCCGTTCAACCGACCGCCCGGTACCGACCCGTGTGCTGTGTGTTGCGAAAGCACAAAAGGTGGGACGACATTCGGACACAAGGACGAAACACGTAAGCGAGAGTTAAGCAGGGAGAGAAAGCAGCAAAAAAGCATAAATAAACTGTGAAATGGAAAAAAGCTGTGAAATGGAAAACGAGAAGGAGATAGAGAGAGAGAGAGAGAGAGAGAGAGAGAGAGAGAGAAAGAGAGAAAGTGAAAGAGGAAAGAGATCCCTTAAAAGCTAATTCCTCAAGCCGATATTGCATCCTGTACGGTGGCCTACCGCCGCGCTTCATTTCCCTTCCCGTGGGTTGTTTCGGGGGATGTGGTTTTTCGTTCTAACGCCGCTGTTGCTGCCATGACAAGTCACGATTGGTTTTGGACCGTGTAATATGGTTCCTAAAAGTTGTTGTGTTTTGTGTTGGTATTCTACACGTGCTTACATTGCCATGTTGGTCATGTAATGTGCCATAAGCTTTTACTTTCGCTATTCGATCGGAACGAAGGATTAGGGGTGTTGTTTTGGCGTGTTTGTGAGAGAAGCATTTTTCGTGTTGCCGTACGTTTTATAGTAAATGACATGGAGCTTCTGTTTTGTACGCAGTTACGTCACAGTTTTGGAGCGTTTTTGTGTGCAGATATTACACTAAAAATCGATCAAAAAGGTTTAAAACAGCGCAGCGTATTGAGTTATAGGACTATATATACTTCTATAATATATTTATAGAACATGATTTAATGTCCAAGTTTCAATCCATAGCGTCACACCTGGTTTGCATTAAATATAACTCAAGCTCATACATTTGAAATAGCATCCCAATCCGGTCTCTCAACTCACAGCGGATAACACTTTGCTTGCAAAGACGCCATCCCGGTGCGCATACATATTTCATAACTCCGACCGAGGCGTGCGTTTATGTGCTGTGGCATTACATTTCTCGACGGATCACATTTCAGCTCGTCATTACTGCACGCGCGCACATGAAAACGGCTCGTTCGTATTTATCTGTCTATCTTCACTAAAGCCGCCCATCATCCTTCCCCCCCCCCCCCCCACTTGCTCGTGAATGAATTTATGAACGAAACATTTTAATGGGTTGTAATTTAACCTCAGAATTTATTTGTGGGTTGTTAGAAAATTTCCCCTCTCCCTCTCCACACTTGGCAGCAGAAGCTCGCCTTCACCTCCTGTGGCCAGCGCGCCACAGCAATCGGTACGGTAGACCGGGAAACCCTTTCCCTGACTGGCACGAATCGATGAAGACGATGAAAATTTATTGCAAAAGCCCTTTTGTAAAGTACAGTAAACGCATATGTACCACCGTGCGGCTTCACCTATTGCCCTTTCCCTTTCGTCCACCAGACCGTGGCGTGTAATTAAGATAAACAGCGATCATAAATCATGCTTCTTGTTTTCGGTGTGTCGGAACCGCTCACAACAAGCAGAACAAACACACAAATACATGCCCCGCTAATGGTCGGGAATGTATTTCCACTCTACCGCATCTTGAGCAATTCGTCGATGATTCCGGCTGGTGTGCGTGGGTGGGTGTGGGTGTGTGAATACGTGTTTTCAATCTTCCTTTTGTGGTGCTGCGACGGAACATAAAATATGAAGCACCATTTTCATCACAATGTAATTGCAAATTGTTGCCCTCCCGTTGCTCTCAAGGTTGTGCAAATAAATGTATGAAATGTACGTACAGCTGCTATATTTAGTTGTATTGCTTTTCACCTTCCTGTCTTGTGGCAAAGCTTTCAACACGGAGGTCGGGAATTTGTAAAGTCTTTTTCGCAAGGTGGGCTAATCCAGGATGATCCAGGAACTGACATTTCGATTGACAAGTCAGAGAGGAACTGTTAGAGAAAGGATGGGCACGTGGATTTTGGGGACGAGTTGCACAAGAAAATAGCAAAGGATTGGTAGGAAACTCAACGTAAATGGCAAAAATCCTTCAACTTCCCTCGGAAGAAATGATAAGATTTGTTCACAATTACTTCACTTGCTCCTTCGCGACAAAAGTACATTCATTGTGTACAGCTGTAATCTTTAAGTTAAAAAATAATTCCATGGTGGTGTTACTCAAGCAGCACAAAGCAGCAACTTTATGCTCCGGATGACTTCATACAAAACCCTTATACAGTAAAACGCCCCGCGTCCACCTTTTCGCGAAAAGCGCAACTGTCCTTCAAGCTGGCGCCTATGTCAAATGCTCAACCGAGCGGAAGTTATGAAGGTTTTCGGGAAAGTTTGCCAACCTTTTCCACACTTTCACCAAAGCTCAACGCTTTAGCGAGAGCATGGCGGAAGAGGCGAATGGTTTCACTAACAATTTTGGTACACACCCCTCGCACCTTGGCCAGCAAGTTAGGAAAGCTATTGCAATCGATCAAATGCAGAGGATAAACCGCGTGCGCCCGTGGTAAACGTGGTTGCTGTGACGCGACCCGTGCTAAAAATTGTGTGAAATGATTACGCTTTCCAGAGGCTTCAAGCTCTCCCTCTCTCCTGCTTCCTCTGTGATTGATGATATCCACTGCTTCATCATGTGGTGGTCATGGTGGTGGTGGCGCACTGGCATAAAGGCAGAACAGGAATTTGTTTTTGACGGGTAAAATTTTTCGATTCTGCATGGTTCACAGCACCACAGGCTGAGTTCCACCTGAATGTCATTAGCAGAGCATCGTCGGGTCATCATGGTTGAAGAAAATTTAAAAACCATTATGTACGTATGTGTGTGTGTTAGCCCTTCGGGCTCTTCCTTTCGACAGTGATGGATTTGTGTACCGAAATCTGAAGCTTGCGGCTTTGTTATACATGATGCTCGAACCGATTTCCGAAAACGAAGCAAACTGAATTTGATATTGATGCAAGTATTTTCCACTTTCTTTTTTACTCTTCCACAGGCAATATACGATATGCTTGGTGCGTGTTCATCGAACAAACCGGCCGATTCGGCGGAGGAGCGCGCGAAAAACATCTTCGCCAAGATGGATGAAAATAACGACGGTCAGCTGACGCAGGACGAGTTCCTGAAGGGTTGCCTGCAGGACGAGGAACTGTCCAAGATGCTCGCACCCTAAGCGGGATGGTGGGGCGTCCGGACCCGGGTTCGGCGGGAAGGAGTTTTTGAACAAAAAAAGAACACACATCCCGCCCTTCATCATTGCCATATATAAGACACCATACAATCATACTTTTTGCACACATCCTAGCGCAAAAAAAAAAACAAAAACCATGTGGAAAGACAACACACTCACACACACACACACGCAGCAACACATGCCAGTAAAAAGTGGAATACGAAAGGACAGAAAAACATTTACACAACCAAAAGGAAAGTTACACGCAGCGATTGCGAAACTTGAAGCAATTCAGAGGGGGGGGGGGGGAATTTACGAAACCTGGACAGAGAAAGGACGTTCGGGGGTAGCAGAGAAAGCATAATATAGCCAGATGACAACAGTACTATATATAGAGAGATATATTTAGACGAATAGTAGAAAGCGCAACGATCCATACGCGAACCATCAATACGAAATGATAGACCGGTGCGAGGCAAACCCGACCACCACCAACGCCAGCAACAAGCGCGGATTAGTGAGTCAGTCGGCCAGCCTGGTCGAAGGGTGGACTAGCACAGGACACGGTAACGTCCTTGATCGCTACAATTAGAAGTTGTGTGCTGAATAGCACTCGTTTAGGATCGTGTTTTCATTCCAAACCCTATCGCCGTACCTTTGACGGTGCCGGCAGGAAGAAGTAAGCGTTTGACGTACGGGAACCAGCGCCTCTCAATCTTTGTGTTTTGCTTAACTCTAGTCTCTTCGTCTCTCCCTCTCCCCCTCCCTGCCACTCCCTTCACTATCCCTATCGCATAGTCTAGGATGGGAGGGCAATTGTTGCAGACGCTAGAGACTCGCTCCCTCTCTTACACCCATACATATACACAAACACATACACACAGGTGAGACAGGTGATCGATGAAAATTTAATATGAAAATGGAAAGCCGCCGCTCGACACACAACAGTGTACGCGGGCGCGTGAAGAAACGGGACAACCTTTAGGGAATTTATGCGTGCGCGCTAACCACATTTAGCTGTAATAGTACTCACGTCCTGCCAAGCGTCCAAAACAGAGGGAAATAGAGGAAGCAAACGACGAAGACAAAAAAAAAATACAACCTTTACACCATTTTGCTGATGTTGATGCGACGATGTAATGATATATTGATGAGAATTTGATACAAAGACCCGTCGTGGAGCGTTGTGCCTGTCTGTATGCGAGTGTATTTGCTGTCAGATTATGTAGACACACACACACACACACTCGCATCCTCTCAGGCACCACGCTGCACACGGACACTCTGATGCGCGCGAGTCAATCGAAGGGTATGTAATGCCCCTCTTTCTCTCTCTACAAGAGCTAGGATGTAATCTAAGGGTAAATGTCGGGCTGTAAAATGGAATGATATGTGGCGCTGTGGTCACCCAGGAAAAGTCGCTCCGTTGCGTAGTGTACGCCCTGGTACGCACTAGGGACAAGCGAGATTGACCACTTTATTTTTGTGCTTTTTCTCACAATAATCAGACCCGCCGGCGTACGGGGGGAGGAAACGGAAAACGAAGTGTTTAGAATAGATGTGTACGCATAAAAGCTTCTCTCGCTAGTCACCATTAGGAAGGGGGTCGCACCGATCGACGTGGATCCGTTGTTGGGAATTTTAAGACATAAAAGATACGCTAGAAAAAGGAAAACCATACAGCCAGACATCCAGAGCACTATTCCGTATCTTGTCTGTTGCTAGCTCGTAAAGAAGTTTATCACAGCGAACCGTGACGATAATCAGAACGAACCTGTAGACGTAAATGAGTAAATGAGCCACGGATCACAGGCACCACCGGCGAAGGATTCGCTCCAACAATCGACAGGGCGTTAATGATGGGCACGGACCGGAATTGGCTAAAGTCACCATTTAAGGCACTGCCGAAAGCCATCACTTGGTTTTTGGTAAGGATAAAGTGTGGCGCGTTTGTGTGCGTGAAACCATAAAACCGCAAGGATACGCACCGACGCCATGCGAAATTGGCAAGGAACGGTGTTGGTGGGGGGCGATTTTGGCCTCTTTTCCACCCATCACCACCGAACCGGGACAATTGGGTTGCCGTTCCAGAGGGCTGTCAATATTTCTTTGCGCAAACATCTTCATCTTCGGTGCGTGCGAGTTTATGCGTTTATTTGTGTGCTTGCGTCTGTATCGTATGAAAAGGATCGCTTCTTGCCGGAATGAGTAGACCTCATTATCAAGCAAAAGAATTCCATTCGAGGCAGTGTGGCGCTTTCTTTTCTTTCCTCGTTTTGACATCCTCCTTTTGTATGGTTTCTATAATGTCTGAGGCTGGAAGCAAATTGGTGAAGGAAAGGGGGAGGGGGGGAGGGGGGGGTGTTCTTCATAAATAAGTGCGCGACGGCTTTTTTTATCTCTCTATTTTCCCTTCCTTTTTCTTCATTGCGTTGGAACGATGGAACTTTACCAATGAATGCGACTTCATTCATATTTATATGTATGTATATTTGAACGTTTTTTGCAAGCGCGAAATGGTCTGAGTCGGCCGTGTATGTAAAGGGCGCCGTGCTTTTGTTTCCTTTCGGCCCTAAGTTGACTGTTTACGTTTCTCATTACGAATTCGTTATTACTTTTTTGTGTGTGAGTTTTTATTTCTTTTCACTCCTACACACCATTAGAATTCCATTTCTAAGCAAACGCAGACCGAAAGGGATTCTTCAGACTGGTGCTGTGTTTGTTCCTTTCCCTTATATTATTGAAATATTTTTATGCTTCACCATAACAGGGTTTAAAAGCATTCTGATCGAAAAGTCGGTATCTTTTGATGGACGATCGTGTGTAGCATGATTACAATCATCAAAAATTACAGCGACAAGCATTTACGCAGTTGAGCGACTCTGGTGCTGCAAGAGTAATGTTCCCGCGCGCTCTATGGACAAATAAAGCATTTCCATAATTCCAGCAACTCGAAGGAAAATAAAAACATCAACGAAATCAATCGTGCGGCACTGATGCGCAATGAAACGCACGACATAAATCTTCCCTCCGCTCACCATTGGCAACATCTTACCAAACCGAGCACATATAGGAGCTTGAGGCGCGGGGTGTCGCGATGCATTATCGTCATGAATCTGCCAAATCGGCAAAACATGTAGGAGAAAGAAAGTCCATGATTATTTGTCCGCCCGGCGCGTGTAGCAGCCGAATGGTTGGTGGTCACGTTTTTCCGCGAATTGGGATGATTTTCGGTCGAAATGGTCTCTACCATTTTGCTGTAAATATTGATCGACATTGTTGAATGTTTTCGCATCAGGGTTTCACTCTCCAATATTGATCTTTTCAATTGCTCTACTCTCAGGTACAGTAGAAGCGGGCTTTATATTACGCTTTGGGGGTAATTGGATTAGGTTTGGCAATCAAATGATTGTGTTTTCAACATTGATGTGTATTCTCTTTGTTATTAATTCGTGTGTGATATACTGGAAACAAACCGCACGTTTCGTTTTTTTTTCTTTTGTTACAAATACTTCGCAACGCTAAATTGTACATATTTTTTAAACGGTTAAATCTAGTCAAGTTGTTTCATTACTACTGTTTATTGTTTTAAAATTTTTACGACTCAACTATTGTTCCACTTGCTTAAAGGATATCCGCCACAAAAAAGGTTTAACAATGCAGCGCCAAAACTGAGAAGAAGTCTGCTGATTATTTCTTGCGAATCGAATGAAATTAAAATTCATGACAATGGAACGAACAAAATGCGTCGAGGGGCAGCCAGAACGGTAGGATGAGAGTGAACTTGAGCATTGTAGTAACATAAAATGGTAATCATAAAAAGCAAACAGCACCGAGTGCCGGGAGGAGGCAAACATTGAAACTAAGAGCACTACTGTTGATATATTTATATTATGCAGAAATCAGAAATCCCAAACCACACATCCCTTTTCCCTGTTCCCCTCTCCCAAGCTCTTCCGTCAAAACATGCATCCCACATAGAGAGCATGGAAACCATTGTTCTCCCAAAATAGTGATAGTGGTGGTTATAAGCGCAAAACGTCAAAGTGACAAAGAATGGAACAAAAATGGCGATAAGATTTAAACAACATATGCACTCACGTACGAACGCAACAAACAAAAATACTAGATGTCAAATTCGAGAGCAAACTCAAACTAATAAAATAACAAGCAAAACAACAAAAAAGAGAAGAAAATATTCATTTTTGCACAAGTTTAACTGGTGTCTACTAGCACAAAAAAACATAATAAACGTGTGTAAGCAGCAGCAGCAGCAGAAGCAACCATTCCTCACATGCCCATAATCGCGAAGCTGAACGTCCTTTTGAAGAAGAAGAAAACCTTCCTATTCCCGCTTCCCTTTCCCTTTGCCAGCGTCCTTTGAAGGATAGGTTTGGGATCGGGCGTCGCTCGACAGCAACGCACGATTTTTGAGGGTACATATGGGTGATCAAGACGCAAAATTATGCAAAAAAATTAATCACAGCACAGACACATGAACAAAAGAAGAAAAAATATACAAAACACACTCTCTTCACTCTAAATGTGTAAAACTCCATTCGAGAATGAATGCAATGTGTGAATCGTTGGAATGATAAGCAAGAAAGGAAGCTGGTGTTAAGGTGGGCGGCTAAGCAAGTATTGTGCACACGTATAACTATATTTAAACGCTATCTCGTAAAAAACTGAAATCCTGCAAAATCCTATCAGAAGAAAACACAAGATTAAATCGAAAAGAAGTACGGCATTTACTATTGCATCTCGCCCTCCCCCATCAATTGTCCACCTGATTCATATTTAAGAACGTGTCCAAGCAGCTTAGCGAAGCGGCGTTAGAGAGGGCATTAAAGAGCTACAAAATTAAGTCATAGAGCATGTGTGATGTTGATGGGATGTTTTTTTCTATATTTGAAATTATAATAATAATAATAAAAACAGAGCATTACTGGAGACAGGTACACACTGACATACAAAAACACTTACAAAATCAGCAACATAAAAAAAAACGAAACTAAACTTCAAACAAGCATTTGTAAACAAAGCAAAACAAAGAGAATGGAAACATACAATTAAGCAGACAAGCTTAAAATGGTAAGGAAAATCTTTCCTATAGAGAAGAAATATGCGCTTTCGCTAGTTTTTTTAAATTTTTCTACTGGCTGTGTTCGGTTTCGTTTCTTGTAACTTTGTAAACTCATGTAAAACTCTGCCACAAACCAAAAGGGACAGTAGCAAACTCATACACCTACACGTACACAATCAACAAACAAACAAACAAACAAACACGATTGCAGACGCGTACTTCCCTGAAAGCAAATGAAAGGGTGCGTGTTGGGTTGGGACGAAACCATTCCTAGGCTCCCTGGATCTTGTCGTTACTGTCGTCGCCTGTATGAACATCCCTTTTCCGAATAAAAGCCTGTTTTCAATCGTTTTCGAAATAAAAATACATGTTTTAACTATAAAAAGTATATTTCTACACTGGGTGCGCGGGTTGATTAAGCGCAAGTAAAGAAGGTTAAGGATTTTGCACTGCGGATTGCATAATTCTAGGCGAACTTCATCCATCAGCTTCCATAAGTATTCAATCCACACGACAAAAAGTTTCTCAGTATGTGGTTTTTTGCTCAATTTTAGCATTAACGGGCCTGGGGGAACAATTTACAAATGGTGACTCACTTGTTTGCTCTGCATGCAAAAGTTTTGCAACCCTTGGAACATTAAACTTTACGCAAAGAGTCATTATACTTCCCCACTGTAAAATGACGAGACATACGCGGGAAAACTATCAATTGCAAGGGGGCTAATTTTATTTCTCGAAGTTCTCCCTCAGAGCATTTCAAAACAACAAAAAATCCCCCTTTTTCCGGCACAATAACAACCAGTGGCACTCTATTTCCCTTTAGATTTGCGCGGATGCATTAGCAATTGATTGGGTTTGGGGGTGATGATGGTTGCTGCTGCTGTTGCTGCTGCTACAGTGTCCGTAGTTATTAGTGGAAATTGAATTTCTGCTGCACAAAGCCACACAGCGGCAACTAACTTCATCAGTATCCGGGGTGGAAGGATCGAGCCGTCGGTTTCTTTTGCTACTGTCACTTTCCGCTAAATGAGGAAGGTGCCCCGGTATTACACCACCATCCCTTTCTACCCGCGTGGGTGTGTCGTTCGATCTGGAGCGCTTTTCCTTGGGATGGCTCTGTACGCCCATTGCAGCAAGTAGCTCATCGCAATACCTTAGGGGAATTGCTTGAAAGATTCAATTAACCTACCATCATCCCCGCTACGGGAAAGGAGGATAGCGATGGAGGCAAAACAAAGACTCATAGCATCGCAACCACAGTGAAATGAGACTGCACAACATTGTTGATGAACGGATGCGACATCCGATCCATCATCGGTGGTCACACTGCATGTCCGGGCATGCAACTTGGAGTGATGGTTTTCATTGTTCTTCTGCATTTTGAAGCGCAAGTTGTGTGATAAGTGGATACTGATAAAAAGCAATAATCAAACGACTTCAAGGGAATAGCCCAAAGACTTGATTAAATACCTTGTTATTATGCGATAAGCTAGAAGAATTGCAGTCTCGGTACTCAATTTACTTTCATTTTATCAACACTTTACTAGCCTCTTTCGTTATTCCAATATTTATTTATTACACATTTTGCAAAGAAACGAAGAACTTAAGCCAGAATAGCGAAAATTGCAATCTCAAAACGAATGATGATTGAACGGAAAACGCCACATTACTGGTACTTAACAGGGTTGATGGAAAATTTTCCTGACACTCGTAAAATCGACTAAACTAGAGTTTGTGAGAACCAAAATGAAAAACATAAATTGAAAGAAATCCCACCAGCCGGTAAGATGAAATAATGTTCAGTGAGCAACGAAGCATACAAAAAGGAAACAAAACACCAATAACTGCTGAAATGTGTTTGGCATGCCCCAACCCAACCATTCGCTGCGCGTGATTACAGAGCCCGAAAACTCGAATCCGAACACTTTGAACGCGTAATGAACGGAACAAGCGGAAATCCGCGGAAAATTCACTCCCCAATCGATTTGAGTGGAAGCAAAAGTGTGCGTCTATATAAGGAAAATCATTAATAACCGGAGTAATAAGAGTAAAGTACCAATCAAGCTTTTCTTATAACATTTTTCTTACTTTTCTCTCCCTCTCTTTCTATGGCTTCAATGTTTCTGGTGGATTCGTCTTGCGCTTGGGAAAACATTGCGCCTCAACAGGGAAGGAAAGGACGTTGTTGGTCGAAAGGACCGTAACGTGGATTGAGTGCCGTCAGCCGATGTCGAGAGTTGGCTTCACAGCTTCCTCGTAATCTAATCCCAATCCACACCGACCGCTTGCGAGAGCCGTTCATTCAGGACGCCTTGGACAGCGACACCCAGCTTGACAGTCGCCGGCACACCGGATGAGATAAATCGTTGTTATTCTTTTCTAATTAAGAAATTGAAAAGTGTAACGCACAGCAGAGCACACGCCCGAGTCGACTTCTCGAACACAAACAAACCGAACGGGACGACAGGACGCGCAACACACACAACGCAACACAAAAACCTCATTAAAAGACAGCAAACACTGCGGGCGAAGAGAAGGCGAAAAAGAGAGACAGAGAGGTACAAAACGGGGGCAAAGCAAAGCGAAATCGTGGAATCACTGGAGGCCGCTGGAAGACGCGCTTGTTTTTTGAACCATTCGGCGCTTTAATCATTTCTATTTGCGCTTAAGCCACCGACCGGCCTAACCGCTGGCCACTTTTGGCTGGTATTAGTTTTTTATTCGAGAAAAAATTACCACAATCTCCGTTGTGGGACGGTACAGTGGAGGACACAGCAAACGCAAGTTAAGATAAATTTCTTTTCTTCTACGTTTCGAGCAGAGCGCAGTGAAGCACCAGCACTGAGGGCGAAACAACCGCAGAGGGCATCCCATAACAACCTCCGAGCCACCTCATCCAGAGACTCCTTGGAGAGTGTTCAACGCTATCCCCCTCTCCCTTCAAACCCAAGTACACACACACACAGCCAGAATGGGCAAGCAAAACAGCAAACTGAAGCCGGAGGTGCTGGAGGACCTGAAGCAGAACACAGAATTCTCAGGTAGGTACGGGACGGGACATGGTATAGTTTACGGTGGGGTGGGGAGTTTTTCTTCTCATACATTTCCAGAGTTCTGTGTGTGTGTTTGTGTTTCGCTGGAGCTTCCTGATCCGTTTGCGAGTCCGTTTAGTCCCGCGATGATGGCAACGCTGTGTCTCGTTCGAAATGCGCGTTCCTCACCTCACGGTGGACGTTATCATTCCCGGATATTATTATTCATTACAGTTCCCACAAGCATTTTTCGTTCGCTCGTTCATCGTTCTTAAGCCGTCGCGGCGCACGGTGTGTTTTGTGGCAATGCTGTGGCACCGTGGAATAAATGAAAAGGTACAGCCTTACCGAGCCTTGGTGGACTTTCACGCAGAAAACAAAACAAGCGAAACATAATGCGTCATAAAGAGCAGCATTAATTGACAAACACTCCGTCTACAACACGCCGCATTCACAAAACAGCGAGCCTTCTAAAATGAGACACAAATGGTGTTGTGGCCACAGAATGACCACCCCGTCGATGGACGGCGTAGCGTAAGGTTTTTATTTCGTAACATAACTTAATTATTGGTGCTTCGTTCACACAAAAGCTGTGCTAAAGCAGATTCTACGTGTGAAACATAAAATGATCCGACTGACGGCAGGAGGTAAACTTGATCATATCATTATCCTCACACAATATGTTTATTAATTGGATGTTGCGAGATGAGCGTGTCGCCCACGACGATGGTGTGGTAAGCTCATTACCATCGCAATGTCGGGTTGATAGACTGCGCAATTCAATTAAAATAATGTTTTTTTTGCAGTTCGATTGCATGGATAACGTTTAAAGCATTTTCATTGAATGTGGAAACTTTTATTTATTTAAATTCAATGGCCACAATTCACGGATTGAATCAAGTGAGATGTTGCCTACATTTAGGCGCTTAAAGTGTGCTCAAAAAAACCCTCATAAGAAACTAGGAAAAAGCATGTGAATGTCATTGATGATGATGTCATTGAATTGAAGGATTGACGTAGTAAAAAGTTAATCACTTCAAACAGAACTTTTATTCAAATTAAACACATATTTCGGACGCTAACATATAAGGTTGTACTAAAATTTATACTAAGAAAGAATGAAACTACTCATCTGGTCATTGGTCAGAGCTTTATTTAAAGGTTAAGTGCTAATTACATATTTTTCATTACAAACTGATAAATTTGATTAAAAAAGTTCACTTTAAAATCGACATAAAATGTTCGGCTCGATGTTTATAGCGGAACACTTTAAACGGCGGAACCGAAACCGGAAAGGCACTGGAATGGTTTCGATAAAAATCTGCCAACACGCGGATCGCACGGATCGTACAGCATTGCCAATGGCAGACGCGTGGCCCGGCTCAACAGGAAATACATTTCCGTTTAGTGTGCTCGTGAGCCAGTAGAAGGACGTATTTCGATCGGTATCGCTGTCACTGTGGCCGGTTCGTCCTGACAAATCCCTAGACTGTCCGCCGCAACGACATCTTCTTCAATCAAATAAATCCAGTTTCCGTTCGGTGTTCAGTCCACGTTGAATTGCGAACTTTAGCTTCTGGCGCTGCTCGCTCGCTCGCCCTGCCGTTCTATGATACAATAAACCTGCATCCTGTCACGGTTTCGGCCTTCGATAGACGGTTAAAAGCTTCGCGCCGTGAGGCACGTACAGGCAGACACACGCACAAAAACGCACACAGAGGGTGGCACTCTGTGAGGTGGGATTTGTTATACTTTTCCTCAGGTCAATAAAATGGTGAAACCGCCTCACACTCCGGCCGACTCGGAGAAGAACAGACGGACAGACGTGCCTCAATCATCAATCACAACCAACCAGGGGCTTAAGGTAGAAAAGACGGAAAGCTTTCACCGCCCCCGCATGCTTGCTAATCCTTATCGCGTCCGCAGTCGAATTTGTGCCGTGCGTTTTTCAACATACGGCTCATTAAATCGAACGCTTTGGAGCTCATAAAAGTCCACAGATATACCAACACACGCACACATGCACACACACACTATGTGGTCTTAAACCGTTCCTTGTCTCCTCCGGGGTGATTCATGGAACTCCATTCTTAGCCATTTATTACGATTTTTTTCTTCCGGTGCGTTCGCGCCTCGCCTTTTACGATGCCGATGAGTGATGTTTTCTGTGGCCGTTGGGTGAGGCAGAAGGGGTCCGTCTTAGAAGCACGCGTCTCCTTTATATTGCACCGCGTGGTGCCGTCATGCCACCAAGACCCATCAATTTCACGTTATGATGGAACCTGCGAGCAATCGGGTTGTTCTGAAAGCGTTAGGCTGAAATGATAATAGTGTGTGCAATAACTGGGGCATCCCGTGGTCGATTAATGATTCCGCTGAATCACTGAATGCTCATGAAGCTCGGGGATCTTTTTTATTAATCAATCGATTCGAGGATAATCGAGCTAGATATCGGCCCTCATATTGATTTCAATTCTCCAAATATTGGGCAAAATTAATATCATACTCTCTTGCCCGAATAGGCCGACCAATATTTCGTATAATTTATCAATCACATTTATTGCATCGTTTTGTGATGATGGATGGATTTCTTGGTTGTTCTATCGAAGGGGATTGGTGTATCGTTTGCTAAATGGACTCCGGTTGATGTTTCTTCTGCTGAGATTGGTCTCACAAATAGATGTTTGATGTAATCGTTTCGCCGCTCAAAAGCGTACCTACACAAACCAGTAAAAAGGTGATACTTTACGAACTTAATTACCTCATTTCTTAATGAGTTTGAAAACACAACAGAGAGCGAGTAGAAAAGATACCCCTAGTGACACGAAGCAGATACCCCTTTTCGCATTATCTTCCCAAATCCAATCGCTTCTCATCCCTTATTGAAGTAATGCTAACCTTTCGCCAGAAGCGAGTTCCCTTCGTATATTAGTCCCACATTTCTGTTCATTTTTATCTTCCACCAGCTTACCCATTCGAGGGTAATTTTCCCACTCAACCCTCAAACCGGTAGGGACCCTTTTTCCGGTACAGTACGGAGAATCATTTCAAGGGGTGCAATGTACTTCTTTTTTTTGTACGTAGTCTCTCTGAAAGCTGCTCCATACCCATAAGAAGAAACACGGAATTAACCTTCTCGGGTGAGGTTTTCGTTCTGGGACCGAAATTAATGAAACGAATACCGATACCGGGGCGCTCTACCAGTTGCCCTGGGCAACTTCCTTCGATCATCCCTTCCCGGACACAAGAAGGATCTATTTTGGAGCGAAAATTCGTTACGTTACGTAAAGGATAAATCACGTCCGGATATCTATTTTTCTTCGTCTTCTTAAGGTCCCCGCTGCACAGGAAAGTGTTGCTATGGTAGGTATGTGTAGGCTTTTTTTTATTCGTGTAGTTGCAGAAGGGCTGTCTGTTTTACGCTCAAGCGGTGTAGGTCCATTGCTAATTTGCCACTTGCTCCTTCCCTGAGTGCAATTCCCCACTAATGGAAGAGATGCGAGAAGACGATATGTGAGGGGTCCTGGCCTGGCTCGAAGTAAGTGTTTCGTGGGCTTCCGTACTCCGCCAAGTGCACGGGGCATCCTACCGAAATGGCATGTTGATGCCTCATTTCATTTCGTAATTTTGTAGAAACATGTGCTCTGGGTCGGGGTTTTCCGTCTGCCCGCCGGTGGGGTGAAAAGTAATGGCAACAGTAACCATATGTAATCGTCTTCCGGAGGATTTTAAGCAGCGTTGCCGTGTGTCGAGCCTTTGCCGAATGGTCTCGCGGGAAGGGCTTCATGAAATGGATCGTGATTGGTGGAAAAATAAAGTGGCAGTCACTTCAGGGCAGGGCACAAAACCAAGCGTGTGATAAGGATTTCGTGCACAGACGTGTGAAGTAAATTGTGAAACAATGGCCACCGAGCGCTGGAACTGTTGGTGGACGATACCATAGAGCTTGTCATGATTTATCATAAAAGATGGATCTTGGCACGTTTCTTCTTAAATTTTCGTTTTTGTTGCGATGATAAATGTGACGGAAGCGTTTACAATGCTATGAAAAATGTTTGGTTTAGGGGAAACATATTCTTGTATCGATCACGTTTTGATGTCAAATAAATGTGTTGAACGACAACTTGAACCTTAAAAGATAACTATTTTACTAACCATTTTCCCTTCCTAAGCAATATAAAAGTTTCATTAAAAAATAAAATCCTCACCGTATCTTACTTGGTTGGCCAATAACATATTTATTTCCATTTCCAGTCGAGTCGATGCGATTCGATTACTCTCTTAAGCGCCGGCCGAAATGGTTGATCGCACACCGAAAATAGCGGACCGAAGGGCCCAAAGCACCAGAACCGACAAATAAGCTGGCCCGCAAGAAGCTTTTCCAACGAATTGTCTTGATGCTGGGTTATTTCGCGATTCCGCTGCTGCTTCCGGTTCGATATTTTCTTGAAGGAAGGACTGTTTTTCATTCTCCCACCCTTCTGGGTACCCCCAAAACCTTGGTGGGCAACACACTCACACGCCATCTCACCGCTGTGGCCCTGATGGTGGCCGGTTTGTTGCGAATGCGGATAAATAAATAATCGAATTCGAAACAATAAATTTCCCGCATCGGAACGATTTCCCCAACGTCTTAATACGGTATTATTGTATCTATTCTTCATTCTTCGCTTCGTGGCTACGTTGGAGAAGATCCGATTTAGTTCTTTATGGTAGATGGGCTTTCCAATTTTTGGCACCGCTGTGCCAGAGCGAGACACGAAGTTTGGAGCGAAGAAAAAGAGTGCAATCGTTATTCGATTTCGTGATATGTGGAACCCTTCAACAAGGAAAACAAACGCTCGACGCGTTTGAAATCATATTTAAATTTACGTCAGTATGTCGGTTTAGCTTTAGGGCAGTGCCATCCCCATCCTGAGACACACACATAACATAGTCTTTCCATTGTCGTAAGTGTGCCCTGGAAAGACCGTCGTGCATGCATGTCGGTCGCCATTTTATTTTGTCGTTTAGCTTATTTGATTTCCTGGAACTATTTTTTTTTTTTGCTATTTTCATCCAACCATTTTTGTGGTTTTTCTCTCTTTCTCCTTCTCGCTGCCAGATGCTGAGATACAGGAATGGTACAAAGGTTTCCTGAAAGACTGCCCGAGCGGTCATCTGTCGGTGGAGGAGTTTAAGAAAATTTATGGCAACTTCTTCCCCTACGGCGACGCGAGCAAGGTAAGTAAAATGTTCTATTCCCTCCATTCACGGGGTTTTTTTCTTTTTCCGTTCAGCCTGTCAGTGTCCTATCTTGGGCTTCTTGTCTGGGCATGCTGCTCTCAGACCTACAAAAAATACTTCACGTCGCTTAGCTGTTCAAAAAGTGGAAAGACACCCGTGATGTCCTTAAAGCAATGGCCAACCAACCAAGTATCTGTTCGCCCATTCACCGTGATCGGGGCCAGGCTGCTGGCAACAGTAGATAAAATATTCAAACTTCAATATTCAACATTAGCACGATTGTTGCGCGCCCGGCTCCAATGCGGTCCATGCGCGAACGCCACTTTGCTGGCACCGCTTTGATCCTCATCGTTGAGATGTTTGCTCCCAGGTTGTGTATTTTTCGCTCTCTTCCCTCCCCGAGCAGCAGCAACAGCAGCAGGTGGTCGCCTACGCAGTGGCCAAACACAAAACAAGCAAAACCATTCATCGCACGGTGGGAGCTGTAGCTTCAAATTGAATCAAGTTTACCCGTATTCGGCGTATTCCTGCCCGCAGATCCCTCTGCGCGCGGGCTCGCGCGGTATTCGCAGGAAAACTGTCGAGTTCGTTTTGCGCTGAGTGGATTAGGATGTGGAAGATTGTTTAAAAGTCCACCCGATGCTGCTGGAAGACCTCTTGAGTGCTTCAGTTGGTAACTGAATGCACAGTCTCGGTGGAATTGTGTGAACCAACCGTTCTAATTCTCGCACGATGGCCACACGCGCGCATGAGGCGACGGTGGTCGTTGGCCCGCTTGGGTACGACTTAGTCAATTCAATCTGAATGCAACCGTACGCCACGTAATTAGCTCGGGCTTTGGGGGGAACGGTTGAGATTAAAATTTATTTTTACAGTGTGCTCGTTTTTTTTTTGCCTTCTTTCTGCCGAATCCACTAATGCGGATCTGTGCCTCAAATTACGTCCCACGCGATGCATTTGAAATGTTCTGCTAACGGACTAATTTAGCTGTAATGTATTTTTGACGGATGGAAATTCAAAGAGCGTTAGGAAAAATTGACGAAGTAAAACAAATAGTCACTAAGCAGACTAGAGCAGAAGGTTTTACTGGTTACATTCTTTCGTAACATACACACCGGGCGGCTCCATCATCGAGTGCACCACCAGGCGACTCCATCGCCGTGTTTGGCTCTACTTCGATAATTAATACTAAAATCAGACAATAAAAACGGTAAAGCGCTCGCGCTTGTTTCTCCCCACCGTTAATCGAGTGCAAACGGTGTCCGAAAACACTGAAACCAATCAATCATGTCTACCACCCCTTCGGGGGGCTAGGCTAAATGGCTCGCTCAAAGTAAAGGTGTGCTTGGCATTTCCTTCCGCTCGCGGGACATTCAACCAGCCGTCCATTAGGCGCAGTACCTAAACGAAGAAGGAAAAAGCGAGACGGTTGATCAAAACGTAACGTTTTGAAAAATCGTGGGGCAAAAATCATAAATCTGTTGGTCACGGGTCAGCAGGTATTATTGGGCGGTCTAGATTTGGTTTGATTTTTCAGTTCATTTCCTTCGAAGCCTCCATTTTCTCTTTGGTGTTTTCACTTCACTTTTTGTTAGTGTGCCTTTTATCCCACTGCTTTTCCGAAAAAGCCGAGCTTTGACTTTGCTTCACCGTGACCTTCACAGCCATGTTTGTTGTTTGTGTGCTTGGTTAAATATTTTCCTTTTCTTTTTGCTCGACTTGCAGTAAAAAAAGGAGGAGACTGTAGCATTTCTTTTCCGAAACCCAACTCGTTTCTCAATGTCAGCCATAAGGAAAATAAATCGAACCTTCGTTTGAGCTTCACCGGTTGCTCCTGCTCACATTTGTAACAAAAGAAAAGACGAAAAAGTCTCCCGCCTTCCGTACTCATGTTGGTCTAGTTTTCCTTTCCCTTTCGAGCAATGAAAATCGATGATAATTGGGCTGGTAATGATGATTGATCAACCAAAAAAGGAACTAAAATTATGCTCTCCAAAACATACGCAATATACAACAACACATTTGTCTTTGCGTCCCCGGAATGTGTTCTTACTTTTCCACTCGAATGACTTTTGCTAATCCGTTTTACCGTGTTTTCATCCTGCTTCTCCTTTTCCACTCAAATTTCAGTTTGCCGAGCACGTGTTTCGGACGTTCGACGCGAACGGTGATGGTACGATCGACTTCCGGGAGTTCCTGTGTGCACTGAGCGTTACTTCGCGCGGCAAGCTAGAGCAAAAGCTGAAATGGGCATTCTCCATGTACGATCTGGACGGCAACGGATACATCTCCCGACAGGAAATGCTGGAAATTGTAACCGTAAGTCTGGCCCGGCAAATTGAAGTCGGAAATACAATTACCTTTTTTAACGTTCGCTTTCATAGCCAACAACAGTTGCAAAAATAACAGAAAATGCAGACATTTCACACACGTACCGTGATTGATTTCGATTATATTCGACTTTAATGTACATTTCGGCTTCCTTTTGTTCTGTTTCCGATTCTGCTTTACGACAGGCCATCTACAAAATGGTCGGCTCGGTGATGAAGATGCCCGAGGACGAAAGCACGCCGGAGAAACGGACAGACAAAATCTTCCGCCAGATGGATCGCAACAAGGACGGCAAACTGAGCTTGGAGGAGTTCATCGAGGGCGCAAAGAGTGATCCATCGATCGTGCGACTGTTGCAATGTGATCCGCAGGCGCAGTGAGCAATTCCATGCTGAAAACTCACGAGAGCGAAACAAACCATACTACAACTACAAAAAAAAAACAAACACACAGAAACACAACAGAAAAACAGACAGAACAGCATGCCTGCAAAGACAGCGCAGCAAGCTAACTAACAAAAAACACGCGAAAGAAACATATAACAAAATGTTTAACACACTCTTGTACACACGCAAACAAACAAAAAAAAAACAAACAGAACAAGCTATATAGATATACAAAACATACATATAAATATATGCCCTAAACATATTTTTCCCCTTACACACTCAAAAATTTAACAATTAAAGGAATCTTAACAGTGCGAGTTGATACGGAATCAAACCATCATCACTCTGCAATGCTAGCTAAACTCCATCGAAATTTCCTCAACGGTTTTAATATATATTGTAAATTGAGCTAAACGTTACAAACAAGAGAATACAATTGGAAATTCGTGCTGAATTGATTATGAGAATTACGAAAACAAAACACTGCTGCTAGTGCGCTAGCACGTAACGGAAGGTTAACTATTTAAAAGAAAGGAAATGGAGTAGAAAACAAAATCAGCGAAAGATAATTATGATAAAGCGAAAATCATTGTCCATCTCCCTTGCGTTCTTTTTTTCGTTCTTTAAGAACGCGCAACTTTTTGTCTTTTTCGGCGTGCTTGTGATTAAATTGTGAGTACAATGGCCAGGCAAAGGAAGGGCAGACACATTATTTCAAACTTTAACACGTTGCGCACCAAATCCACCGCTAAACGGTGTACTTTAAAATCTGTTTTGTTTGAGCGAGCAAGGTGGAAATAATGAGGAGGAATATTTAAGCCAAGCGATCGTTCGCATTTTTTTTTTGTAATTTATTCAATGTAAAATTTTTCACTTATCTAACTTAATTGGGGAAACCGCAGACGATAACCGACAACCATCTCTGCTCTTCTATTCTGTTTCGATAATCTCAGGATTCACGAATTTCAAAGCACACAACTAGGTTAAGAGCGTATGACCATTACTTAAGCTTTGTTTCGTTTGTTTTGTTTCTCCATCATCAATACCGAAATTGTAACGCCATCACGTGCCACCCTTAATCGAATACTGAACACTCTGGATACACCACACAGCCAGGTAAACAAAGCAATAGCTCAAACACACAAATGCGCCATAGGCATAATTCTTTGCTGCTTCCACACTTCTGTTCTGTCGATGCTTTTTCTTCCGTTCTCATTGGGTTGAGCCAAGGCCGACGCTTATGAAAACAGTGAGAGGTGCAGAAGAGGAACGGGACTCAACGGGTGAAGTGATGCACTGTGGCGTGTGTGATTGTAGCTCCAGACAACAGCACCGCTAGATCAGCTGCTTCCCCTTACCAGCAGTCCACCTTCCTCTTCTGATACAATGTGCGGCGCAGACAAGATCATGCCCTCGTTCCTTGTGTCAACGCATTAAGCTTTGATTGCGTTAACAGTAAGGAAATGGGTGTTTTAATATGTGGTCTGATCCGGATCTGTGGCATGCACAGCGAACGAAAGAGGGAGGAAGAGTTGCTTAAGATTTATTACACTGCAAGCTTCGCATATCTCAACTCAGCCAGACAAGATGGGTGAAAGCACCGCAAACAGAACCGCAAAGCAGCGCCAAGCGTCTAACAAAACCAATAAACACTGATTGCCGAACACGATGCCGCCGACAAGCAATACAAACAGAGCATCCTGCACAGAGTATATACATACAAAACAATCACACACACACACACACACACAC